>CM066587.1:37827500-38220841 GCA_033816785.1 Picus viridis
GTTTGATTCAGAAACTCCCCCAGCAGCACTGCCAGCGGTTCAGTGACCACTTTTGGGTATGGCTAGCATACTTGTTACTATAAGATGCGAGCTTGCCGTTTGACTGTATTTTGTATCACATTGGAGAGGGAGACCTCAGACCTGCAGTAATCAGTCAGATTTTGGCTTTTTGCATCTGTTGGTCATCCCTCCCAAGGAAGGTAGATCTGCCCATTGTACAGCTTCTTGGAGTAATTGATTGGTTATTGTACCCATGACATTTTGTGTGCTGTAATGAGTTGTTGGAAAAACACTGCTAAAGGAAACAAGTTTTCATTTAAAAGCTAGATCACAGACCGTTCTGAGAGCCATTTAAGTGCAGATTTCTTAGCCAATCATGCACATAAGTCATTAGTTTAGCACAGTCACTCCTGGCTGATGCTTGGAAATCTTAGAGATGGAAGTCCTTCTTTACACTCTAGCGTTGAATCTTAATATAAGCTTGTCTGATTAACACTTACAAGGAAGGTTCTCAGCCGTGTCATCTCCAGCATGTAGAATTCTTCCATTGTCAGGTCATCAAAATGCTTACTAAGGGATAAAAACCCACAGTTGTGATGCTTGATATGTTCCTCCCTGCAACAAACCCACAATAAGAAGAGACACTAGGCCTGTGAAAATTACATTTTAAGAGATGAAGAAATCTAAACAAACGGATCTCTTTGGTACTTCTGCTGTCTATCAGCAGGAAAAAGTATCATACAGGAAATGTATGAAATGGATTGTGGTGGATCTCAGACAAGAGCAAGCTGAACTATTGCCAGGCTACTGGGTAAGGTAAACTTGCAGCGGACTTCAGTTGTGTGAACTCTTACATAGAAACTGGTAATGTTGTAGTGAGTAAGGGGATGTTGTCAGAGAAGTTTGGAGGAATACTTCAAAAACATTACAACATCTGTGCTTACCATGGGTCATCATTTGGTTCCCAGCCCTCCAGTTCCATCAAGCAAAAGAAACATTTTGCCACATCTGGTTTATTTGCATCTGAACAGTGGACAAAGCCCGCCTTTGCCATCTGCAGGTGACAGTGTAGAAGTTTAGAGTCTCATGCAACACACTTCAAGTTCACATCAGTAAACTGTTTCTGAGAGCTTGCAAATAACATCTCCCCACACCACCTGTCAGCACAGACCAGGTAGAGAAGTAAATTTTAAGTGTGAGGACTACAAGCAGGTAACTAACTAATGAAGGAACAAGGAATAGGCTGCAAGTAGTGAGCAGATTTCTGCATAGCTGTGGCATCCACAGGAGTAGCTTTGTTCTACCAGATAACATTTAGCAGAGGCATTTCAGATGCAGTGTGCAAGACCTGCCATAGCCAGGACTGTGAAGAATATTATTCTTCAGAGAGAAAACCAGCATAAGACCATGGCCATAGAAAACTCTTACACCACCGACGATACAAGTAAAATACTGCTTCCTCAGCTCCTGTGTTTGCCTGTCACTGTAGAATCACATCTGGTCAGAACACTAAAAATTAAGTGAATGTGTTTCAGTTATCAAAGCTGACACTTCTCAGATAACTCTTGCTCTGTGACTCATGTGGATCCAGCCTGGAAATTTCATGTGTGTGCCAAAGTAGAAGGCAGGTGTGGGGTTTTGTGGTGTGGGTTTTTGTTTGGTTGGGCTTTTTAATGTTGAAGTCAAAGCCTGCAGGGGCATAAACATTACACTTTCTAAAATTTAAATATTTTCAACTTCTGAATTCTGAGTAGTCATCATTCCACTCATTCCTGCTGGATTCCTCTTAGATGGGCTTCAGTTTTAGGAATGAAAATTTGCAATTAGAAAGTCATTGTAACATAAGCTTTAACCACTTTTCAATGAGAGAACAAACCAGAAAACAAAAAAGTAGCTGTATTTAATTGTGTAGCTAGACTCAGAGAACTGAACCTGGAGAAACCAGTCATCCTACTACGGGACTTCTGAGCAGACTGAAGTTGGAGTATTCAACTTCTCATCTTTCTCAGGCTTAGTGGAAGCTTAAAGCTTTATATTAACTTCTTGAATATGAATATATTTAACAATGACTTCACACTGGGGCACAGTATGTAAAGAATAAGGCATAGTCAAAATCTCCATTTTCAGACTTACGTTCTCTGGGGTGCATTTGCAGTCCTCAGTGAAAGGCCACTTGGTGAAGGTTTTCAAACGGTTCTCGTACTCATACATCTCCTTAAAGTCACTCAGGAGCTTGGAAGCCAAGCTGAGCTCCTTCAAGAGCCGCTCCATCTGTAAAACCTGCAGTCACTGTAACCCAGAGCCTTCCTCTGTCTCTCACCTTTAATGCTTTACAGTAATGGGTGACACATGGCACCTGTAAAGCAGGGTGAGGTCTACAGTCATCAAAACACAGGTGAGTTTGAGCAGGACCAGCAAAAGAAATGAAGCTGCTAATACTTTTTTTCCCTGTCATACATTATGTATTTATTAACTGAAAGCACCTATGCTAATGCAGTATGAAAATTGCACATTTTGTAATTGGAATATCAAAAATGCAAGCTAAAAAATCTAGTTACCAATACAGCAATTTAACCTACGCAATTAAAAACAAAACCAACTTGATTGGGCCCAAAGTGGTTGAATTAACTTTGCTGCTTGAAACCTTGAGCGCCTCTCGAACTTGGTGTTCAGGGATGAAATCCTAGTATCACATTTATGAATACTGTTGCATTTCTTTAAAGGGGAGGTGATTACTGTAAAATATTCTAGAGTGTGGCAAGAGATAAAAGGAATGGTGATGTTTTCAGAAAAATGGTATCTGTAAGGGTTTACAGAATCCTGGTTGTGTCTGGATTAAACCCCAAGCCAGCTGTGGGCTGCAGGCCATTAGCATTTTGGAGTCAGCCAGGGCAGCTGATCCATGTTGGCTACAGGTATGTCTCAGATCAGCAACATCATACTCAGTATAAAAGGGGAAGTTAGCTGAGGAGAAGGAACTTTATGTTTGGGCTTCTGCTCTTGCTTGGCCTCTTCCTGACCCAGTTCTTCCTCCTCCTCCTCAGGACTGCCTTCTCATTGTGACTGGTATACCTGGGCTGAGTATAGGTTTATTAATTTTGTATTGGTATTAGTTGGGCTGTTTCCCTGAATCTGTTTTCAGTCCTTGGCTTTTCTCTCCTTTCCCTGACCCCCTCTTTCTCTGCTGGGTTGGGCTCATCAGGTAATAGAGCAATTGCTGTCACTTAGCCCCAGATATGGGCTGAATACAGAGAAGGATCAAGGCATTTTCTAAGCTGTGTCTTGTTTTGGTACAGAGCCCAGGTAACATCAGTTGCACACTTAAGCAGCAGTATGTGCAGGAGTGCTGTACACAATAGTTTTCTAAGTCAAGAGCTGAACACCTTTGAAAGGTATTGCATTATAAGGCTGGAAAATTTAAATCCTTTCCAAGGTATAGGGATAGCAAGTGCAGGAAAAAAAATCTATCTTCTGCTATTGGCAGATGAGTAGTCTGTCCAGGTGTGCTGACAGAAATCAGATTAAGCCTCATTTGCATAGGACTCCCAATTCTGTCCCTCTTAGAACACCTGTTTCTTTTCTGGACTGGATTTACACATGCTGAATCCCCGATTCCTCTGGGACTATAGCTGTATCTGGTTTTATTTGCAGCAATGCTGCCCTTGAAATTGATATCAAAGCGATTGGAATAATCTGTGTTAATGCTTACACAAAACCAGGAACAATTCTATTTTTCCCTCTTTTCAGATAGTACCAATGGTGCAGGAATTTATTGTTCACAACCTGGGCCGTCCTTTCATTGAGCCACCTCCATTTGACTTGTCAAAAACCTTTGCTGATAGCCACTGCTGTGCACCACTGATCTTTGTGCTTTCTCCTGGGGCTGACCCCATGGCAGCGCTTATGAAGTTTGCTGATGATCAGGTATTTTATTTTCATATTCTAAGCTTAGGACCCTAGACTTTAGGCGTGCAGACTTCGATTGCTGCAGGGATCTGCTAGCCAAAGTGTCGTGGGATGAAGCCCTGAAGGGAAGAGGGACCGAGGACAGCTGGTCAGTATTCAAGGACCACCTCCTCTGTGTCCAGGAGCTATGTATACCTACAAGGAGAAAAGCAGGAAGGAATGCTAGGAGGCCTGCCTGGATGGACAAGGAGCTGCTGGACACACTATCACTTAAAAAGAAACTCTACAGGAAGTGGAGGGAAGGACAGATAGAACAGGCGGTATATAAGGAAGCTGCCCGAGCAGCAAGAGGCCTGGTTAGGAAAGCCAAAGCAGAGTTTGAACTGAATCTAGCCAGGGAGTTAAAGGGAACACTAAGAATTTCTATAGGTATATTAATGGCAAGAAGAAGACTAGGGAAGGTGTGGGCCCCCTCAGAAAGGAAAGTGGAGAATTAATCACAAGTGATGTGGAAAAGGCTGAGGTACTCAATCACTTCTTTACCTCAGTCTTCACTGCAAGGGCCTCCAGCCACACTCCTGGTGTCATGGCAGACGATGCCAGGGACGGGGAGGAAGAACTGCCCACCATAAGTGAAGCACAGGTTCGTGATCACCTGAAGAACCTGAAAGTGTTCAAGTCCATGGGACCCGATGGGATACACCCACAGGTGCTGAGAGAACTGGCAGATGAGGTTGCCAAGCCCCTCTCTATTATATTCCAGAAGTCATGGCAGAGTGGGGAAGTCCCCACAGACTGGAAAAGGGGAAACATTATTCCCATTTCCAAAAAGGGCAAGAAGGAGGAACCGGGGAACTACAGGCCAGTCAGTCTCACCTCTGTGCCCGGAAAGATCATGGAGCAGATCCTCCTGGAGGCACTAATGACTCAGAAGAACAGTGAAGAGGTGATTGGGAGTAGTCAGCATGGCTTTGCCAAGGGCAAATCCTGCCTGACAAACCTGGTGGCCTTCTATGAGCAGGTGACAGCATTAATAGATGAGGGGCGAGCAACTGATGTCGTTTACCTGGACTTGAGCAAAGCCTTCGACACTGTCCCGCACCACCTCCTGGTCTCCAAGCTGGCGACACATGGGTTTGATGGATGGACCACTAGATGGATAAAGAACTGGCTTGATGGCCGCACCCAAAGAGTGGCTGTCAACGGGTCCATGTCCCAGTGGAGGCCAGTGACAAGCGGAGTCCCTCAGGGATCAGTCCTGGGACCTGTCTTGTTCAACATCTTTGTGGGTGACATGGACAGTGGCATCGAGTGCACCCTCAGCAAGTTTGCTGATGACACCAAGCTGTGTGGTGCAGTGGACACGCTGGAGGGAAGGGATGCCATCCAGAGGGACCTTGACAGGCTGGAGAGGTGGGCACAAGCCAACCTCATGAGCTTCAACAAGACCAAGGGCAGGGTCCTGCATCTGGGTCGAGGCAATCCCAGGCACAAGTATAGGCTGGGCAGTGACTGGCTGGAGAGCAGCCCTGAGGAGAGAGACTTGGGGGTGCTGGTGGACGAGAAGCTCGACATGAGCTCTCAATGTGCGCTTGCAGCCCGGAAAGCCAATCAGATCCTGGGCTGCATCAGGAGAAGTGTGGCCAGCAGGTCAAGGGAGGTGCTTCTCCCCCTCTACTCAGCTCTGGTGAGACCCCACCTGGAGTACTGCGTCCAGTTCTGGAGCCCCTATTACAGGAGGGATGTGGAGGTGCTGGAGCATGTCCAGAGAAGGGCCACGAGGATGATCAGAGGGCTGGAGCACCTCTCCTATGAGGACAGACTGAAGGAGTTGGGGCTGTTCAGTCTGGAGAAGAGAAGGCTCCGAGGTGACCTCATTGTGGCCTTCCAGTATCTGAAGGGGGCCTACAGGAAGGCTGGGGAGGGACTTCTCAGGATCTCAGGTAGTGATAGGACTAGGGGAAACGGATTGAAGCTGGAAATGGGGAGATTCAGGCTGGATGTGAGGAAGAAGTTCTTCACCATGAGAGTGGTGAAGCCCTGGAATGGGTTGTCCAGGGAGGTGGTTGAGGCCCTGTCCCTGGAGGTGTTTAAGACCAGGCTGGACGAGGCTCTGGCCAGCGTGATCTAGTGTAGGGTGTCCCTGCCCATGGCAGGGGGGTTGGAACTAGATGATCCTTGTGGTCCCTTCCAACCCTGACTGATTCTATGATTCTATGATTTTAATATCAACACAGCTGATGTTTGTGTATGTGCCTGTGTTTGGGTGGGCCAAGGACCTTCGTTGAAGTCAAAGCTGAAATGCCGGAGTAAGCTCAAAAACCCGCCCCAAACTGTTGAAATTAATCTCATGATTTTCTTCAACACAAATCACTAATTTAAAGCAAGCTGTTTGGAGAAATTAATAATTTCTCTACTGTTCATAAAAACAAAAGTATACTAATTTTTTTAACTATGTTTTATAATGTTGTGAGTGATTAATTAGTTTGTGTATGAAGTGGGAAGTGGAACAGAGCTGTAATGCTTTAAACATTTATTGTATGGAAACTTACCTGAAAATTGTTTTGTTTTGCTAACAAGTGTTATTGTGTAACACATTACTTAATCAAAAATCACTGTAAGAATACAGGACTTTAGGGTCTGGGGTAGCATTTAAGCCTCAAAATCGAAGCAAGGCTTTTTGTCAGCATTGACTGTCATTATGGCATTTAACCCCAAAACTTCCCAATAGCCTAAATTAGCTCCTATCTAGAAGAATACTGTTGCAGTACCGGACAGTTGCTGTTTCTTGGTGAGATCTTGATATTTCTTGCCTTTCCGGACTGATTGTCAGAATTTGTGCTGCTGAGCCCAGACATACTTCAGATCTCTAACACCAAGCTGCAAATGCCTCCTGCAACTGCAGTGGGTTGCCCACACACTGGAAGCACATCCTGTTTGCATGAGGGTTTTGAAACTGTCAGAATTTTCCACCTGGGATTAAATGGATGTGTAGTTGGAGCTTTTCAGTGGACAGTAGAGAAGAGGTTTTAGTCAGCTAGAAAGACTGAAACAAATGTTTAAGCTGTGTTTTAAAATACATTTCAAGCATGCATAAAGGTGTGAATTCTCACACTGAAAGGCTTAGTATGTTGATGCTGTGTTATTCTTGCTTACAATCTGCCTTCTCTGTGCAGGGATATGGTGGTGCAAAAATTAGTTCTCTGTCTCTTGGTCAAGGCCAAGGCCCCATAGCCATGAAGATGATAGAGAAGGCAGTGAAGGATGGGACGTGGATCGTTCTGCAAAACTGCCACCTAGCCAGTTCATGGATGCCAACACTGGAAAGAGTCTGTGAGGTAAAAATAAGTATCTTCTTTTTTAAGTGCTCTGGAAGGCATGTCTGAGCCAGACAGGTGCCTGAAAAGCCACTTTAGCTCACATCTGGACAATTCCATTCCATCAGGGCTGTCAGCACATATTGATCCTGTCTCTTTCCCTCTGCCTGCTGGAATAGAAGGTGGGTTTGGCCCTCACCTTGGATGGTAAATCCCGGCTGATGCAAAAGTCTCTGCAGGCCAAGAGCTTTCATCCTGTGTCTGTTTCTTCAGAAAAGCAGCATGCTAAGGGATTTTACTCTTGAGAAAAGTAGCTCTTCCAAAGAGGTCCTAGCATATATTTCTCTTTTTTCCCTCTTAAAAAACTCACTTCTGATGTATAGATATTACTACTATAGCCCTCTCAGAACAGCTGTGTGACAGTGAGGGCAGGAAATGGGCAGAGGAATCATTCCACTGCTCTTGTGGCACAGGGCCTGTGCTTGCTTTTGTTCATGGATTCCACAAGCAAGCATGGAGAGGGTAAATATTAGTTCACAGTCCTGAATTTGTGAATGAAAATTCCTCAGCTGTGCGAGGGAAGCTTCACTCCTTGGTGGGACTTTGACTATGACCACATATAAACATTTACATTAAACTCTGCCCTGGTGTCTTTTCCTACTAAATCAGTTGCTTTAATAACAGTACCTGAGGTGTACATCAGTCTGATGTGGCTTCCAATTGCCTGTATGTTTTATGTGTTTATTGTAGGAGCTGAACCCTGAAGCCACACATCCTGACTTCCGGATGTGGCTCACCAGTTACCCCTCTGCCACTTTCCCAGTGTCTGTGCTTCAGAATGGTGTGAAGATGACCAATGAGGCACCAAAAGGTTTAAGAGCCAACATCCTTCGTTCCTACCTGATGGATCCAATAGCAGATCCTGACTTTTTCAGCAGCTGCACAAAACCTGTGAGTAATGTTGTCATTCTGTAAATCACTTAGAGCACTCCCAGATGAATGTCTGTGAGTACTCTGGAAGGGGGAAAACCTCCCAAACTGAGCAGTTGTCTTCCATGGCAATGAAACTGGGTTTGATTATGGGCAATAGTAAAGTAAATTGAAATTTTGATTTCTTGTCTTCTGCTTCAACTGAGATCTTTTGGGGTATGGTGTTAATACATAGTTATCTAGTCTGAAAAAGTGAGCCTGGTGGAAGATCTTAACCACTCTTTTAATAAATAGCTGTCTATTGCAAGGATATTTTACAGCGGTTTCCTGTAACTGATGTAGCTCTTCTAAATGAGGTGATACTTTGCAAAATGGTCTCAACTGAAAAACAAAACTTCCTAAGTGGAGTTTTTCTTTAAAGGCCTGAAGTCTATGCTGATAAGGAGGGACAAGAAAGCAGCAGCACTGTGTGCACACTTTCATAATGCAGTGGTACAGAATACACTTTTAAGGTACCACAGTCTCATGCAGTTGTATGTTATGTGTATTACAGGCAGATGGATACATAGCTTTAAAAACAGAATGGCTCTGAGGGCTCACCCTGGTGTAAGAGAATGTTTAGACCTGATGCTTGTGGCAGTTTGACTCTCTGCTGAAGGCTCCCCATGACTCAGCAGCAGCATGCTAGCAGAGCAGGAGGTGCTTGAGTGCCTCCAACAGCACTGCTGTGCAGGGTGTGAGGGAAAAATGACTTAGTTCAGTAGCCACAAATGACTAACAGTAGTGCGTTTGCATTGAAGGCTGAGTTCAAGACATTGCTGTATGGCCTCTGCTTCTTCCATGGACTGGTGCAAGAGAGGCGGAATTTTGGGCCGCTGGGCTGGAACATCCCCTATGAGTTCAACGAGACCGACCTGCGCATCAGCGTGCAGCAGCTGCGCATCTTCCTCGACCAGTATCAGGTATGGTGACCCTGGTGCCGGCACTGGGCCTTGCTGCTCCCTGGGGCAGTGCATCAAACACGGGGCAGCTCGCAGTAGTGCTCCCACAATCACTCCCAGAGTGGTATCTGGTCCGTACAGTTGTCTTGTTCGTGATCCTGTCTTTAGGCAGGAGCTGCAGGTGCAGCTGCTGGCCATGTTACTAGAAGCTGTAAAACATCACACCAACAATCCTAATTAATTGCCAGGTGTGATTTACTCAGGGACAGGGATATTTACTAGACCCTGGACTGCTGCAGCTCAGTAGCAACTATGAGCTATTGTGTAAAGGTGGCAGGTGAGGTTTTCTTCCCTGTTTACAGAGCTAGGTTCAGAGGAGCCTCTCTGGAGTTTGCTAGCAATTCATGACACTTCTTTATGCTCTACTAGAGCCAGATACTGTTAGAACTTTGTCTGTGTGCAGGAGCAGGGGTGGTATTTTCCAGCCACTCAGCCTGGAGTGGTTTTGGTTAAGGTAAGGTAAATTGTGATTTAGTATGAGAAAACAGCATGGTGAAGGTGTTTCTCTTTCTGTGGGAGAGGGAAGGAAGGATGTCCCCCCATTATCTGACCAAATGCAGTGCCTAGCAGGGAGGCAAGCATTTTCATTCCTGAATTAAAATAACTTGTATGTAGAGAAGAGATTTGTTGGTCCTTTTGGAAATTGGCTTGCTTTATCCAGTTTTCAGCAGGCTTTTGCCCTGATGTCCTACAAAGACACCACTTTCTCACTCATCATTTCTCACTCATCACTTGTAGTTTCTTCCTCTTAAACACCCAAAAGGACTCCAGCTTCTCACCACCTCAATATTTAAGCATGTTTGATTTTTCTAAAAGTAAATAAATACAATTTGAGCACAGTGCTGGCCCTATGACATTTATGCTTTAACCAGAAAGGTAGAGGGAATTTGGGAAGTGTTTTCCATAACTTTCCTTTGCCCAGAGAAGTGCTGGGCTGCAGTCACATCATTGTCTCACTTTGTCCAGGAGGTGCCATTTGAAGCTCTTCGTTATATGACTGGAGAATGTAACTATGGTGGCAGAGTCACCGATGACTGGGACCGGCGGACACTCCGCAGCCTGCTGAACATGTTCTTCTCCCCAGAGCTCATCACAAATGCAGATTATACATTTGACCCAAGTGGCCTTTATTTTGCCCCTCCTGAAGGAGATGTAAGTATCCCCCAACAGAAGGTACCAACACCTTATTCTGTCAATAGGCAGATCTGTCTTTACAGACATTGGTCCATTCCCCAGTGCTTACTGTTGTCACTGCTTGCTGTTGTGGCTTCATCTCTCATTCCAGTGTCGTCCAAGAAATAGAAATGGTGTGAAAAACACCAACCAAACCAAAACAACCCACCCCAACTACTATGGACTAAACTGACTTTGCTCTGTGTGACTTGTCTTCTAAGTGTGCCAGTGAGGTTGAAAGTTGCTGCTTAGGTTAGAAGCAGTATAAAATAAGCATAAGAGAAGCAGCTGATCCTGTCTGCTGGAGATAGAAAGGACACAGTGACATGCTTGATTTATCACAGCAGTTACGTTAGCCATAGACAAAATCCTTTGGTCTGCTAGCAAGTGGTGGGCTCAGAGGGGCTGCATCTCCCTGTGCTAGCTATCTCATTGTGTTGGAGAACTTAACACAGCTGCCACGAGATCTGTCAGAAAACTTAAAAGCCAGTCCTTATTCCCGGCTAACAGGCTGGACCAAAGGAAGCTGAGGCAGAGTCAGCACCTTTATCTCATTTTCTGTCTTGGGTTACACACTGTATTTGTTACACTGGCAAAGTCTGTAGTGGCTTTGAGACACAGCTTGCAGCCTGTCAGGGGCTGTTTGGCTGCTTCTCCATCTCCTTTCAAACCAGGGGTATTTTTTTCTTTTCCAGTACCAAAGCTATATTGACTACACCAAGACACTGCCCCTGAATCCTTCCCCAGAGGTCTTTGGAATGAATGCAAATGCTGATATTACAAAGGATCAGTCAGAAACGCAGCTGTTATTTGACAACATTCTTCTTGCACAGGTATATAGAGAGTCACACCCCATCTTACCAGGACTTTCTACTCCATCTATACAGTAGTAGGTTCAGATAATTTTTTTGTTCCTACTGCTCCTTATTGTCTTAGTCGTATTGGAACCCAGTGGAAACCAACCTGTAGAAAACAGATTTTACTTGTGCTGTCTTGGAGTGCAGTAAGAGGAAATTCTGAAACAAAATAATTTCAGTCATAAAACTGTAACAATCTTCTAACCAGCTCCTTTTTAACAGCTCTCTTCTCCTGCATTTTACTACTCACTCTTCCACTTTCCCTCTCTCAAATCTCCATTTTTGGCTCACTCTAGTCTTGGGCAGCTGGTGGCAGTGCAAAATCCACCGATGAAGTTGTTTATGAAGTCACAGGTGACATCCTGAGTAAGCTTCCTCCCAATTTTGACACCGAAGCAGCGATGAGACGGTACCCGACCACTTACACTCAAAGCATGAACACTGTGCTTGTTCAAGAGATGGGGCGCTTCAACAAGTTGCTGCAGACCATCCGGGACTCATGTGTCAACATCCAGAGAGCAATCAAGGTGAGCTGAAAGGAACTGAAGGCAGACTGCTGCGCCCGATGCTCCCATCTGCCTTGGCTAGAAGTTTGTACCATCTGCTGGACTGAGCACTCCATTATTTTTAACTGTTAAAGCAAGCCTGCTAGGTGAAGCATTCTAACAGCTTCCTTTCCCTAATGTCTTGTAGGGGCTAGTGGTGATGTCTGCTGAACTGGAGGAAGTGGTGAACAGCATTCTGAAAGGCAAAATTCCAGCACTGTGGATGATGAAGTCTTACCCAAGCCTCAAGCCTCTGGGAGGCTATGTGACTGACTTCCTTAACAGGCTAAAGTTCTTACAGGTGAACACACCCCCTTTCCACACATTTATTATTTGTCTCTGTTGCTCTCAGGAGACATCTTCACAAGTGAACACACCAATTTACTCCACTAACTAACTGACAGGTGAAGCTCAGTTCGTTTGTGCAGCTGTTTGGTACAGCCACTGGCTTACCACAGCACTGCTACAGCCCATTTTCCCACATACCCTGCACTTCACAGAGCTGCAGGACATCTGCAATACTGTGTGACAGAACTGGCCTGATAAGCTGCAGCTTAAGTTAAGGGAGACTCTGGGTTTCCTTCACCTGCCAGAGTGCAGATTCCCCACACTGACACTTTTAAATTAGCAGAATCTAGAGCCTCAGCACATTTCTGTGGCTTGGTAATCTCAAGCAACCAGTGAAACCCAATCTCATAGGGTTGCTTACCCCCACATTTGTTTGGGTGTTTGTAGTCAGAAGTTAGTGCCATTCCAAGCAGATAGCAGCCATCCCCAGTCTCCTTGCTTTTATGAAAGACAATCCTGGATTCAGAGAGGGAGAAATTACTTCTTTTATTCTAGGAGATATTTGCTTTCCTACATACAAAAACAAAAGCAGTTTTGTCCTTTGTCTTTTGCTGCTGCAGCAGTGGTATGAAAATGGAACTCCACCAGTCTTCTGGATTTCGGGATTCTTCTTCACTCAGGCGTTCTTAACAGGTGCCCAGCAGAACTATGCCAGGAAATACACCATTCCAATAGACCTACTAGAGTTTGACTACCAAGTGCTGGAAGATAAGGAATATGAAACAGCTCCTGAGGATGGTAAGTAAATGCTTGACACATACCTGCCTTTGCTGATGTATTCAGAAGATTATATTAATTTGCATATTCAGATATAGGCAATTAAGTTAATGGATTCAGCTGGAAAGCATACACAACTGCAGTGCTCCCAAAAGATGCACAAGAACTGAAGAGGCAAAACATTCTTTAAATCCTGAAGCCCTGCTGAGGTCCCTTCACCTCCTGGATCAGTGTGCAGATAAGGTGGCACTGACAGAGGACACTTCTTACCCCAGACCTCCCACAGCTGACTGCTGGCTTGCCTTTTCTGTTCATGTTAGCATCTGTCTCCAGCTGCATTGCTTCCTCAGCCTAGGGAAACCAAACATTCAGTGCAGAAGCTGGGGATCCTACTTTAACTATCCTTAGAAAAAAATCTCAGGGATATGGTCACAATGTGCAACAGGAAACTGCCCTGAGGGGGCAAAAATCCCTGGTTTTTGTCACCCAACTTTATGAGCCATTCCTTACCTTAGGTTCCAGTGGTAGATATATATGTTAGCTTGTCCTTCTCCAGGAAAGGAGGACAGAATAAACTGAACTATTCTTAATATTCTTAATACTATTTTATACTCTTCTGTGGATCAGTTTGGAAGTGGTATAAAAGAAGCAGGGCTTGGTAGCTTCCCTGGGAACACCACATGCAGGCAGTTTCAAATCATTTTCTGTTGGGGTATGCTTAGTTTTTGGTTTAGAAGTTACAGAGCTTTCAGTCTACAGAACAAGAACTGAAGATTTGACCAAAAAATCAAAACAAAAGAGATGTAACTTATTTTTTCCTCTGGAGAACTGCTGGAATGACAGCTGTCATTTTGTGAAGTCTTTCTGATGTCAAAATAGAGTTGTGCTTTTAAACTTTTAAAAAAATTCCTTTAATAAATTGCTTTTGAGAGGTAGAAGCAAGAGGCAATTTGAAACATAAGCAATGAAACCATGTGAAAGATTCACTAGTGAATGACCATTTCACAGAATAGAAGGGTCTGGCTTGGAAGCATTTTCATGGTCCTCCTCTGGGACCTGCTCCCTCAGGTCCATGTCCTTCCTGTGTTGAGGGCTCCAGAGCTGGATGCAGGGATGTTTTTATACTCAGATCTCCCAGGTTGGAAACACTGACAGCTCTCATTGTTATGCAGTTATCTGTCAGCTTTAAAGTAGCGTTCAAGCTGCTGGCTGGACACACTGCTCTCACTAGGCACTGTAACCTGAAAAAGCTTTACAGCATAATGGCTTGTGATGAAGGGTAAGATGGTGTTGAAGGTATTTGATCACTTGAAACGTGCACACCTGACTAAGTTGCCCACCCTCACTTAGGCACCAGTGAAAGGCTTTGCAGTCCCTGCTGCTCCCAGGTTTTGTGTAATAACAGTGTCTCTTCCACCTGATCCAGGGGTCTACATCCATGGACTATTCCTGGATGGAGCACGCTGGAATAGGCAAACTAAGAAGCTAGGAGAATCCCAGCCAAAAATTCTCTATGATGCAGTACCTGTGGTCAGTATCTTTCATTTGGTTACATTTTCTACTATTCTATACCAACGAATACTGTTGAATTAATACTCTTAAGATCTAGTCTTTGAAGGAGAGAAGAGGCTAATTCTTAAATAACTAAGATGTTTTGTTCTGAAACAGAAACTGTCTGAGAGAAGCTTGGAATCCTGCTAATAAGAGCAGTGATGGGAAGTTTAGTGGTATGTATTTTAGGAGAGGAAACAAGAAACATGTTCCAGGGCTCTCTGTTAAAAGCAGTCAACCAAACAAAACCATGGAAACACTTTGGCCAAGCCCCTTTCCCTTATTTGTTCTGAGATGAAGAGGACTGTTTTGCTCTTTACTGCAGATATGGCTGAAGCCCTGCAAGAGAGCTGACATTCCACAGCGGCCAAGCTACCTGGCCCCATTGTACAAGACCAGTGAGAGAAGAGGGGTCCTGTCCACCACTGGCCACTCCACCAACTTTGTGATGGCAATAACTCTGCCCTCGGACAGACCGCAGGAACACTGGATCAGACGTGGCGTGGCCTTACTGTGCCAGCTTAACTCATAAACCTGTCCTAGTTGGCCAAGGTAGGTGCATTTCCAGATCACCCACAGCAATGCATGCCAGGCTAGGTAAAACCAGAATTCAACATGGGTCTGTCTGCAGTGTTGCATTTGTGCTCCTCATGAGATCTGAAGCAGAAAGGTGCACAATAAAACATTTTAAGAGCCAACAAAAATACCTGCTCCTTGAATTGAATGATTTTATTTTCTGAAGGCTCCTTATTCAGAAGGACCATACATAAATTGAACACAACACTGCTGACAATGAACAAAACAGCATTTGATCATTTCCTGCTTTATAAAATCTTAAAAAATTATTTAGTTGTAACAAAAAGACTGATAGCTCAGCATGTATCTTATAGGACCATCATCACATTTTAAACCATAGACTCAACCGTTAACGGGGAGGGGAAAGAAAAGAAAACGAAACCAACCCCAAATCACACTGCATCTAGCAACTACAATATTTTCTAAGCATAATCATAGCGGATTGAGTGCAATGTGATCGACATCAAAATTTATATGGGATGTCACACAGTGACAGCATCGTCCTATACAAGTAACATTGATGCCCTCCAACAAATACAAGTTAACCGAGACTCTGGGGTCAAGCAGGATGGAATGTTGAAGCCAAGTAGAAATGTAGTGGAATTCAGATTGTCTGTAATATGACTCAGAAGTGTCCATTAGCATCATTTGGAATTAAATACTGGTGAAACAAAGAGATAGAGAAGTCACAGCTGTTACACTGCCCTTCATAACTTGCAATAAATACTAGAGAATAAAAGGAAACAGCCCCTACTTAATGAACAAGACAGCACCTACCTTCAAGGACCATTTTCCCTTGCCTGAAGATGGTCGTGGAAGGAAGTTAACTGTTTTTCTACAGGCAGTGTATTAACCTATAACCACATTCCAACTAATACAAAAGTAAATATACTACCTGAAATACAGAAATCTTCATTTGAAAAGAACAGAAATGAAGTTTAAAAACATGATGACAAATTAGCAGTTCAACCACACAGTGACCCCACTATACTGGACAGAAGTAACAGAAAAGGAATGCTAAGGGTCAGTTTAATACATAAGAAACAAGAGGAGTTTAAACTGGGATCCTCAGAAGGTATCCAGTGGATTAATTCTCTTTGAAAACGGTACTCAGTGACCCAAGATTGACACAATGACAAAAGGTCACCCAGGATCTTTTTTTCACACTGCAGAAATTCAGTAATCTGAAGCTAACAACAGTGCTGCTAGCTAATTAGGGTCTAACAGTAAACATGTTGAAAGAAGGAAAAAAGAAAAACCTGAGTTCAGGGCATCGCATGGCTGCATGCCCGAACTCTGGGCTTCTGACTTCTTCACTGAAGAAGCTGTGCCCGGCTCTGGACTGGACCCTTAATACTGTGTTAGGAAGAAATACTGGCAAGAATCAACAGGTATCTTTAAAATACATGAGCTGCTCTCAGTGGAAAATAAACTGACCCACAAAGGCCAGGGGAAAGACGAACTTGAAATGGAATGAAGATACCAACTGGCTCTCATCAAAGGCGTTAGGATCAGTGTTTAGCAGCTACACTGGCACCAAGCAGACCGAAACACACTTACAGCACAGTCAAAGTACACTTTCACCTGGCACACACAGGAAGGAGACAAACTGTATGCGTTCAAGAAGGCTGCCACCATGCTTAGGACTGGCACTACAGAATGCACTTGCACTCCTCACAGACTCACAGGTTTTCAAGGAGATGGGTACAAGAAGAATTAACTCCTGTCTGGTAATATAAGCACTAAGACAACTGATCCTGGCGAGTTAAGGCCCAAATGTCAGTCTATCTTTTACACATACCATGGATCACAGCTGCTTTTTAAATAATATATCTTAAATACCAAAATGTAAAAAAATAGCATAGAAACGAACTCCTTTAATGGTGGAAGCAGAAATCTCCTTCCATACTCTCTGCTGCCAGACACAGCTGGTGCTACACTGCCTGATTATGGAGGCACTGTAGAAGCAGATGTTGATCTGCTGGTAGAGCGCTGTCAACCCACCAGTACTACACACAGAGCTAATTCAGCCTCGGTGCCTGGGTCAGTAACTAGTGTACTGCACTTTGGACTGTTCGAAAATGGAGGGGAAAAACAACCCCAAGTTAAGTGTTCAGAAAAACTGGAGATATTCCCATACTGATGCTCTGTCCCAAGAGTTTGCACAAATTCACAGCCACAATTCTTCAGTAGTTTACGCTGCAGGTGGCACTCAAATACATGTTTAGTCTCTGTAAGAACCAGAAATAGCTCAGTAACTCCACGGCCAGGGATCTCCCCAAGCTAACACTAATTCTCCTAAGATTATCAAGGAACAAACACCAGTCTTGGTCAGAAAGACATGCTCAGACTGCTCCTCCACAGAACCTGGCACTCTGCAGCATAGACCGCAGCTGCCTGCCCTCTTGCGTGAGGACTTGTAACTGTGGGGTGCAGCTTTAAAGCAGACTCACACAGCTTACACAGTGTGCAGGTTCTGGGGTTCTGTTTAGAAACATAACCCAGCACAGTGAATTTAAGCTATGCACTGCTGTAAGATGGAATACTTCCAGTCATCACCATGCAGAAGATTCAGCCTAGAATGCACACACACACACACACACACAGAGCGAGCCATGTATGCATGCACATCCTTATATACGTAGCTCCATACATAATGAAGATTTAGGTGGCATTTTAAGCTGACTCAGGTTCCTTTGAAGAGGTCTGCATTTCAGCTGTAACTGTTTCTGGGTTCTGTTCCAACATCCTAATGAAATGGTATTTTCCCAGCCGAGGAGATCATTTGCTGCACTCACTCACTCTTTCTCTAGCAAGCAGTGCTTCCTCTGTGGGACACTGAACTTGGCATTTACTTCTCCTAGTTAGCATTTCCTGTTGCTCACTTGAGTTTAGAAGTGATCTAAGTGATTGGGTTATCTCATCTGAACTGGAAATAAAGCGGAAGGTAATCTACACAGAAGTGAATCTCCTGTGCATATGTAAGTAGTGCAAGCTGCTGCTTCTCTGAGCAGTGTGCAGACAGTGACACAGTGCAGACTCAAAGCCATACAGTAACAGTATTGTAACCACAGTGATTACCAGAATTAGGTCAAAACTGGATGTCAAGCACAATTTTATCTTCATAGAGAGCAATCAGCAGCATGATGGCAAATCCAAGAAGCAGGCCGAGGTTCTGAAGAATGAACTGCCCCACGGGGCAGTAGCCATGCTCTTCATTATCTCCATCTCCATGAAGCATTTCTGGAAGCTAAAAGGAAAAATAATTGAGGAAAGTTATTTCACCTCTATTCCATTTGTACACAGACAAGTTCACTGGATAATACCATCAAGAATAAATCCAGTGAGACACTGCTTAAACTTTACCTAACCGTGACATTTGATAAAAACACAATCCCATCACATACTTCCAAAACAACTGAAAAAGCCTTGCCTTTGGACTTTAAGTTTGTACTGGAACACGTATATACCTGAAGTTCCTCAAGATAAGGATCAGTCCAACATTCTTCCAGTTCTGCTCTTTTGAGATCTTTTACTCAACTCAGATTGCCATGCTCAGATAAACTTAATCAAAAGCTTTGAGTATTTGTATAGTAACTGCATTGCTATAAATATTCCTTGAGTAACTCAGCCAGTCATTTGTCACGTTACAGGCTTACACACATCACTTTCATGTCCCTTTTCAATAAGGGAATAAGAGCTACAAGTAATTCAAGAGACATTCTGTGTGAAGCTGTAAGACATTCTGACAGCTCTGAATGTTCCTCACCCATGAAGAAATATCCAGTAGTACTGATAAATGCAAAAAATGATCAATAAGTGGATTGGAAGATGAAAAAAAAATAATTATCAAGTGCTTTACAAAGCCACCCATAGAGAAGAGAAAGAAAATATTTCATAAACAAACTAATTCCAAAAGCATAAGGTAAACAAGGGAACTCCTTCAAGATACACTTAGTACAGAAAAAAGTAACCCACAACAAAATGGAAGCTTCAGGTAGGTCACAGCACAAGTCTCTATTTACTGCTCTTTGCTAGACAGGCTACAGGAACACTTTTGGTTATTTCTTGTTCAAATTTAATAAAGACACAAGTATGGTCTTACATTACCATCTTCACAAAAAGACACATAAAGCCAGCAATTAATTTGACCTGCTGAATACTTCAGTATCAGAAGTATACTGGTGTGGAAAATGGTTATCAGCAGAGGAGGCAGCATCCCAGCCAGCACTGCACCAAAGAATACACCACAACTGACTGTTAAGTCATTAAGAATTAACGAAGTCCTCAGCGACTTGACACCCCTGCAGACTGGTGTGCATGGTGGCAGGAAGCATTTGTTGCAGAATTACTTTCTTTTCAATGGCTCGGAGCTGTATTCAGTAAGGAATATAAAACCCAAAGAAAGAACTGTGCAAGAATTGCTGGTGCCAGTTCTCACCTTCGTGCATTTTGAATGGAAGATCTGCATCTGATTCTAGTTTCATAATCAACTTCTACAGAGATGTAATACTGCTGTAACAAGGCTAAAGAAGCTCTTAAAAGTATCAAGAATATTCTGGCATTTATTTCAAAACCTAGGAAGAGCACAGTGCTCTGTCTCTGTAACTTCCAAGGTTTCTGGTCATGGACATGAAAAATCCCAAGAAGCTGTAAAACTTCACCACATCTCAGTACCTGCGATGTTTAAAAGAGTGGCGGAAGAGAAACAGCCATCTACTGTCTACAGCCACGTTATGTGTTTTAACAAAGTTCTGTGGCAGGTACCATGCCAAGTGCATGTTCTATGCACAGAAGGCAAAAAATGGCACAGAACCACAACAGCCTTACCATGTCCACCAGTGCCACGTAGAGGAACATGCCTGCAGTGACTGCAAAGATCCAGAGGGTGATGTTGTTGGCGTACTGCCCCACGGCTGTGCCTATCAGCATGCCCACATAGGCCATCATGGCAGACAGGAGGTTGTACACTATAGCTTGCTTCACTGTCATACCTGCTTTAAGAAGCACGGCAAAGTCACCTGAAGTGGAGGCAGAACACAAGAGTTTAGTGTCAGCACTTCTCAGGAGACTAAGTATAGGCCTGTCAGTCGGACCTCAGTGCCGGGTAAGGTCATAGAGCAGGCCATCCTGAGTGCCATCACAGGGCACGTACAAGACAACCAGGAGATAAGGTCCAGTCAGCATGGGGTTATGAAGGGCCAGTCCTGTCTGACTAATCTGATCATCATCTACAACAAGATGACCTGCATAGCAGATGAAGGATGGACTGTGGACACTGTCTACCTGGACTTTAGTAAAGCCTTTGACACTGTCTCCCACAGCATTTTCCTTCTGAAACTCCTGGCACAAGGCTTGGACATGTGCCCTCTGCACTAGATAAAAACCTGGCTGATAGCTGAGGTAAAGAGTCTAGGTGAGTTCAGGACAGTGCTGCTAAAATTGCTGATAGAGATGTTCCATAAAGATCTAAACTTTCACCTTGCAATCGGCTCTGATAGGTTTACTCCCTTCAAAGTGAATTCTTGTGGATATGAGGAGTGGAAGATGATAAGCAGTCACGAGGGTAATTAAGATAATATTCTGATGTCAGATACGCTAGAAATTCATTGTTCAATCTAGAATCAAAACAACTAATGTGTACAGTGAACTACCCACTTCTACTAGGTTAATTCAATCATGAGAACCTTGCAAGTTATAAGCACACTGAGATACATTTTATTGTGATCAGCTAACCCCAAGGAGAAATGCTTCAATTAGAGGGGGAAAAATTTAAAAAATCAATGGCATTGGCAACAGTTCCTCCAAGCTCTACCCTAAAGAGCTACCCACACCTACTGGACTCAGTCTCACCAACACGTAAATTGTATGTCCTAACGCAAAGCTTTAAAGCCCATTCAAAGGTGTCACAGAAGTGCTGTGAGCAGAGAGCTGCTGGTATCCCCTGTGTTAACATCCTCATGATGTATGTACTCAGGAGCAATACTGCTCCATTACTCTCTGAAGCTCTGCTCTCCCTTGCAGCACCTGCACTGCATTCTGCTTATCAGGAACAGCGTCACAGCAGCTCTGAGGTAAAGACTTTGTACAGATGGAGGGACTGAACACATGGAGGTCATACAATTAGTTACCTAATTCATGGGGAAGCTCATGACAAAACACTGCTATAGATGTACTAATTCCTCCTGTCAGACCAGCACTAAAAGCCGCTCCTGGGGAAGGAAAAAGAAAAAGATTCAATTGATACTTTACTCAAGTCAGAAAATGTCATTAACAGACCTTCCAGAGCTGACACCCTTCTGCTCCAATGCACACTCAAACACTGTTTCATTATCTCTGTGTCCTGTCTGAATATAAACTGAACATGCTGGAAGCATCTGGGATGTGTGTTACTGCTGTATGCTTTGTATTACTTAAGACAAAAATCCTGGGAGAGGAGAACACAACTGAGCAGAACAGAGACATAAAGGCAACCAACTAATGAATAGCACTGGGTTTATATTTTTAGGAGCTCTCAGGTATATCAGAACAGCTAAGAATGCACATGAGAACTGGAAATGCAAATAATATTTAACCCATAACCTCTTCATTGCCTTTATGCTCCTTTGAAGAGAGCACATCAGCAACATTAATAAGCCAGATCTGGAAAATAATGAGGAAAACATGGGCACAAACCTCATTCAGTCACTTCTATATAAGCTAATTTAATTCGGTCAGCTTTAAGTTCATACCTTAAATAATTCTGAAATGAGAAAACTGATTTAAATTTCTGTGCTGTAGCAGGGAAAGGCACAAGAAGAGCCTGCACTTCGCAGGGAAAACATGCAAAACAAAGTAGAAAGACACAATCTGCAGACAGAGAGGAAATTTAGCTTTCCTCTGGATTCCTCGTAACTGGCTGTGTTCAAAAGATGAACATGTTCTTCCAAAGTCTACATTTTCCCAAAGGGTCACCTGCTTGGGCTTGACACAAGACTGTTTAGACATGGAGTTTCAATACACTGAAGGTCTCAACATATGCCATGGCAATTCTTTTTGTCCTTAGAAGCCTAAATGCCTGATCTGTTTAATGTGAAAATGAAGCAAAGTTATTTTTTATGGAATTCACTTTCGTTAGAAATTGTTTGGAGAGAGTGGAGAACCTGCAGAAGATTCTGTTAACTCCAGACCCTAGTAAGTAGCTTATTCTTCAAAATGGCATTTTCCTTCTGCCTTTACTATTCCAGTAACCTGCCTCATAGTACAGTCACTATTTGCAAGCACTGTATAATGCTACACATGAATAGCAGCAAAACTAGAAGCAGTATTATACACAAGTATCAGCACTAAGACCTAACAACAACAGCCGTACACGTGCTCTGTTCATAGGGAGGGCTGTGTGCACCTAGCTTCATCGGTACTGTCACTGCTATCCATGCAGTAATTCTGGTGGGAACAGTCACAGAACACCAACAACTGATGGCCTTCTGCTCTGAAGGAGGTTAAACAACTCCAGTGACAGCAGGAGCTAACTGGAAGCCTTACCTGTGATCACTGCCAAGCAAAACATTACCAAAGTTACTCAAGGTAAGAAGAAACTGTTGAGAAAGACCCAGTGCTTTTGCTTACCGATTGCTAAGCCATCACTAAAGTTGTGAATGCCATCTCCCATAATTACCATCCAAGCAATATTAGCTATCCCAGTATCTTTCAGGTCTTTTCCAGAATGACAGTGGCCATGGGAATGATGGGAATGTTTGTGATGCCAGTGGTGACTGTGTTTTCTAGCTATCATTTTATCTTCGCCACGGCTGTCGTACTCTGAATCATGCAGATCACGCTCTTGAGCACCACAGGAGACATCGTTGTGTGAATGGTGCATATTGTGGTCCTCTTCTGCAGACAAGAAGGTTTTGGGAGGGATTCCAGCTGGCCATCTAAATCAGTCAGTTCTGTTTCATTGAGTCGATCCTCAGATAAAACCGAGTCATCTGCTCCTACAATGAAGGCACAGGAGCAGGAACGTTCAGTCTCTGGTTATTTCTGAAGTAGTCATAAATAAATGCCACTGGCAATCTATGCTCCAAGAAACAAAAGCAACTGGGGAAACAAAGCACTTCTGGACAATGGCATTACTAGCTCACAACGATTCCACAAAAATATAGCAGAGTCAAAACTAAGCAAAGAGTAAGTGAAATTAGGAAATCAGGCAGAGAGTATCTAAGCAGCAGACAGAGTTCTTGACAAACAAGCTCTTAAACAGTGTTTGGAAGCTGTGTAACGAGAAACAGAATGGCTGTTGGTGTCAGTTGGGGTGGCACTGCGCTCCCTTCAGAATTCCCATTCAGCAGGGGCTGCCAGTGCCTGCAGTACCACTGTTTTACTGGTCAGCAGAGTGCACCTGCAGAGGAGCAGTGTTACCAAACCAGCCCTACTCCATGCCACCAGAAGCAAAATTCCTCTGACCACTCACCAAGAGCAAATAGAGATATTTCAAATTTATGTAGCAGCACCCTCACGGCTCAAAGTCAGTGTTTCCAAATCCCATTTTGAGTGCAGGAGGCCACATCCTAACTCTCACTTCTACAAGCCACTCAGGATAACAAACATACAGTGTACATACAGTCTATGGACTCTTCATCAGCAAATCCACTTTAGGAGCCATGCAGGTGGCAGAAAGGAAGGTTATGAAACAAAACCCTTCCCCTTCCCTCAGCCCTTCCCAATGGCGTTCCTTCTGCATGAGCATTCCAGCTGTCACAAAAGAACAGTATGTGAAAGTTGTTTGGGATATTTGATGAGGAATATTCAGACTCCTAGTTGTATTTATGAAAACAAACTAATTTTGTTTAGCCTTCTCAGCCAAACTATAATTGGTCAGAAGCTGGAATCTTCAAAGGGAAGCAGATATCCCTGCTCAGGTTTTGTGTGTGTGTACACGTTCATTTTTTACGACCTGATTTTTTGCCAGGGCTGAGCTAGTCTTGGTACAGCTTAGGACAAAAAACACAAACACCTCAGAAACAAACAAACATAAAAACCTCAAAGAACCAGAGGCACCCAAAACCTGACTGCTTCAGAAGCCTGAGAACCATTTGTATAGCACATTAGGAAGCATTCAGAGTGCTCTCAGACCCAAGGAAAGCCAAATCAAAAAAGATTTAATAGGGAAAGCTTATTAAGCCTTATTAACAATGATTTGCATAATAGCAGCAAAGCTGAACAAGAGGTTACATGCTACAAGCCATGGGTTATGTGCCATTACCTTGAATCTCAGAGAACATGCTGGAAACAGATGCCTACCTGCAAGGGGTTGGAGCTGCAGCCAGTCTGTGTCTGGCCTGTTGTTTAACTTGTGATCAGAAAGTTTCCTTCCAATTGGTGATTCTTCGCTCTGTTTCTTCTTGCACCACTTCTGCTTACTCTGCAACAGAGAACATCTGCTTTGTAGAAGAACATCAAGGGAAATGAAAGACATTGAAAAACCTCTGCAAAGCAGACTTAAGTTACTCCTAGTATGCACACAGATACTTCAGTAACGGGATGAGGATTGCTCTATTTGCCCACAAACACATCTCTGCAGTGTTTGTTGTATCTGATGATTCTGCTCAAGAAAGCAGTAAGGACAGCTCCCCTGTTTGGTTCAAGTTCCATTTTTATACTCCCTTCACTTCCTTGCATTTTCCATGAGAGAAAAGCTTGCTAGTTTCCTATCTGTGGGAATACAGATTGGCCAGAGCAGCCTAGAAGTGTTTAAGATTTAGCCTAGAAGCAGCTATGCCCAATGGACAGCTCTTCTCCCTATCAGAAGATCTAAGAAATGCCTCTTCCAACACAGAACATCTTTTCCTGCCTGTCCAAGGCAGTGTGTCTGACATGAAAACAGAGAAGTCTAACAGATCCCACACTCATTTTGGGAGAAGCAGTTATAGTTTCATCAAAGTCATTTTGTCCTCAAAGTGGAATGATGGAGGCAGAAGTCAGAAGCATATTTATGCTGGCTGTCCAAAGAACAAGGCTCTTTGATGGCTTCAATTTACACTCACTGTGACACTTCCTGTGAGGTACTGGGCTCTGCTTTTTATACCACCATCATGACTATGGCACCTAAAAGTCCAGTAATTTTCAGGGAAACAAGTTAAAACATGCTTGCTAATTTAGGGCAAGCAGGAGAACTGCAGAGTTTAGCCCTTTCTGGTGGAAAAATGGAATAGCTCTGTTCTACTGGCATTGCCAGCTACTGCAAAGAGGTACATGCCTGACAGCAGCCTGGCACACACACCCAGCTCCTCACAGCTAGCAGAGCACTTCAGGCAGCAGAGTTTACAACAGCAGATGGTTCTGGTACACACCTTTTGTTTGTTGTAATGTTTGTACATCCTTATGCAGTGTTCGATGATGAACAGAACATAAATGCCTCCCAGTGCCACAAGGCCTTTCAGCACTGGATCATTTTCTTCTAGAAAGCCTTCAGCCTGTACTCCATGTCCATGGGCATGTCGATGAGACCGCTTGTGTTCATGAACATGACCTTGGCCATGGTGGTGACTGTGGTTGTGGCCTCCATGAGACTGTTGGGAGAGAAGGGAACAACACACTGTGACCTGGTGCAATGCAGTCAGAAGACTGAAACGGCTCTGAGCTCAGGTGACAAAATATGTAACCTTGCTAGATAAGTGGTAACTTTAAAAGTTGGCTTGTGGTTTGAGCTAGTTTTTATACAAACAAGTTACCATAGAAGTTCTTCATGAGACTCTTCACTACTCTGGTCAATACAGAATATTCCTCTAGGAATTATTCCTCCAGGGGTCAGGGGATTGTAATGGGAAATAAATTTAGTTTCAACTTTTTTCTGTCACAATGCTGAACAGAATGAGACTAACACTCAGCAGTGTCACATGGAACTACCATTCCTGCACTCCCAGGAGCAACCAAACCTCCTGATTCTTGTGAACTATTACAGTCAATTACATTGTTTCTGTTAAGAAACACACCTTTCTCTGAACGTGTCCAGAGAAGGGCCATGAGGATATGATCAGAGGGCTGGAGCTCCTTGCCTATGAAGACAGGCTGAGGGAATTAGGTTTGTTTAGTTTGTAGAAGAGAAGGCTCTGAGGAGATCTTATTGTGGCCTTCCAATATCTGAAGGGGGCCTATGGGAAAGCCGGTGAGGGACTTTTTAGGGTGTTAGTGATTGGACTAGGGGGAATGGATCCAAGCTAGAGGAGGGTGGAAGTAGATTAGACATTAGGAAGAAGTTCTGCACCTTAAGGGCAATGAGACACTGGAACAGGTTGCCCAGGGTGGTGGTGGAAGCCCCACCCCTGAATGTTTTTAAAGCCAGGCTGGATGTGACTCTGGGCAACCTGATCTAGTAGAAGGTGTCCCTGCCCTTGGCAGGGGGGTTGGAACTAGATGATGATCCTTGGGGTCCCTTCCAACCCTGACAATTCTGTGATTCCTTTCCTTTTTCTTTTTTTAAATTCTTCTCAAACCCTGTTGCAGGATATCTATGCCTCATAGTCAAGTCAATCTACATCAGCACCAGTGAACATTTTTTGATAGTTTTCAAACAATGCTCTGAAAATTCTCTATTTGGTTGCAGAAAAAAGGTAAGGACATGATACTTACATGTGGCAACAGATGGAGCAGTGCATCTCCACTCATTGTTCCTACAGCCAGAGCTACCAAGAAAGTTAGAAGAAATTTGAAGCACCATTGGTTAATGATGGGAACCAAGATCACACCTAGCAAGGAAAGCAGGCTAATGACGGTGATAGAGATGATACCACAAAACCAGGCTGTGGGAAGAAATGAATACAGAAAGGTTATCAGGACAGTACCTGTATAACTTTTATGACTGATTAATGACTTTCAGCTATCTCTTAAGAAGGTGACTTTCCTTTGGCCTAAGTTGTGCAATTGTTTATTCTAAAGGTGCTGAAAAATAGGAAGGCAGTACTGAAGTCCACAGCAAAAACTACATGGGTTTATTCTCAGGGGAGTACAAAACGGCAAAGACATCAGGAGACAATCAGCTAATAAGAGCCTAGCAATTTTTTCCTGATTTTAAGCTGTGGTCTTAGTTGTGTAGCCCATAATGATGGAAGAAAAACATCTTCACTACTTAACTTTGTAGGCCTCTATGAGCACTGATTCAGATTTAACATTCGCTTTTAACATGATTCTGATGCAGAATTTAACTGCAATCAGTATTTCTCCTCCACCATTCATTCCACTCTGACCTTTGAAACATACAATTTTATTTATGAGAAGACTCAACCTTTGAGACAGGAAATTTAAATGCTCTAATGCAAGCATGAAGAGCTGAATGCAACTTGCTACCAACAGGAAAGCAGTGTTTATTTTTTCTGAGACCTTCTACTGCTGTCATTACAAGAAACAGTGATAATGGGATATGACATAATCAGCATAATCGTGTTCAGCAGGGACATGGACAAGGAGGAATCACACAAGAAACAGATCCTACAAGCAAAGGAACATGGCTCTAATACTCAGCACCTCACCCTAACGAAGTATTTTTCTTCTGTTTTTTTCAAGTCATCAGCAATGCCAAGAATTAAAAACTCTTGGGGGTTTTCCCTTGCTCTTTGCTCCTCTATCACTTCTTGTTTCTTCCCAACACAGACACTTCAAAGAGCAGCAAGCAAAAACTGTTTAATTCCAACAACACAGTACAAACGGTTCACAGTCCCAGAGAGAGCAACAGTCAGTGCTCCTATTTTACAAACATTAACTGTTTGAGCTGGGATCTTTCATGACCATGATTTCCTCAATCTCAACTTGCTCTTTAAGTTTTAGCCTAAATGCTTCAGAGTTTTCCAGGTTTGTTCCTAGCTTCATTCTTAAACAAAAACATCTACACAGTTGGCCCACTCCAATGGAAATGAATAACTCCTGATTTAGTGTTCATGCATCAGCTGCATGACCTGACTTTCCTTGCATCCACTCAGTTTTCATTGAGTAAGAGAAAACATCATGGGGAATGGAGGACAAATAAATATGTTGGAGCTGCTTAGCTAATTGTGTCTTTTAGCAGTCTAATGTCCCAAGAATTCTATCTGTACCAAAAATGATACTTGACAAGAGTTCACCATTGGGATTGTTGGTGCTGCAGGCTGGCTCTGGTTCTACACCAAAACTTACATCTGCTGTTTTCAATCTTATTTTGGGATAACTCATTCTTACAAAGTCTGCATCTGTGCTCCCACAACAGTGCAGAAAAGGACTAAACTAGTTCAAATGCAAAAGGCATAAGGACACGTGCATCAGGAGAAACTGACTGGAAAAAACTCCAGAACATACACAGTACACACTGGAATGAATAGCGAGAGGAAAACACAGCTGGTGAGAGGGCAAAGACTGCCATCAGATGAGGAGATGAAAACCAGAGGTTGGAAAACAGAAATACAAAATAAAGTGTAAAGTAGAAGCAGGACATGCTGACCAAAATACTGCCACTACACAGCCTTGATTCATCCCCAGAGCACTTCCACCATGTACTCTGTATTAACCGGAGCAGGATACGTGGACCTGTCATTCAACACTGAATCATGCAAATATGCACAAGTAGCCCAAACAGAAATTGCACGGCTATTTGGGAGGACATTGGATCTCTACTCTGGACACAGACATTACAATGGTTAAGTGCCAGATTAGATGACCAACAGCCTTACATGGAGAAAAATGAAAGGAGATGATGCAAACGGGCTCAAGTGTCATATATCAGAGCACGGATTTAGCAAAACATTTCTGAAGGGCTAACATGCTCTTATGAGTGATACAGGATCTAAACAGGGCACCACGATCAAAGATGAGGCATGTGTGTACAAACACTCCTCATAGAACAGGACTACTAAGGAACACTTAGGACAAAAGTCAATTGAAGGATTTCAAGTGTTCAAAACACTGCAGTATTATGAAGTAGAACTAATATGCCATATTATGGCCATTGCAAGAGCTCTTAAGTTAGAAAATATCCTGGTGGATAATACTCCTAGGAACACAGCATAAAGCCTGGTCTAGGGGGTACAGCTACTGCAGCCTGGATTAGAAAATATTTCTGTGGAAAAAAACAAGAGGGAGTGACAATTCTTCAATAAGGGACCTCTGTTCAAGCAGTGGGCAGCAAACAAAGCTAGCTGCTCACACTGGGTTTGGAGAGCTCTCTGTAAATTAAAACAAGACTGAAAGGGTAGCGAGACTGACTCCTTGTAAGGCTGGAAAGGGTTAGCTATCTGCAGGCTTCACCAAGAAAGCAAGCTAGCAGAAAGGCTCCATGATAGAAAGCCTGCCTGGGTTAAGGAAACTGCTAAGCTCCAGAGAACGCTGGCATCTGCACAGGCAGACTCACAAGAGATACCTGATCTGAAATACTTTGAATCAGCACTTCTGACTGATCTCCACCTTTAAATGCATTGCTTATTGCTTATTTGTATCACTTGATCCAATAGCAGGGTGTACCCTCCCTGCTCAGGAGCCCTGAGCAATGACCATGCCCCTAAGGACACTGTGAAAGCTCAGCTGTATCTAAAAGCCCCTGAAAATCCTCTGCTAGATGTTACAGACTTATTTTTACCTTACGGAAAGAAAACCCAATGAGGCATTCTGGTCATGAATTAAGTAAATTACTTGCCTTTAGAAAACTAAAACTGATGGAAACCTACAGGTTAATATCAGTCAGTTAATGGCAGCAGCACTGCTCTTCTAAGTTTTTTTGAAAACTTTAATTAAAACTAGAGACAGTCACAGAGACACTGTGCTCAAAACTACCTGCATCCTCCTAACTTTGGCACATGTTTGAAACTAAAAATGCTTCCATTAGCTTGGGCAAGCACAGGCTCACTTTAGTAGAATCCTCCAAGCTGTGGATTAAGTTACTCTGTGTACTTGTGCTACAACTCCCACAATCCCTCTATACCAGATTTGTTATTTTGTGGTTCATTTCCTTACTTAGAGGAGAAATGATTACATCATCTAAAGTCTCACTGTGGTTAATAAAACAGTATATAGGGAATTGGTATGAAAAATGGTTTATCATTACCTAATCAAGTTGACCTGGTTTAGAGGCTGTTCCTTTTTAGAGCCAAATCAGTAAGATAAACCTGATTTTTTTCACAATTAACTAGCAAATGTGTTATTTATACTCAAACTATCAGATGCCATAAAACATCTTAAATGTTCACAGGAAGTTTCACTAATTTTGCAAATTAAGGCTCTTAAAATGTTAAAGGCCTTCAAGCTGAGTTACTCTCTAACTGGCTTACTCACTAGAGGAAAATAAAGCACTCTCAAAAAGCAGCACTCACCTGTAGACACTTTCTAATTAAACTGGCTCAAAGCAGGGACGACCTGACAGTGTTTGGTATGGTTTCAACACTGCAACTGGCAGAAAATGCTGAGAGCTTCCCTAGAAACCCTCTTGGTATTAAGATGGGGGTCAACTCTTCCTACAAGACTTCCACACAAAACAATGTGCTGCCATATAAACTGCACAGGGTATTCAGTTTACAGCACCCTGAACAGTTAACAACACAGCAGCTGTATCATTAGATTTATGCTTAACAAGGCATACACAAAAAACTAAACCTGCCAACAGAGGATTTTGACTGCATACTTTTCATATACAGTACAGAACAGCTGACACTGGAAGCCAGGAAAGGCAAGTGTGTCAGAAATAGCAGCTGAAATGCTCTGATATCTTGCTTAAGTCTGGGTGTCAGCTCTAGAAACCAGCATCACCAACAGTATAAAAAGTAACAACTGAGATCTTACTTTGCAGTGAATGAACTGTGATGAAGGTGCTATTCTCTGAATGAACAGATACAGATATTTTGAAAATTTGTGCCAAAGTAATACTGCAACTTTCCAACTCTGAGATAAGCCACACAGACACCTCAGGCACACTAAGAACCAACATAATGTATATAAGATGATGGAAGTAATTCTAATTGTGCGTAGATGCGCTCATCTCTAGAGGTCCTTCTGTCTCCAAAGATGCTCCTACCTTGCCTATGACCTTAATACAAAAGACTCCAACATCTAAAGGTGTGTGGGTAGAGTCCAGGCCAAAATGCCTGGGCTACAGGCCCAATGATAGGATGCTCAGCCTCAATGAAGACACACACACACAAAGAAACAAAAAGAAAAGAAAAAAGAAATAAGGCAAACATAAAAGTTGAAAATAATCAAAAAGGTTAAAAAGGTACAAGAAAGAAAGTTGTGCCTGCCTGAATCATGGTTCCTTAGGAGAAGCTACTATACCACCAAGCAGGATGCTAAGTTGGAGCATGCCACCTCAAATTCCAGCTAATAAATACATTCACTTTCAACCATTTCTTTAGTCAGTGTTAACTTGTACAATATTTTGAACTCCTAAATTAGTATTTACAATGCAGAATCATTTTAGAGGATTTAGATGTTACACACCTACCTGATGCACCTGTTTTATCTTTGTTCTCAGTTGATGCATTTTTACTTCTCATAGAATCTTCAAGCTCATCATAATGGAGAATACAAAGCCTCCTCTCAATCTGGTACAGCAAAGCAGGACACATGTAGATAAACAACTCCGGAGATATTGGAGAGCTGGCTTCCAGACCATAGTGCCATAGCAGCTGGGTAACATTTAAGCACTGCAAGCAAATAGTACAAAAAAATTCAATATGAAAGCAACTATTTCATCAAAACCTGTAGTTACAGAAAATTAGGCACGTGAGAACACAAACGGAAAGTGCATATTGTGGCTCGCAACATTCCACCAGTCCTAGAAAACATCTAAGCTGATCCAAGTGGTTTATGAGGGGAAAGAAACAGTAAACTTATCTGCACTACAAGCTCAAGTCTCCAGACACTGATACAATTAGTGACAAAAGTAAATGAAAATTAGTTTCCATATTCTTTAACTTAACAGTATAAGGAATTAAGAAATAGCAGCAGGCAAAAACTGGAAGAACACAAATCCAAACCAGGTTTTCTCACACTTCTCACCTACCAACCTTCTGTGTTTGGAGGTTCACACCTCAAACATGGCATTCATTCCATCTTGTCCTATCCTGACTTCTAGTTTAAAACCATGACATCAGTAAGTCCTGATTCTGTGGTTACTACAAGGGGGAAGAGGAAGCATATTTAAGGTCCTAACAGAAATAACGAATGCTGAAGGGAGAAACAGAAGAACTTACACCAAACACACTGTGACAGAAAATACATCTACACTACTTCACATTCTCTTAGGACAAAGCAATTAGAAGCACACTGAGAAGATACAGGTAGTTAAGGAAGTAGTCTCTGTGCAGTTTCCACAATGTTAATGACCTTCGAGTCTGAAAAAAGTCCAAAAGGGTGTGTGGGAGGGAAGTATTCCTGAATACTGGAAAGGGAAAAGAATCCACTTGTAAACTTTAAGGATGTGCTTTATACAGATAAATATGCAAGAAGAGAGATTGGAGAAGATGAGTGATTGGCAGAGAGAAATGAAAATCCATCAAGTAGGCTCAAAACTGAGGCAGCGACTTAGCACTTCCACTCCACTACCTGTGTTACACAGCCGTCACAAACATGGCATCGCCTGTGGGCAATTCTTGTGTAACAACAGCAAAGTCACCTTACTGGTTCTCCGTGCCATACCCACCTCTTCCCGCTGACGCTCCTCTTCGCTGTGCTCCTTGCGAGCCCGCGCCGAGAAGAGGGCATGCTTCCTCACGCTGATCTGCTTGTGAGATGCCTCACGATTGCTGGCGTGGTGGTGGCCATCCTCGTGACCTAAACTGGAACCTTGGTGTCCGTTACTACGAGAGTGACGTGTACCATTATGGTCATGATGATGTAGACGAGGGTGGTGGCGATGGTGATGGTGACTCTGGTCATGAATGTGCTTGCCATCGTCTTTTACCGGTGGCACGACAGCGTCTCTCTCAGGGTCACATTTGTGATTTCTCTTGGCAGCCATCCCAGTCGTAGTGCGGTTTTCTGAATCTGGGTGTCTGTGAGGATGGTTATGAGGGTGGGAACGTTTTCCTTCTTGGACTTCTAAAGCATATAAGTGAGAAACATGATCGTGGCCAATGTCATCGTGATTTATCATCACTACTTTTACCTCTCCTAAGCCAAGGCTCAGTAACAGTTTTTCGAGCCCAAAAAAGATAATCTTCCATTTTCACCATAACGATCAAAAATCTTCTCAATGTAGTATCTCTGTTCAGCTTCCGACGCCGAGTATTTACTTGGCATGGATTCTGTTCCTCCACTCTGGGAATAGGATGCGTTTGGAATCTGATAGTCATTATGGTCGTGTTCGCGTTTCTCTCTATGACCATGGTCATGCCTACCTCCATGGCAGTGATTGCACTGATGGAAGATAAATGTCAGCAAACAAATGATGCAAAATTTTGTGTGCACGTGTACCTTCATCTCTGTTTCCTACAAGAAACACAAGGGGAAGCACTTGGGTGTAAAAGCAAATCTCAACATTTCTACTATGCAAGTATAGATTGAGTACTTAATTGTACCAACTGAACGACTCACAGATCTTTGTAGATACTGCTGCTAACAGAGTAACCACTGCAGTCTTTTTACTACAGAATTGCATTTGTGTGCTTTGCTTACTGAGCAGCAGAACAGACTATATTTTTTGGTGTACATTTTCAGAGGCATCGATCCTTCTCATACCTTCTAATATTGACAATCTTGGTAAAACACAAGTTACAAAAGAATAAAAGCTACCTGAAAACAATCATACTGTACTTTCTTATTTATGGGGATGACAGGCCAGTAATAGAGTTGAAAACACACCCATCGTTTGTTCTACATGCTGCTACACTACCTTCAATAAACACGCACACTGCACAATCCCCTATTTGCATTAGCAATTAATGACTGGAAAAGAGGCTGTCATTAACTAACTTTAATGTATTGCTTAAACATTAATCTTTTTAATACTTACATAGTTCTACTGATTTCAAGGATCTGTGTGGATGCTAATGTAAAAATGAGGTTACACGGAAAGCACCTGTATATACAAAAGATACTGTAAATGCAACTCAAAAGATGAGTTGACCCAGAATGTTGACTCAGCCTAGGTCAAAGTCATCAGCACCAATTTCTACAAAAGGTAGCATAGACATTGTGGTTTTCAGTTTAGTATGAAATGTGAGTAATTTCCTATTCAACATCAGGTAATAAAGAGGACCCTGAAGAAGTTTGTTGCATTCTGAATTACAAACTATTTCCTATTTCACAGCTGTATTTTGTTTACACCTGCTAGCACAAATAGCTATAAACCCTGAATAATTACTATAAAAGAAACTTAAACTAAATAACAAATTCAAGTTTATGTAAAAGCAGTATCACATTAGAAAGCTAAACACAAGCCAAGAACTGTAATTTATGAGTTTTATTTTCTAGAGACTTCTCTTGGGTAGAGAATAAGCTCTAAAATATGTGTTTTAGAAGCAAATGAATAATCACTTAAACGCTGCCAGTGTTTTCTAGCAACACTTATTTGCCATGGTACCAAGTAGAACAAAGCGTGCAGCATGTACAGCAGCTCTACCAGGTACACGAAGGAGATACTCAAGCACTCCCATCAGCAAAGGGGTAGGCAACAAAAGAAAGCAGCAGAGCTCCCCAGTCAATCTGAAGAGTGGAAGGACTCTTTGGAAGACTTTCAGTTGACTAAGACAGCCAAAGGAAAAACAGCAGAACTTCTTATACCTGACTAGTTCAGTTTAGACTATGACTGAGGACATGAGAGCTGAGAGTACAGAGTAAGGACAGATCCCTTAGTGAAACTCAAGGCCATTTCCTCTGGTCCTGTCACTTGTTACTAGGGAAGAAGAGACTGATTCCCACCTTGCTTCATCCTCCTTTCAGGTTGCTGTAGAGAATGAGAAGGTGTCCCCTCAGCCTCCTCTTCTCCTGACTAAACAACCCTAGCTCCCTCCGCTGCTGCTGACCAGACCCGTTCTCCAGACCCTTAACCAGCTTCATTGTCCTTCTCAGTACATGCTCCGGTACCTCAGTGCCCTTCTTACAGTGCATGGCCTGAAATTGAACCCAGTTCTCAAGGTGTGGCCTCCCTAGTGCTGAGTACAGAGAGACAATCACTTTCCTAGTCCTGCTGGTCACACTGTTGCTGATCCAGGCCAGGATGCTGGTGGCCTTCTTGGCCACCTGAGCACACAGTGGCTCGTTTTCAGATGGCTGTCACTCTTTCTCTTTTGCTTTCATCTTTCCCTGTGCTGCTTGTGCCTTTATATCCTTATGTGCACTTTGGCTAGAGTTGTGACTGATGCTCCAGTCACAAAGATCTAAGTGACTGGGTCAATGCACCATCAGATGCTATGGATTGTCAGAAAAGAAATAATACATTTAGTTGTCCTTCTCAAGACCACTCCAGCTGCTAACTAAAACTTCATAGCATCAGTTGTGAAAATGCTTTGCAGCAAACCACAAACGTATTTTGAGTCCATTTTTATTCCCCAAACTATTAGCTTGGTATTTTGCACTTCTTAGAGCTACCTCACTGACATTAGTATGGGAACATTAAAAGCACCTCAAAGCACCTTCCAGAAGCTCTTTCCATTCTCCTTTGAGGAAACAGGTAAGCACACAGCTTTACTGGTGGAGTAGAAACAAACAGGCCGCAAATCATTATCCAAGAGTCACTGGACTGAGTCGACCCTCAGACTGTACGATTGAAACTTATTCCACAACCTTCAGATCAAGAACACATGCTCTTTCTCACAGCAGCTGAGAACCTGGGCTCTGAGACTGCCATCATCCGTGGACGCAGAAACACTCTGGCAGCAAGTAAATGTACTAGATCAGGAGCTTGGCTGGTGACAGTTGAACAGAGCCACATTTCTAGAGGAAGATGCTGATTTTCATCAGCTGAGAATGTACAAGGTGGAATGTGATTTAATGTGAAGAGCAGGACCAGGATCTGAAATAGCAGTTAAGGTACACACAAGACAAGTAAAAGCCCTGGGAGAAGTTCAAGCTAATCTGCTTGCAGGTTAAGTACACACAGCTTACTGCAATGCTCTAGCAAATTGGTCAGTAGCTTTTTAACTTCAGTTTTTCAATACTGAAAACAGTATCTTGAGTTTGTTTAAAATTCAGTTACTCACAGGATACTACTTTTTTAGGTAAGACACCTTTTCTCCCCCTCTGCCACAATTCAGTGCTATAACCCAGAACAAGCAAAGTCAAATTACTCTCATTTAAATGAGCACGATCCAGACTAAAATATCTCAACCAGGAAAGTCATGACTAAAGCATGATCATAATCCTTTTCACAACCGCATGATCTTTTTCATGTGACTGTCTCATACAATACTACTAATACATTACTTTGAAACTTTAGTCATGCATCCCTAATTGTGGTGTTTAGCTTTGAATGGTACCTTTTCTCCATACCCTAATGGTTAACATTGTTAGTAACCTGTGATCATGATTCACTGCTAAAATGCGAGAACTGAGTGTTATCAGACCAACTGCAGAATCAATTGGATGTCTCATTATTTTCTATTAAAATAGTAAGAACCTTAGCACAATGTTTATATTTTTCTGTTACATAATCTTCTGGATCTTTTATTGCAATTCTTGTCACAGAACACAAGAGTTGATTATTTGTTTCTTTTTAAACAAAGTTCACCGCTCTCTAGTCAATTATGAACAGCTGTCATCTTTAACTTGCCAGGCAGTATCTGCATGTGTAAAACACCGGAAAGCTGAAGTCCAAATTCTATACACTTCGGTGTCACAGAACTGTAAATCACTGATCTTCATATAAGAACATTAAAGACTCCCAAATCCCTTCAAAAGGATACAGAAGAGCAGCCTGAGGACAATGCTACACCAAAGCTGAAGAAGTTTCTGCCTAGCCTATTGCTGCTGTCAACCTTTGCCTTCCTTTATTCACTCATTTGATTCCCTGTTGCCTCCCCCTTCTTCCCTCCATTGCTCAGTGATGGTTGGGCCTCCAACTGGGATACACAAGGGAAAACATCACCCAGCTATGTGCTGGGTGAGAAACCACAGCACCTGTGGAGCCCAGAGCTGGGAATCACAGCAAGTACTTTCCTTGAGCTGCCAAGTCTTTCAGGATGCACTCAGGCAGTGGGACATTCCCACCCTAAGTCTAGTTGCAAAGCAAATGTGTAAATTCATGGTGCCGAAGATAAGCAGCTCTGCCACACCCACTGCCACCCCAGAAATCACAGTGCTGCCAGATAGATCCCTCCTCCCCTCTTCCTTCAGCAGTGGAAGCAAGTAAATCACATGAAACGCAGCTCTGATTGCACTACCACATACAAGCTTCTTACATCAGAGGATTGAGCTCACAGTACCTGAGAAGCATATCAGCAAAGAGTTATCTTTTCTGTATGGAAATTTCACAATACCTCCACGCTAACCCAATGCCTACCTGTGGAGTTTCAGCTATAGAACTAGATGCACCTTGATGAAAATTGGTTTGCTTTTTAAAAAAAATTCATTCACGTTTCCCTTGGACTCCTGAAACTTCTCCACAGTGCCTATGATTTCAACTGTTGCTCTTTTATAGCACTCTTATTTGTGAGAAAACCTTATTTAAATCCTAGAGTATGAACACAATTTTGCTTATGTTATCACCAACTGCTTCACTGAAATGAGAAAACTAGTCCAAAAGTTAGGCTTTTCTTAAAACAATAAAGTTTGATTCAAATAATGCAGTCATACAAAATTAAGACTCAAATGAAGGTCACATCTAGCAAAAAAAAAAAACCAAACAAACGCTTTGGCTAAGATAAGAGAGAACCGAGACAGACAACAGGGGCTAAAAGCAGAGCAATAGTGTTACTAAACTAAGATACTCTCCTTGTTCAGCACTGGAAAGTTAAGCACTCCATCATTCCTTTCTGTTAAGAACTGCTCAGAGTAACAGCTTTATCAGAAATGGCAATTTTCTTAAGAAGAGAAGCAGTTCTTGAAGTAAAGCTACTGATTATGTAAAAACAGGGTTTTTGCAGATCCCTACCACTTCCACTCCAGCAACTCATGTGATATCTCATACTGAAACTCAGTTCAATAAATTATGGAATTGGAAAATCCAAATGAACCTGCTTTTTATTTCCTACATTCCAAGTTTTTACCTAATACCAGAATATCAAGTCCTACTGATCTAGCACACAACAAGATACATTATTTTTTTAAAATGATTAATGTGAAGTTTATCTCTATTACCTAAAGACAGTAAGAAAGCCATAGAAGATTTTAATCAAATACTACACTCATTGTTTTCTCAACCTTTAAAAGCTGAGTGTTAGCTTCTGGATGTACAGAGAAACATGCAACAGATGTAAAAAGTTACAATTAACAATATCCAACTTTAGTTCTCACCCATCTCCTGTATTTTCTTCCCTCTTCAATATCAGTGTTACCAGGTTTGTGGATTCAAGTAAAACTCATTCATTTGAAAACCTGCAGCCCAGTAGGAGGGGCCCCCTGTAAGAACTTACCATTAACTAACTGATCTGAGCCATATTTGCAGAGTTAATACCAGATAAGACTTCAACAGTACAGAAAGCAGTTATGCATAACTGGGCACGCCAGGAAAACTTGTGAGAAACCTGAAATGTGAAGTATTTGAAATGCCAAATCCCAAGTACAATAGAAAATGATCCTAAAGTAATACAGTAGCAATCTCCTAGCTCACTTATTGATTTTATTTTGAATGGGGGGAAAAAGGGGAAATCTTCAGTTATTTGTAAGGAATTGCTGAGTACAGAATCATTTCCAGAGCTCAAGAAAGTACCAAAGCAATTGGAAGTTCTACAAGCATTAGTTCTGCTTATTAAGAATTAATTTTCAGCCTTTTCTACAGCCCATAAACCAGCTGTCAATGCACAGAATGTATAATGGAGCTGGTCTGATTTTGTGCCAATATTCTACCCTCCAGTCAGCTCCTATTAAGAGACCAGTGCTTGCAAGAATGAGATACTCAAAACCATGGACCAGTTACACCTGCATGTTAGTATTGGAATTTTCTACTGAAAGTAAGCAAATGCTTTTGTTAGAACGAAGTCTGAAGTTCAACAAACATTTTAAGATTTACAGCAGCAGTCTTGCCCTCCCCCATGGCTTCACTCATCCATTCCCACTCCCACAAATCCCTTTGTGTATAACAGCACATTTGTTTGCTGATCTGTTCACTGTGCAGCTGTACAATTATATTCTGCTGAAAAATAGCCTAGAAAAAGAAAATAAGATTATTTTCAAGACAGATGACTGTTCCTATCTGCTTCCCTGTGCAGCTGCACAAACACTACAGCCTACACAAAAAAAGAGCATCCTTGCTTTTGGCGGCAACACCAGCTTGCAGATTTGGTTGATCTGAAGCCTAACACAGTATTTTGTCTATAACAGAAATAAAACAACTGACCAACTCAGAACATTCTTCAACGACACTGTAAAAACAGCAGTGGACAAATTTCCTGTTGAAAGCCATTTCAGAAGAATGTCTCCATTCTTTCCTTGAACACAATGTAATGTTTGCAATAAAGTGTTAAAACCACCAGCAGTGCTTTTATTCTTCCTATAAACTAAACACCTATACTATGAAGTTATCAGGAGGAAAACCATGAAAGTATAACATCTGCTGATTGGTACTGAACTTACAACACTTTTTTCTTTTGATTATTTTAGACATAATAGGCCAGACATCTCTTACCTGCTATCTGGCATTCTCTGATGTGCACCTGCTGCATTTTTAGCTTTTTTAATAGCAGGTTGAAATAGTGAGCAGGCCATTTGTAAAACAGCAAGCTGCTAAAAGTGATCTCATGTAGCATGAACATCAGTGCTCAATACTATTTATGTATTTACAGTTTCTAAGACAGGACACCTGAGAACATCTTGAGAAGGGTTGGAGCTTAAAGGGAACTGAGGGCAAAAAGGAACAGTGGTAAACTAAGATGTTTGTTGAGAACAAAGTTCACCAAAACACTCTCTTCCTGAAAGTCTTCAAGGACAGGTTGTATGGGGCCTTCAGTAACCTGGTGTAGTAGGTGTCCCTGCCCATGGCAGAGGGCTGGAAGTAGATTATCTTTGAGGTCCCTTCCAACCCAAGCCATTCTATGAACGTATGGTCCTATTTCATCCTGTGCTATGCTAAAATACTTGCTGCATGTTAAAAGGCATGAAAGGCCCATTGACAAATGGGAGACACGTTCCTTTTACATGTGCTATGCTAAATCAGTGCCTGGCAGGTTGTGATTATTAAAGTCCATTTCTGGTATTTGAAGATTGGCAGTTTTTTTACTTGGCAACACTTATCATTAATTCAAAATTGTGTTTAAAAATACATTTAATTAATGAACCAGCTGCACAGACTCTTAGAAGGCCTTCTGCCAACATGCCACTCAATTTGCTCTGTCAGACTGCAAACCAGATGTATGCCTCACAAGTGAAAACCAGATTTATCTTCAGACTGCACTTCAAAAAACAGAACAAAACAACCCACCCCACCACCACCACCAAACAACAACCGAAAACCCCAACACGGCACTGAAAACAAAACCCTAAACCAACCCACCCCTCTAAACCAAACTTGGAGACTAATTCCATTAAGTCTCACTACTAACAGTTTCTAATAACCATGAGCAAACTGATCCACAGCTCGCTAGGTTTATTCTGCTGATGTTCAAGATCTGATGTTTCAGAAATACTTCTTCCTGTTTCTGTTGTTCACAGAGCAGCAGCTGACAATCAAATCCCTCCACTGAGCTGATGCAGTGTAAACCTTCTAACAGGTTTTAGCAAGTCTAATTCTGCATTAGCAGAACCAGCAGACTCCCTTCACTCTCATCAGACTGCTTTGGAAAGCAGCAAGCTATAAAGAAGGTGACAGCCAGATGAAAATGAGGCTCTTAGGTGATCAAAAGCTGAGAAAGAAAAAAGAGGCAACAGCTGAGTCATTCCCTCTGTATCAACACAGAAAAAAAAGTCAGAAAATGGGAAGGGAGATGAGGCAGCACATGATACCTAGAAAATGAGAACATTTCCAGTGCAATGAACCATATTCCCCAGCATGGGCACCCTACATGTAATTTCAACAGCCCTTCTCATAAGCTTTTGAAACCAACATCAGGAAACCATCATCTTCCCAGTCTGTCATGCTGGCTTCCAGCTTTTGGGGTATTAAAAGCTGTGCAGGGTTTGGATTATCACAAGAGGTATTGAAGCACGAGTGACTTTAAGCAGCTTCTTTTTCACTTTACATGTCAGACATGACAAACCCTGGAGAAATGGCACTGATGCAGCAGCACACAGAACACAACCAATCCATGGACTGATGGCAGCACACACTTTCCTTCTCTTTGGATTACAGCATAGACAGGACATGGTTTCCAGCATTTCAATCAGGTTTGGAAACTTCAATGCTCGGTTTTATTAGCTTTGCCTAATTGCTACACATTTCTTTACCAGACTTTAGTAGGTGCATTTCAAATAACATCCCAGTTGTAATCAAAGAATGACCTACAACAACCCAAATTCTTTCTGCTTCAAGTGTTTGCCACCTCAAGCTTATCAGCAAGCTGAAATAACCAGCTCCCATTTAAGATAACTTCAGTAGCCCACCCCAAAGATATATACTTTTCAGGTGATAAGTTTTAAATAATTGCTTTCCAAATTAAGTTGGGAGTCCCCTAGAAAAACAGTATATTACACTGATTTTCACAAGAATAGAATCTGCTCCCCCAAATTTATAAATTCTTAGTGTTCACAGGACTCCCTTCACACCTAAAGCTCACAGAACTATGATTAAGCTTTCCTTACTGAAACTTGTACTGACAATCTTGATGTGTTATGAGGAGTATGTTCATTTGACAGTTCTGAAAATGTGCTAGAAAATAGCCAGCGTTCTGACAGTTGACAGCCAAACTGTGAGGAAAATGGAGATGTTTTCTCTTCTGCAAAGTATGTTCCTTGTTGGCACAGGTGGTTAGGCCTGTCCATCCCTGGTTCCATAGGAAAGCTAGTGAAGATGCTAGCACCTTTTCCCAGTTTCAGCATTGTTAAAGACCAAACATTAACCTTCAGGAAAAGTGTCACAGAGCTTAGTTTTTAAGTAGCTTGTGTTATTTTAGTTCAGTAATCTCACCTAATGAAAACACATACCTATTTCCAAATTCAGGCTCATTTATCAAGTTGCCTAAAACTAGCACACCATCGTATATTAAAAACAAACTTACACTTACAAAAGGCAGAAGTGTAACTACAATGGGCAGAACCATGATCAAACGAGGTTAAAACTGGACTGCCAAAGCAAACAAGTCTGAACACACTTCCTTTGGGACAACATGCACTCAAGCTGGAAGCCTATGTGATCTAGGCACTGCTTAAAGTTTCTTCCTGCTTGTATTGGCCATTGCTTTGCAGAAAACGGACTATGAAGTAACTGAATTACAGCTGCTTGAATCACAAAGAAAATCTGTGCCAGGTTGGATGTATTTCACTTTTCCACATGTATACACTTGTTACACAAGAACTATCGATCTTAGCAGCATTTCCTACTCAGTATTTAAAAGGAATGGCTTATTAACATGCGAGGCCTAGTTAGCACATGCACTCTATACTCTCCCAAGGACTTTTCAGGATGTAACTCAAACATGGATATTGTTACACCAAGTCTTGGTTGAGATCACTAATTAAACAGGAGTACTTCCATCACTGCCATAGACAAAAGGTCAGCACCAGGATCTGTTTTTTCACATTAACTGAACTTTCTGGAACATGCCTGAATCACCTTGATCATCCAATTTCACTTTTTTTTTTTTTTTCACAATGGGAGAAGCAGCCGTAATGACACCTAGGCCTGTTTGTGCTTTTTTGAACAACTTCTCTGCAATTCCACCTTTTAGAATGACTGGATACATATTCCAACCTTATTACCTGTTTTTTATGGAAGCTAATCTGGGAAGCACTAACACAGTACAGGAGAAAGGAAGATTAAAACAAATCTGTCTCAGAGGATTTTTTCTTTAGCGTATAGTTTCCCATTTTTATGCTATTGTATCAGTTATTACCTCCCAAAAGCAACACTAGAACATAATAGTTGGAATACCCCAGGAATTACTGTTGTTACTAGATGGCAATTGCTCCCAGTTTCTGGTATCTAACCAGGCCTTCCACTGTGCATTTTCAAAGCTGCACCAGCCTTCAAGTACCATAGGTTCCTTCAGCATTATAGTACATCATCTTACCTGGATTTAAAAAAAAAATTATTAAGAAGAAATGTTCATAATGCTAGAAAACAAGATTTATTCCTCACTTGGAAGAGTTTAAGAACAGGTACATACACTTCAAACAGAAGCCCCCAAAAAGACAAAGATATCTTGAGTTTTAACAGAGTGATTTTATTCCAAAGTTTCAGCATTAACTGCTGTTTCCAAAGGACGCAGTGAAAGCAGTAGAAAGCTTTAGTGAAACTGTTTCCGTGTAAGGTATGCCACAGCCAACAACAAGATCCGACCCTCCCACACCTTTGTTTAAAGTTATGTGCAGGTTACAACCCGAAAACAGCTTCTGAAGAACTTCAAGCCAAGCGTTACTCGCGTAGCTTTAAAAAGCCGCCACCAACATACTGCCTCCCGAACATGGCAAAAGACCACGACAGCCGCTTGCGCACACACCACCGACTCTCGCCCCTTTCCGCAGCACCCTGTGCGCCACGGCAAGGGACAGCCCCGTCTCCCTATAACACGGGGCCTCCACGTGGCCGCACAGAGCCGGCTCAGCGGGGCCGGAGCCCGGGCCCTTCCAACAGGAAACGTACGGCAGAAGCGCAAGAGCAGAGGCGAAGGTAGCGCTAGGCGCTGCTGGGCCCCGAGCAGGCTCCCTGGTCCGAACCCCCGCCCCTTCACCAACACTCGCATCCTCCCTGCCTCCCTCGGGCCCCCCTCCCCGCTGAAAACGGCGAAGGCAAAGACAGCCCCATAGACGCCGCCACCCTGCTCTCGTTGGGGGAGAGGGGACTAGGGAAGTTACCTGCCGCATGGTCGACTCTAGAGCGTAAGGAGGAAGAAAGAGGGTGGGGGGATGCGCAAGGACCGCGGCGGCGCCTCGTGCTCCTCTGCCTCGGGGGTGGGGGAAGGCCGGGCACGGCCCCCAACCTCCCCGCACATACACACCCCCAGCCACCACCCGCCGGCCTCCCTCACCCACCCGCGCAACCCCAGGCCCAGACAAGGGTCTCGCGATGAGGCGGCCACGCCGTCGCGTCCCCCCGCATGCCGCTCCGCATCCCGGGAAGGTAGTGTCCGCTACTGCCGATCGTCACCGGCTCCTTCTCGTCGTCCGCAAGCCCTGTCACCCCCCTTGCCCCCAAACGCGGCGCCGCCGCCAGCCCCGGGCCGGCCGCCACCCTCACCGCGGCGCCGGCCGGTTGTGGGGGAGGGAATGTAAACAAATGGGGTTTTATAGCTACCTCACTCGAGTGCCGTGTGCATCTCCCTCTCCGCTCGGTACCAAACCGCCGCGGCGCCTCCTCCTCCTCCTCCTGCAGCTCCTGCAGCCGCCGCCGATACGCTATTCACCAACCACGTCTACGCCAAGCCTGACAGGCTCTGCCACACTCACCCCTACGCACGGTGCGGAGCAGGCTGCACGCGCGTCCTCGCTGCCTGGTTTACCCAATGCGGAGCCATTTCCTCTCTTACTCCCCCTCCCCTGCTCTGCCGCGGGCTACGAAAATGGCGCAGCGGGTCTCGCCCCCTCCCTGCGGCGGCTTGCGCTCATCACTCAAACGCTGGGAGCCGGCAGGCGGCCGGGGCGGCGGGAAACGGGACGGGAAGCGAGGCGCAGCTCCACGGCAGGAGCGTCACGGCCCCAACCGGTGTTTTGTGCAGTGTCGGCGGTAGCCGTGCCGCCTGCGCTATCTGTTCTGGAGAGCGCGGCGCGCGCCGGGTTGCGGGGCTCGCGCAAACCCGCGGCCGCCGAGAACCTTGCGGTCCTCCGGGCGGGACGCGGACCTGCCACCCCTGCCCCGGCGGGAGCGAGGGAAGGAAATCGGGCGGCGGTGTGGCGATGTTGGCTTTGACGGAGAGCAGTCTGAGCAGTTGGCCGGGTACAGAGGCCGCCACTCGGCCGAGAGCAGGGCCTGGTGCTGCAGTGTCGGCCGGGCCTTCGCTGTCGGCTCTGCAACCGCGGAGGGAGCTAGCCGCTGCCGATAGCGCGGGGAGAAGGGGTCTGTCAGGTTTAAAAGCGTTATTCCCTGGGTAGAGCTCGGCTTTCGTACCGAGGTAGCTGCGCGAACTAGACGGGTGTTCCGCCTCTATTTATCGAAGTAGAAAGCCATGTCAAGCTTCTTCGTGTAATCAAAGCAAAAGCTGTTTAGATGGTGAACATCGGACTCTTCCCAGTGGCGTCCTTCATCACAATACATTAGATTCCTAGGCAACAGCTGTAGACCTAACACAATCCCCATGAATGTCACACCGTCTGTAAATTAAAACCCTTCCTGGAACAACCCACACCATCAGTAGACATCTTGGTTTCTAATACATACAGGGTACAGGAGTCGTTTAGAGCAAATACTATTAAACCAGCTTGTTCTGCAGTGGTTATTTGTATAAAACATGTTCAAAGGTGGAATTGCACTTGTAGGGACAGTTCAAATAGGTTTTACGCTGTTTAATTTTTCTGAGAAATTTGCATACAATTTTCTCCACGTTTTTCCTGCCAAAGTAACTTTTCCACAGCAGGCTTCACTCAAACCAGCCTCCCCTATGTTTGCTATGTAGGCACACGGTTATCTTTAAGACTCATGGTGCCTAATTGAACTGATTTGCCTAAACTCTTCTAAAGTTGATCCTTTGTTAAACCAGGTGGTTCTCACCAGCACTATCCCAAGTCTGGCCTGGCAGAGCCAAAATCCTATCCATAGTCCTATCTCAATCCAAGCCTTACCCAGTGGTTACCCACCCCAACAGCCTCCCAAATGGGGATTTGTGCTTGGTGACACATCCCTAGAAAACAAAAACAGTTTGAAATCTAAAAAAAGCTAACATTAATAGTGCTTATTTAGAGCCAAAAGAGTTGGTATCTCTAAGACTCCAACACATAAACATGATACTGGAGGTCACAGTGCAAAAGGAAACCAGAGTAAACTTCTCCAGACCAGACGAACATTTGTTATAATGAAGATAATGTAACAAACTGCTAAAGACTCCAATTAAACTGTTCTGGACTTAAGATCACATCAGCTTTGTGTGATATGCTACACTAATCTTTACATCTGTGATGCTGAACCTTTACTGAGTTTTCCAGTTACTCCCTTATTTTTTTTAACCATCATTTTCATGCTTCAGTGACAGACTTTGTAATTTCAAATCTCTTCCAACACCTTTTTCTCTCTTTAGTATTTATTTTGAGGGAAGAAAATAACACCAGTATTCCATCCCTAATTTTCCCTGCAAATAGCTTAATGAATCAATCACTAGAATACAAACCTTTCTAGTTGGCTAACTTCTGCTTAGATCAAGTTTTAGGGCCTGTTAAAGTGGTCATGAAGTCCTACACCAAGATGTTTAACTAGATCATTTCTACATTCATTTGAATTACTTCTGCCTCAGAGCCTCCTTTATCTCACAGAATTACTGTACTGCAAATAAAACAGAGAACTGATGCTGACCTTGGTCATAGACACCTACCACAATTCTCACTGTTTATCACTGATTTGTGTGCCTGTGTTGTCTAGAAAGAAATCCACTGAATGCAAATAATTAAAAAAAAGGGTAAAGTTGTGTTCTTCTTTCGTCCTTAATTGTGAGGCTACTGATGCTGCCTAGCTACTTTCCAAATATACCTTAAAAAGGGTACCTCTATAGTAGTAGCCTCTCTCTGCAGAAGTCCTCCCCCTATCTAGCTGCTATATGCTCTAACATGTTATCTGTGTGTTTTTGAGCCAGAAGAGACCATCAGTAGGCCTGTCAGCACTATGAGGCAGAGAATCCTTTCCCACCAAGAAATGAGTCTCACCTTGGATTTTAAATTAGGCTATAACCCTCCCAGTTAGTCTGCTTGAAGGCTTTCTCTTGATAGGCTAAAAAGCTTATTTATGCCTAGGATATTTTTCCTTGTAGTTGTGTCATGGAGCTAGATTACTTCTCTGTGGTTTTAACCATATATTTTAGAAAGTACAAGTTTCTGTACCTTAGCTTCAGAAACCCAGGACAAAACCTATTAAATCAGGGATTAACAGGAAGAGCATACAGCGGAGAAGTATTTGTCCTTGTAAAGCATGTGGAAGAACTTTCTGTGCTGCAGGGTAGCTGGTAGAAGAGAGCAGAGCAGCCAGCACTGCATTACTGCTGTTGGTGTGAGAGAACACAAATGTGTGCAGTAAATCCACACTGACTTTTCAAGCTTCAAACAGAACAATATGTTACTATACTTTTCCAACAGAACTGGAACCCAGGAGGTTACATCTGAACATGAGCTAAGACTTTCCTGTGAGAGTATCGTAGTCCTGGAGCAGGCTGCCCACAGCGGTTCTAGAATCTCCTTCTCTGGGATTCCAAACCCACCTGGACAACCTGCTCTGGGTGGCCTGCTTTAGCAGGGGCATTGGACTGGATGAGTGCCAGAGGTCACTCTAACACAGAATCCCATGATTCTGTGATGATAGAGAACACATTTTCTTTCCTCATTACATAATTGCCTAACCTGGATCTCAAAATATGACCTGTTGACAGTCATCTCTCCTGCTTTGCATTTACTGCTGTAACACCATATGTAGTTAGTTGTATGGTAGAAACATCCTTGTCCTTTGTCCGCTGGGTGGTTTGATATGTACTTGTTCCCAGCCTAGAGAAGTGGGCATTAAGATTTGAGTGCTGAAGCAGCAAACACTTGTCTGTTGCACAGACTTCAGTGAAGGTGTTGAAGCATCAGAGCAAGATTAAGTCTCCCTACAAGCAAGTAGTGGTTCTGTGATTAAAGCTTATATGTGGAAGTGGGCAGCAGTGTCCTCAGGGCTTCTGCTGCCTCAGGGCTACTTGGTTTAATCACAGTTAATTTTACGCCTGAGTTTGTTTGAGAGCATACATGAAAAAAAAAAAAAAAAAAAGGTACTTTTGCTAGAGACTGCATTTGCTTTTTTCACATTCCTGCTAAACTGGGTGATCTAGTTTCAGCCTTTGCTTGGCAGATAACAATTGTTAACCAGTTGGTTCTGACTGGTTTCAACTGTCTGAATTCCAATGACAATTCAAAGTAGATCTGTCTAGTTTTGCACCAAGTGGAAAGTATAATTTCCGAAGTTCCTTTACTTATGAGGTGGAGCAAAAAGGGAAATCCACTTGAGCTTTTTGGTTTTCTAAACCATTTGTATCCTTCTCTTACAACAATATGTACAACCTCCTCTGCTCAAACAGTATATAAACAGAGCTGGGCATTTGTGTAGGTTTTGAAGAAAAAGTATCAATATCAGTGACAGTTGTGTGTTTTTGTTTGTTGTTAACATGCTAAAACAAGATACAGGTTTTACTGATCTTTCTTTCAGAATGTTTAAGTGAGCCTGTGGGAAGAGGCTGGGCTTTTGGGTCTGTTTTTAAGCACAAGCTGAAATTTTTACAGAATCACAGAATTTCAGGGGCTGGAAGGGACCTCAAAAGATCATATAGTCCAACCCCTCTGTCAGAGCAGGATCACCTAACACCAGGCGAGAACACATCCAGGCGAGTTTTGAATATCTCCAGAGAAGGAGACTCCACAACCCCCCTGGGCAGCCTGTTCCAGTGCTCCGTTACCCTCACAGTGAAAAAGTTTTGCCTCATATTTACATGAAGCTTCCTATGCCTCAACTTCCACCCATTGCCCCTTGTCCTGCCACTGGGCACCACCAAGAAGAGCCTGGCTCCATCCTCTTGGGGCTCACCCTGTACATATTTACCAACATTGATGAGGTCACCTCTCAGCCTCCACTTCTCCAAGCTAAAGAGCCCCAGCTCTCCTTCAGTCTCTCCTCATACAAAAGATGTTCCACTCCATCATCCTTGTGGCTCTACACTGGACTCTTTCAAGTAGCTCAGTGTCTTTCTTGAACTGAGGAGCCCAGAACTGGACACAATATTCCAGATGCAGCCTCACCAGTGCAGAGTAGAAGGGGACCTACTGGTCACACTCCTCCTAATCCAGCCCAGAATGGCATTTGTCTTCCTGGCCACAAGAGCACATTGCTGGCTCATGGTCATCCTTCCATCCACCAGGACTCCCAGGGCCCTTTCACCTTCACTGCTCTCCAGCAGCACAGTCCCCAACCTACACTGGTACATGGAATTGTTCCTTCCCAGGTGCCAGACTCTACACTTGCCCTTGCTGAACTTCATCAAATTTCTCCCTGCCCAGCCCTCCAGCCTGTGTCCAAATCTCACTGAATAGCAGCACAACCTTCTGGTGTGTCAACCACTCCACCCAGGTTTGTGTTATCAGCAAAGTTGCTGACAGTGCACTCTGTGCCCTCATCCAGGTCATCAACAAATATATTGAACAGTACTGGTCCCAGTGCTGTCCCCTGAGGGACTCAAATAAGACACAGGCCTCCAACTAGACTCTGTCCCATTGACCACAACTCTCCGACTTCTTTCCTTCAAACAGTTCGCAATCCACCTCACTACCTGGTCATTGAGACCACACTGCCTCAGTTTAATTGCAAGGATGCAAAAAATAATAATAATTTTCAAACCTTTTTTCATTAGTTCCAGATCCAAGGTCATGCAAACATTAAAGGATGTAAGCAAATCTGTGTGATCCTTCAGCGACAGCTGAAATATTTGTTCCACACAAAGCTTTTTTCTGCAACATGGAAGGAAGCCAGTATGACTGGTAGACCTTTGGTTCATTGAGCAAAGCTAGCAAACACCAGCATATGTTACCCAAAGGAAAACTCCTGCCCAGCAAATTTTGCTTTATTATTCTCCCTTTTTTTGTTGTTACTTTGTTTAAACATCTTGCCAGTCCTACTGTCTGAAGGAGCCCAAAGCCCTTTCATTGGGTCTGAAGCACACAGGAGTTGCTGGTAGCAGGGCTGGGATAAGATTCAAAGTAGAAGATCTTAGAAAGTGAGGACAGTATGTCACAGCTACCTTCCTCTCTTGCAAACTCAGGTATATTTGTGTTTCTCCTGTCCTTCCTGCCTGTTGCTTCTGGCATCTCTGTGCGCTAGTTGCAGCAGTCTATGCCAGCATTTCAAAGCCAAGGTATTTTTTATTTTATCTACTCCTAAAACTGATGGCACTCTGAAGGCCAGCTTCCTTCAGCACGTGGCTGGGGTGAGACTGCTGAGCACAAAGAACTTGTGATCATAATCAGAGGAGAGCTCTTTATAAATAAATATGGGGTATTCTCTGCTGGAGCCAGGCAGGGTTCAAAATATTCAACAAAACTGCTGGCTGGGTGGGGTCAACTGAAAATTCCTCTGGAGGCTTGCGCTTCTGAGAGCAAACTAGATGCATTCCAGAGCTGACCCACCTGACTGCAGAGGAAGTATTGACTTCGGTCTCTTCCCACGCTGAGGAATTTGTTTGACGCCCTCTCCTCAAACAGAATGGAAACATTTCATGATACTGTCCTTGACATTATTTGAAAGAACCAATGAGCAGATGAAAGTAAGGAAATGAAGGTCAGTATCTTTTATGTCAGTCTCTGCCAGCTTTTAACCGCTATTTTCATAACTGCCAGTGTTTATGCATAACTTAAGCCTGGCTGAATGATACAACCCTTGCTCGTCTAAAGCTGGAGGCAGCTGGAGTGAAGTTCCCCATTTCCTTTACCTTTGTGGCCCGTGGAAGTGGAAACAACAAACTTCAACCTCCTGCAGTTCCTCTGTTATCAGCAGGCAGAATCAGGAAGCAAAACCACCCACAAGTTACTGGTTACCTGTTTTGAATGCCTTAGGGGATACTGATCACCTATGCAATTTCAGCTCTGAGCTACTGCAGACACACTTCAGTAACTTAAGCATGAATGAATAAGCAAGAGCATCATTACTTTGCCACAGATCCAAAGCTTTAAATAAACACAGAGTAGACAGGAGACATGGACATGCACTGGCAGGGAGAAGAAACAAAGGCATGGTTTGCAGAAATAAAGTAAACAATGAAATGAGTGTTTTTGTTTGCTTTTAAATCTGTTGTAACAGTAGCAAAATCTGAAGTCAACCAAAAGGCTCCAAAAATCAAAGTTATTGATCAGAGGCAGGGAAAGAGGTAGCTTAAGCTTGGCTGTGTTTATCCTCCTATGCCTGGTATTTACATAAATGGGAATTGGAGGAAACAGTAGGATGCTGGCCTTCAGAGTGCCTTCAGTTTTAAAAGCAGATGAAATAAAAAATACCTTGGCTTTGAAATGCTGGCATAGACTGAAGTTGTTGGGGTTTTTCCCCATATTTTACATGTTTGTATTTGTTCCACCTGTATTTCACAATGTAAAAGCACATTAAACTCTCCTGTTTCTACAGAAGATAAATTAGGAGGTTCCAGGAGTATAAATGGCATTAGGAAACAGCTCAACTTCCAAAAAATCATGCAACCATTTGACAGTACTAGAAGGTGCTGCAGCTTTATTTTCTATGTTGCTGCCCCAGAATGCTGTGCACAGTTAAGTGGTAATTGCAGTTTTAATGACACAAGTAGGAGTGACGATATAAGGATAAGCAACTACAAAGATGTGAGTATACTTTAGCTGATAGTCAAAAAGATGAAGTACAGGGACATGTAGAATGTGGTGACAAGAAATATGAACATCAGAGATGAATACTAGTGAAATTACTTGGAGACACAGGCTGTGTGGATGTTGCACAGCTAGAAGCTGGGAAGAGAGGAGAGAAATGGGGAAGCCTGTTTCACGGCTATTTTTCATCTGCCTGACTTAACAGCCCCACTTGATGCCTGTAGCTGTAAAGCAGCAGTAACTCCACTGTGAGCAAGCTGTAGCAGCAGCAGGACAGAGTAACACAGTGATAAATAAATCCCATTACCTTTTAGAGGAGGAAGGGAAGTTTGGAAGCATTTCCTCAAGGCAGCATGGGACTAGTGAGAGTGCTTGTGAAAGAGGATGCAGTGATGCATGTTGGACGACATGCTCGGTGATATGTGACTTGTATTAGAGCACCGAGAGAGCTCTGAGAACACCCAAGGGTGGGAATGCCAGTAAACAAGGAAAGAGAAAACAAGGCCATTTCTGCAGTGGTTGGGTTACACTAACAGTGCTGAGGTAACTGATGGGCTGTCAAAGTCCAGGAAAGCCAAGCAGTCTGAGACAAATTTAGTGCCAGTTTTGTCAACACTGAAATTGAGAAGCAAGAGGGGAAAGTTACTGCTTTGAAAATACTTGTTCTCACTCATTCTGTGTCTTCCCAGGCCTCTTGAATAACCTCTTATCTCTCACCTCCCACTTTATACATATAAGTAAAACACAGGGTAAACTCATCTCAGTCTCTGTGCTAGCTCTGATAAAGTTATTGTGGACTTCTCCAGAAAAACTTGCAGATTTGAGTTCATGCTTTTTGTTGGTAAAGCACAGCCTTCCAAGTACACAGAAAATAAGATGTTTGACAGCAGAAGCTATTCTTTATAACAGGTTTCCATTATTGGATGTGTACCAAAATGCTCCACAAGCACACAGGGATATTCAAGGCTGAAATTAATCAAGAAACAAAGCAAATACTACTGGGTTTTGGCCAGGTAAGGGCAAAATTCAACCTCTTGGAAGTAAACTGACACTTATTTAATCATTTAGTCATGGTGCCACCTCTCAATAAATGTCTGTGGAACTGCTTCCAAAATGTGGCTTTCTCCAAGCATACGAAGGGTGTGTCTGTAGAACTCTGGAGCAGTTTTTTAGTCTAAGTTACTACTGAAATTTGTTAGCTATTAGAATAAATATGAGACCCATGAAGTTCTTCACCCTGTTCATACATTAGAGTGAGTAGCTAGTGAGAACAAATCTCACCATAGCTTTTGGCTTTCAGACCACTTGGATACCTAAACCCAGTACCGTCACAGGGTTGTTGGAATCACAGCCTCATTGGTCACAGTGTTTACTTCAGAGAAATGTCTCCACTTATTGCAGGTAGTTTAGTATAAGGTTTTGTAGGTGAGTAAATACTGTAATTCCATTCACATTTTCAGAATTACTTTATTGTTCATTTAATGTTAAATAAATGAGAGACAAATCCACTGAATTAACTGCAAGTTAAATCTGAAAGCCTGTAATCCCTCACATTTCCAGTTCACTAAAATTCTGAGAATAAGCTGCTGCAGCACAACATAACATCCTTTGGCAAATCAATACATACAATGACAAGAAGGAAATTGCACACAGGATCATCAAGGCATTGTTTCTTAAAACTAAACAGAAGCTAAAACTAAAGCAAATACTTACTAATAATTTGCAAGGAAGCTTGGAATAAGAATATTTTAGGCAAAGCAGTGAAGAGACACTTGAAAAGACACTGCTGGGGGCTCTCCAGCTCTCAAGTTCCTGGTCTGGGCTGGCTCATTGCCAAAATCCCATGTGAAGGAGACCAGATTCTGGGAAGTTCTCATCCGAAAACCTGCTCATGGAGTTTTACTGACGTTTATCTGAAATGAGCGAGAAGTGCTTCTTTTGGACATTGTATTACAGGGTGTGTCAAATAACATAGCATGAGAACGCAGGAATTCACTGCTGGTTTCCAAGGGGGCTTTGAATGTTAGCTACAGTTCTCATCCTAAAAGTACACAAATTTTGACCCTGTTATATCAGAAGACACCAACAGTATCACAGTTCTCATTAGTCAGACAAAACCAGACTTGGTGGTGCAGGTTCTAAGCAGCAGTGAATCAGAAAAACTGCCAGCCATGACGTGCCTGAACCTCCTGTGTGCACGCACGTTACAGAACAGAGCAGACCACTTACAGGATGTTGGGTGTCAGCTTCATCCCTCAGGATAGCAATGACTTGTCATTTCTGTCTCCTCCTTCCTCATTTACAAGAGGGACAGACTGCATGGCCTATAAGTTACTTCCCTCAGCAGGAATCATTGCTATCAGTGCACTTTCTTAACTACTGCATTTTAAGGAGCTGCTTGCACAGGGTATTTTTATTTATTGCTCTATTGAAACTGAACCTTGAGCTAGTGAAAAGAGTATTATGGTAGTGCTCCAGGTCTGGAACAAAAGCCAGTGTTTTCACAGGAGGACACTTCAAATGGCTGCACAAGACTCTGAGCTGCTGAGTACTGAGGTGTGTGCAGTGTACAGAAAGCAAGCCTTCATGCAAACATAACCTGAGCAGCAACTGTTCAGAAAGCCAAATAAGGAGAAAATAATGAGACTCAGACATTTTGGCAGAGACAGATGAAATTGCCCCAAAGCACCCAGAGCAAGTGCTATCTTCCTCAGGTATCCCACAGCTATCTGTCTTGCTGTGGCTCATGTTCAGCCCTTCAGCTGGAACCAGCAGTGAGGTCACCCAACCATTTTGGATTACATACCAACACACAACCCTGCTCTTCACGGTATCACAGTATCACCAAGGTTGGAAGAGGCCTCAAAGATCATCAAGTCCAACCTGTCACCACAGACCTCATGACTAGACCATGGCACCAAGTGCCACATCCAATCTGGTTAGCCACATCTTGAGTACTGCGTGCAGTTCTGGGCCCCTCAGTTTAAGAAGGACATCGAGACACTTGAACGTGTCCAGAGAAGGGCAACGAGGCTGGTGAGAGGTCTCAAGCACAAGCCCTATGAGGAGAGGCCAAGGGAGCTGTGATTGTTTAGCCTGGAGAAGACGAGGCTCAGGGGAGACCTCATTGCTGTCTACAACTACCTGAAGGGGGTTGTGGCCAGGAGGGAGTTGGTCTCTTCTCCCAGGCAACCAGCACCAGAACAAGAGGACACAGTCTCAAGCTGCACCAGGGGAGGTATAGGCTCTTGTCCTAAAACAAACCTGCTTTCCCAAAGTCTGAGAGATCTAGTGAAAATAACTTGGCTGCAGAGACCTTTTCAGAGAAGATTCAGTTTCTGTAAAGCAGTAGTTTGTGTTTGCAAGAATCTCAGCAGAAGCAGTATACCACCTTTCTCCCAACATGACTTAAATGGATGATCTCATCTGTGAAGAGGCCCCAAAGAAGCAGACACTGGGGTTTCTGGTTCTTGGAAAACAGACCAGCAATTCTGTTCCTTCTGGGGACAGCATTGCCATGTCCTTTCCTATCAGTGTGTGCTTTAGTAGTGCATAATCTGTTGAATTTCCAGCTGTTGAGGCAGCTAGGAAACATTTCCAATGTAAATTACAACTCATCTGCTTTTTAGGTAGAGAAGAGCTGAATACTATTCTCTATTCAATGACTTCTTCTCTAAAAGAGATTTTTCTTCCATGGAAGGGGTCTTCCATCTCTGACTCTTGTTCTCTCCTGCAATTCTTCTTACTGCCATTACCAGTGTAGATCTAGAAGAATCCTGTTGTCAAGGACACAGCCAAATTATTGTCTGAAGGGTTTTTTTGAAGGAATCATAAACTAGTGCTGATGGTCCCTCTGGCAGCACTTGCCAGGATGGAATCATAAGTGAATAATGGCATATATGGAGGAACCAATAAGAAAAGCAGATCTGTTGCTGCTAAGGACTCAAATCCAAAACTTAAAGGTATTAGATATTCACTGCCTGGTCTCAGTGTGGGCCTTTGAAGCCTCTAGCCACTGACTGTTATTACACAGCATCTCCCTCAGCCAGCCGTGTCCTGTTGATCTGGAGGACACAGAATATATATACATTCTCTTCCTGAGATACTCATCAGGAATAATCTTCCCAGAATGATATTTTAAAACAGTTTTCTTTCAGCGCCATACAGGAAGAGGCAGCTTGAGAGCTCTTTCCTATCTGCTGCTTGCAGAGTGGCAAAGCCTTTCACTGTGCCACTTAAGTTAATGCCCTAATAAAACCAGCTGCTTCTCAATGGACTTTGTTTGCTTTGGCCTGACTGTATTTTCAGTAGATCCAAATTTAGCAATAGTACTTGTTCGGTGTTGAAACTCTGAACATGCTTTTTGCAATAAACAAAGTTTCACTTTGTCACATTCTAGGAAGAGCAGAACCAGCCCTTAGAAATTTCCCACAAAACCAAGCTGACTGCTAGAGGTTTTTAGAGAACTTAGGTCAACACTGACCTTTAAAGAGATATCAAAAATGTGGTCGTTGTTTTGAGACCTGCTGCTTTGTTGACAAGTTTGAAGGTAGGATTTAATACCATTTAGTCTACCTCAAAGCATTCACAAACTACAAGGTAGGAATGATTCCTAGCTGCTTAGAAACAAGCAAGCCACGTGAGTGACACGATTTTCTTCTTTACTCATACGTTATCTTTGGCAGAAAGATATTTTCCATCTGACTAACGTGTAAGCTGCTGGAAAAAGTGAGACTGGTGTTCAGGAGGGAACAGAGAGTCCTGTGGAGACAATGGGATGACAGACCTGCCTCCCTCCACCCTGCATTGTGCTTGGGGCTGGTGGAGATCCAAGGGAGTGTGGAAAAAAGATTTGGTTTCTGTTACCCTGAAGCAATCATTTCCAGTAGTCACCTAGTGAAGCCAAAGGAAGTCTGCTTTGTGTATTTTTTTCCTGAAAATGCTGAAACAAGTTTGTAAACGAACATGGTACTTACCCTTAATCAGGCTCCATCTTGAGGGTGTAGAACATACTGATAGCCTTACACAGCCAGCTGATTTTCCCCCTCAGTTGCACAGTAGCTGCTTTCAAATCAATAGGAATGTAGATGTGCTAGAGTGAGGCAGAGCTCTAGGGTCCTGCTGAATCATGTACTTTGCATGTCACAATCATTACTGAAAAATGTGGTGGTGATCATACACCAAATTAGGACAAGAACATCTGTTCTCGGCAGGACATGAAGCTGGTGTGCCTGTGAATGGCAGTGGTGGAAGTAATTTTTTCTGTATTGAAACTACCAAGTATTTAGATCTTTCCCATATTGTGCTGTCTGTGAAGAAACCCAAGATATTAGAAGCCAGGTATTTTGAAAGCCAAATTATTTCTCTAGGTACACTGCATGCACATAAAAATAAATAAATAAATAATTTTTAAAAAAATCTTGGTTTCTGCCAGGCAGGCACCACCATAACAACCACTTCTGAGCACACTGTAACACTGACTGCCTGGTAAAAGCATAACAGATTCACCATAACCCTTTTTAAATACAAGTGTTTGGTGAAGTCATCTGGACAGCTAAATTATCTGCTGCATTGCTGCTATTCATCTGTTTAATGTCTAAAACAACTCTGAAGAGCAATTCGAGAGGAAGTGATGTAATTGAATCTTTTCTTTCTGAGCTGCTTCTGAGTGTGTCATTAACGCTCTATACCTGAGTGGTGTGAAAATAGTTCTGATGAGTCATTGAAGACTGGTGATAAACACACTGTGTTTCACTCAGTCATTACACATCTGATCCAGCTCTATTCTTCACGAATCTGCTCTCTTTTCTGATCATCAGGAGGTCTTTAATGATCAAGCTGCCTACCTTACAGTCAAGAGCATGTCTTGCTAGATACATGCTATTTATTAAGCTGTTGAGTGCACTTGGTGTGCAACAGGCTTTCATACCACCTCCACCATTCTGAGAACTTCAGCACCCAATCCTCCTCCATGAAGGGGAGTTGAACCACTTCTTAATTAGTACAAAGGTACAATACATCACATCAGACATCTTGGGTCCCACTTGTCAGCTAACTTCCCAAGAGAAGCTTTTATGCCTGTAACAAATCTTAGTCTAAAAATATAGACCTAAATTTACAGGTTTATTGCTTCTGTTCACAAGCTAAAGGAATATTCTCTCTCTGCTCCTCTTGAGGTCTACAGGTCCCAGCTGACTTCCTAGTTTAATAAGGTAACCAAATGCTGCCTTTGGATTTACATCTACAGACAGAGTTAAGAGGATTAGAGCAGGTTCAAATTCTGGCTCCACTTCTTCAACTTCCTTGACAATTCTGTACTTCACTATTTTATTGCCTGTTAATGTATTATCTGCTCAGCTAGGATAACATAAAGAAATGAAGTATCCTGTTATACTTACTGGCTATCCTGGAGATGATTGGATTCTGTCTTCAAAGGGGGAGAAAGGAGACTAGAGATTTTACTGTCATATACATGAAGCATTCCCTAAGCCTCTTAGCCACAGCAGTGCCACAGAGGGCTACCGGGGGTAACATTTTATGGACGAGGAGGTCCAGAACACGTGGAATATGTTTATAACATGAGATTGCTACCAGGAACATATCATGAAACAGGACACTTTTGGGAAAAAGTGTGTCATGAAAGCTGGGCAAAATCCCTGCCGGCAGTGGCTTCGTGGATTCCCTTGAGATGGTTTACAAACAAAGGACCCCAACATGTGCAAAAGACATGGTTATGTAATTGTGAAGTAATTTCTGCACTACAGTAGTAAATTATTTCCTTTTTTTTTTAATCCCCTTGCTTTAGACAATAGATCATCAAATATCAAAGAATGAAGAGAGTTAACTTGTTTCCCATTGCTTTCACATCAGTTCTGAGAGTAATTATAGGTAGTTTGTTCAGATGTGGTGCTTATGTTCCTTGTGTTTCTTCTGGAAAAACTGCACATATAGCTAAAGAGAATTAGTAGGCTAAACCTTATTTATCATCCGTTTAACATATCTGTGATCACATAGGTATCAGCCATGTGTCTTAGGAAGTTGCTTCAGCACTGTACATTCTGTTTAGACACAGTTGCCTTGCTGTGCTCAACGTGCACAGCAACATTATTCAAACCAGGGCAACTGATCTGTAGATTACAATTATTTGCGCCGGTAACTGAAACTAATTAAACTCTCCCCATTACAAAACCAGACTTTAGTCATTGTTCAGATGGGATAGAAAAATTTGAAAAGTGATATGGATGGAAACTGAAGTCAGGCTTTTCTGTGTTGCAGTTTAAAGTCTGCTTTCAGATGCTCCAAATCTAGTTTTATGTTGCTTTCAATACTAAAGTCACATTATCCCCACAAGTTTGGAAGAACATTCTGATTACAATTATTCTGTTAGGCTCACTGAGCTTCCACACAATCTAATTACAAAAATTGATTGATTGAACTAAGAAAGAGTTAAGTGATAGGAATGTAAATGTGTGTTGTAAATTAAAAATAATTTCAGGTAACAGCAGTAACCAGAAGGAATCTAATGGCTAGATGCAGGGAACTAATTTATGTACAAGCCCCGAGGTAATGAGTGAGACACATTTTAATGCAGATCAATGTCAAAGAATGAGGTAGGAAAGATGAATAGATATTTGCTGATAAGAAACAAACAGACATAAGCTGTAAATATATTTACAAATGCTCAGGAAGGAAAAACAGCAGCGGTGTGAAGAATCCTTTAGAGCAGAATCAGAACTTAATGCCTGAATTCTAGAGGCACATAGCCCTTGCCTTTCTCTTGCTTCAATACTTCAGCCTAGGCTAAGCAGAGTGTGAGAAACAGCAACAGACAGAATCATTAAGCTGAGCCTGTGCCATTATTAAACCAATGCCTATGCCTGCTTTTGAATGTCAGCTAATGGCTTGAGGTGTCTGCTCTTGGGATCAAGATCAAAGTTCTGATTATATATGGTCATTAACAATTTATTTGTTGGGTGGGTTTTTTTTTCTTTTCTTTTTTTTTCTTTGCAAGAGAGAGGTTGTCGTGGTGTCCTTTCTGCCAAAATCCAGTTTGGGCTGTTGAAAGCTCCCTCTCCAGTGCAATTGGGCTTTGCTACCGCCTGTTTTATGGAAAGAACGTTGTGCCGCAGGGTGTGCATTTGCTAGTTAAAATACTTATTATCAAGTGCCCCCTTTGCAATACCTTCTGCCTATCACAAGCAGGAAGCTCACTGTTGAAGGATCCCGAAATTCTAAGTGTTCTCTGTTTTTTCACAGGGACACCTATCAGCAGAAGTACTGAGGTTCAGTAAGATCCTAAGCTGCTAGAACTGTGTCCTGACAAGGTGACTAAGAGTGACCCATATGAATCACCTAAATGAGAAAGCCAGCAGCCTTAACTCATCTAGATAGTGTGACTAAAATCTGGACTATTTTCTGAGGAAACAGTCATCTCTACAGTGCCTGTGGTGCCTGGAGCTGCTTCACTCTGTTTGGCTACTTAGCATTGAAGGAAGAGAACAGAACAATTAATTGCCTTTAGTGGAGTCAGAGTTGTGATACCCAGCAATGGTATCACACTGAGGCCTGGGGGATGCCACAAGGCAAGGGGGGATGCCACATCCACCCCCTCTCATCCCGCAGCTCTCTGGTTTGAGCTGATTGACAGTTAGTAGCTAGCCCTGTAAAGGTTTGTCAGAGAAAGCTGCTAGCTTTTGAGAGAGAAAGCTGCTAGCATACAATGTTGTTGATGGTTTGTAGGAGATGGGGGGTTGAATCGTGCAGGTGTTACTGCTGCTATCCCTTGCCTCCCTTTCCAGACCAGATACATTTTCCCCACAGTAATGCAAAGCCTAGCTCCTGGCTATGCAGAAAGCAGCAACATTAGCATCAAGAGATCATGCTAACAGCTTATTTGGAACATCAGCTTTCGTGAGTAAGGAAACAGCTGCCATGAATGTGGAGGTGTTTGTTTTCCTGTGTAGCATTCCCCACCTGCATTACAAGCTGTTTACATACTTTACCAATGAGCTGCTGAAGGGTAATGGTAGATAACAAGTGCTTGGTAACCAGAAATGTATCTTTCTACTTCACTCCAAATGGAGGGTATTCAGCAATATCCAGTTCCCAGTGAGTCTGGGTGTCAACAGGAACCCAAGAACTGAGATTGGCATCCTTTTTGGCAAGAAAAATACCACCTGTTGAACTGCTTTGAAAGACTGCAAGAAGTAATCTGGTTTGCAAGCAGGTTGTGAAACCCTTTGTTCTCAAAAAAGAATAGGCTAGGGATACTGTGCTGCAGTGACACCAACCAGAGAAGGCCTAGGAATGACGTGAAGTGCAAGATAAGAAGGAAGTGACGGTGCTTGTGGTACAGTGCCCAGTTCCACACACTTCCGGCACAGTTCCCAGATACTGGCAAATGATTTGTTTGAAGGTCACCCATTCTTTAAAGTTTCTGGTGAAGTGTTAGTCATTTAGAGAGATGTAAACCATTTGAGACACAGTTTCATGTCAGGAGATGATAATATGGTTACACACTGTGCTCAAGGCCAAAGGGAAAGTAGTTTGTGATGCCTTCTTAAAAAAAAAACTTCTGTAGGCTCTCTTACATCCCTCAGAATCAACACCTCCAAGCATACATGGTTCAAGGGGTTGTATTTTTCACAGGCTCTTTAACCAGCTGAATTAGAAAGCAGTCACTGCAAACTGTGCTTGTTCAAAAGAAATTTACAGAGGCTACCAGATTTAGGGGCATTGTCTGTTACCTTATCTCCTCCTTCTCTGCAGGAGTGTAATCTTGACAGCACTTCCAGCTTTTAAGTTTGAAAAAAAGTGGCTAGTCTATGAAAGGGAGTTTCAGGACAAAGCAGTCCTTGATCCTCAATCAGAAAAAACCTGTTTAAGATGTGGCAGTGTGATGGTTTGAGGAACATAGTGTGAAGGTCCTAAGGCTAGTACCGGAACTGAAAACAGTACAGCTGAGCAGAGTAGTTCTGTAGGACTGGAATTAGCTGCTACTCCTTGCTTTTGGTTGTGACTAAATATAGGGGACAGAGAGGATGGTCCAGGCACTGGATACTCTGGCTAATGATTGTGAAAACAGAGGTGATTCCTAGTTATATTGAAAACATCTTCCAGTGAATAAATTTTCTTCCCTTCAGTTAGAAACTTTATTTCCACTCCTCCAGTTGTTTCCCCAAGTTTACTGCCATCACCTTTATTTTATGGAATAAGCCTGAATGCCTGTGACTAGGAAGCTCATGCCTGTCATGCTACTAAGACAGCAAGCTAAAATGGCATCAGCTCATGGAGGGGCAGTTCCAGAGTTCGAAGAAGAGCCCTGTCAGAGTACAGGAAATCTTGCTTACAATTGCACTGAGATACTACTTCTTTCAGCTTTCAATCTCCTTCTAGCATGTCCAAAATAGAAAGATACAGACAGCTGTAGTACTAGCTCTGCTGAAGACTAGATCAAGCTCTGGTGAGCTTGAAGGGAGCATAGTTGCGCTTTCCAAAGTTATCTTGCGTTTTTGGTAAAGGCAGTTGTGGAAAAAACTTCAAAGAAAGAATCCATCAGGTTTTTAAATTTGTTGATCAATTTATATGATTTAGACTTTCTCCACTACAAGTAGACTAGAAACAGTGTGGTAAAAGCAGTCTAGTCCAGCAGCTGGACTCCCCGTTAGCCTTTGCTGTTCTCTTAGCTCCTGAAGTTGAAGAAATAATCAGTCTCTGCTGCATGGGCCTCCAGCATCCCGCGCACCTTTGGTGTTCATTGGATCCAAAAGCATAGTTTGGGGATTGTAAACAAGGTTAAAAAAAAAAAAAAAAAAAAAAAAAAGGAAACCCAGGAAGTCCTCAATCTAGGAAAAAAAGTAAAAGTGGTAACTATGGCTCCTCCCAACAACTGATTAAAGGCTTGGCTGGCAAGACTGCTTCCCTCCCCAGCCCCAAGGGAAGCAAGTGGCAGCAGAAAAAAGGCAGAAAACTGCTATTAGTATGGGCTTATATGAAACTGGCCCAAACAAAATCTAAGCAAGTCTTCAGCTATGAGGTGTGGTAACCTGAGCTACAGATTTGAGTTCTGCAAGCTCGTGGTCATTGTTCCGAGAACTTCATATAGTGTGTTTAAGGATAAAACTTGAGGTGACAAAGTGCACGCATGTGACTGCAAGACAGCAACCAAGCAGGTGATAGCCACACACATTGGATTTCTTTCACCATTCAAAACACCTGCTCCAAATGATGGGTTGACAAGTGCTCTAGGTAAAGCTGAGCACCATTTGGCATGTGAGAAGCCACCTGTGAGGCGGGTTAAGCTGCAGATGAAGAGCAAATGCAAGGGAGGGCAGAGGTTACTGCATGGTGAGGCAGTACTGATGCAGGACGTGGGTAATGGAGACAACTCTCCTCTTCCCTCAGCATTTTGCATATGAGGCTGCTGTGTGCAGGAAAGGAGTGAAATGCAAGTTTATCTTACCCAAGTCAAAAAGGTAGGAAAAGGATGGCCCCCACCAGTCATTGCTACATTCTCTGAGCCACTGAAGGATCTGTTGTAGGAGAAGCCAGCTTTGCTCAGGGCCACATCCTAATATTAGTTGCTGCAGCCTAGCTGTAGTAACTACTCTTTATGAGGAGCTGTGTGAAAAAAAGAGAGCTCTGCCACATTTCTTGCATGAGGAATGTGCTTGTCAATATGATTTTTGTGAAGAAAAGCCTGTGGCATTACAGTATTTTTGCTGGGAGTCAGAGTTTAAGCACTGCTTCAGAATAAAGCCAGCAAAATCTTCGTGACAAATGTTTTAACAGCTGTATCTAAGGGGGGGTGTACAAGGAATTAAAATGGGCTGTGTGCTAGTGTAGATAGGAAGGAATAGAAGCTTTGAGTCTTTTTTTATTGTTTGACAACAAAACATGTTTCAGATTCATGGTGGCCTTTGCTGGCATATGAAATGGAAACAGTGTGTTATTGGGAGAAGGTTGAAGTGGTGTGGAATACCATCCTGAATATACCCCCCACCACCATTGCGATGGCAGCATATTATATTTCAGACTGGATTAGAACCTATGGCAGGAAAGACTTTAAAAAAATCTTTTGAACTTTTGGTTCTTTTGATAATAAGTGGGAGAACTACAAGCTTTTAGAGATGTTGAACTGAGAGGGAGTAAAATAAGAGCACAAAAATAACTTCACTAACATGCAGAGTTTGTCACATGTGCCAGCATCACCTGGATTTCTCAACAAGAGATCACCAGGGTCATTGAAACAAAACAAAGAAAGAACCAACTCAAACTCTCCAAACCACATCCTCAAAACTACAAAGAGTAAAATCTGTTCTTAGTGAAGGATCTAGAAGACACTGTGAGTGGCTATATTGCCAAGTGCAAAGGATGGAATAATTCAAATGATAATGCTGAGTCAAAGTCACCTACAGATCCATATGAAGCTGGCCATAAGAGAAAAGGGGAGCAAATCAGTAGCACTGAGGACAAAGAAAAAAAAAAAATTCCCCATAGAATCACCAAGACAAGATCCTCTCACTGGCAGAATGAGTTGTGATGCAGAAGGGATCAACATGACAGCCACCAGCAGTTACAATGTACAGTAACTTGCAAAACAGAGGCTGGCTAAAAAATACAAAGCACATCTTGCACCCCTTTCCCAGTTCTTTATTGAAGTAGTGACATAAGTGAGGTATTCAAACACTGACTAGCCATGGATACCTATTCTCTCCAGGACACACTGATAGCTTGCCCCTTGACTGCCAAGCTCAGCACTGGCTGCAAGCTTCACATATGACAAAAAACCCTCAAACCCATCCAAACAAAAACCCAACCCCAAACATCATCAGGCCTAGACAGAAGTATGGTACAGCATGAGAAGTGTGTGTCTCTGCAGTTGTGGTGTGCCAAGTTCACTATAGCTTGCAAAGAGCTGAATTATGCTCTGTTGCATGGAGATGGGCCATACACTGGAGATGCCAGCCCTTTGGCAACATTTTGCCTCTGTTCTACATGGGGGGCATGGGGTAAATGGAACATCAAAGTGGCAGGAAGATGCAACACTGAGAATAACTGGACTGTCAAGATCCGATACAAACATCCGAGCTTTCTGTCAGCCACAGTCAAGTGTGTCTTTAAATGGAACAGCTGGAAAACAGCACATTGGGCTGAGCCTCTTGTCAAAGTCCCTTTTGTGTCCACCATGATGCAGTAAGCATTGGGCAGCTGGGCTTTACTGGTCTCTGAAGCATCTCAGCCTTAACTCTTTGCTTTGGAAGTGCCAGGGAGAGGTTTTCCAGGTTATTGAGAATAAAGTTAAGCGGATTTGGGAGAGAAACTTGAGCTATCTACAATGCTAATATTGCTTTGGTAGGAAGAGATCAAACAAGGCATTACCAGATCAAACATACTTTTCATTCTTTGGAAGCTTTGCTTGATCACATGCTTAGGTAGTTAATTTAAAAATGAGGCCCTCTGAGTTTCTCACTTTGGTGTACAGATACAAGTAGTTCTAAATACAGCTGGGCATTATGCTTTTGTAAGCTGCTGAGTCTCTTAAGTTTTCTCAGTAAAACAAAATATAAAACCAAACCAGACATTATGGCCATTTGAATATTCACAGCAACAAATCCAACACAAAAAGTATACAAGAACCTAAATGTCCCCTCCAAATTCAGCACTATTTAAGTTTACAAATTAAGTTCCTTGAATTAAACATTTCTGACTGACCTTCATGATTACTTTTCCTTCTTAACCCATATCCATGAAGTATCACTACTCAAGAATCAAACCAAAACTAGTTTTATATAATAGATTTTTTAAAAAGAGAAAGAAAGGAACACAAAGGAAAAAACAAAGCCTAGTTCCAGTGGACAAACTGGTTTCAAGAACAAAGGTATGATTGTCTCTATTAATGGTTAAATTATTCCTCCAGAGGTTCTAAATACAGTGAATGTGTTTGACTTAATGATTGGCTGAGTTGTGAATATGGACAGAAAGGCTGAAGGAATAGTAATGGCTATGGGTACTAGACTTGAGCAAATGAAAAGCAGGATGTAATCTCCTTGTTGTTGTTTCCTTGCTTTAATTCCTTTGAAATCAAACAAGCTAGAAGGCACTTTTAGATGTATTTCTTTCCAAGTTCATGCTTTGTTCATCCTGAAGTCATGAACTAACATGTCACATGCTAAAATTCTTCAGCACCTAGATGATGACAAATGCTCTATAAGGTCGATATAATAATTGCCCTTTGACAATAGCATGGCAACAGCAGGGAGATGGGCTCAGGTTTTGGCTTAGAACCAATGTTAGATACCTGCCAGCACAATCAAGAACCCATCTTCTAGATCCGTTCCAACTGAGATTAGTTGTTTAATTGCTTGTCAGATATGATTAGTGATGAAGGATTTTAAACTGCTGACAATGGAACTTGGGGGAATTGCTTTTTCTCCATACAGCATTTGTTAATCTCAGTTAATGTTCTGAAGAAGGAGCACAGTTCAAGCTCATTTTAATATAGAATCTGTTCCAGCAATCTGTTAAAACCATACATTTACATTTCAAGTAAAGGCCCAATTACTAAACTTTGCTCACCTTTTTCAGTGCAACTCCTGCAAGAATTCCTACTGATAACAGCTCATGATGCTGATAAAACATGCTAGAGTTTGATCTTAGCCTATCTGCTGTTACTGAAGAGCCACAATATTTAGTGTAACTTGAATGTGAAAATCCCTGTTTGTGAAACCTTTTAGCCTGTAGAAGCTAGCAGTTAATTTCTTTGCTTGCCATTAGGTCAGTAGTGAAGTGTTCTCCAAAACAGATTGATGCTTTGGGATGCTTACAGGGGTGCTGCACTCTCACCTAACAATACACAGAAAGAATGAAACACCATAATATAGGCTTCCAAGAAGTTCTGCTCTGCAATAGAGGCAGGCAGTTGTTGCAGGACCAGCAGAAGACATTTTACTTGCACATGCTTGCAAGCTCAGCTTTACATTTGAGGTCCTCCAGTGAAATAAAAATTTTGATTTATGCCCATAAAATAACTGCACATGGAAGTCTTCAAAGGCTATGGGCTCTAGTTTTTCCCCACTTTTTCCCCCAACTAAGCACATGAGATTTTCACTGTCCAGTCCCTTGCACACCCTGTTCCTCTAAAGGACCCAGATTTGTCCCATAGAGTGTAAAACAGTGTGTTCCATGTTCACTGGGGGTTGTTCAGCCTGCAGAAGAGAAGGCTCTAGGGAGACTTAATTGTAACCTTTCAGTATTTGGTGGTGGGGCTTGTAAGAAATATACGGACAGACTTTTTATCAGGTTCTGTTGCAACAGAACAAGGGGTGATGGTTTGAAACTAAAAGAGGGACATTTAGACTAGGTGCAAAGAATACAAAGAATTAATTTGTTTGGGTGTTGGTTGGGTTGGTTTTTTTGTTTGTTTGTTTTGTTTTTAAACACTGAGGGTGGTGAAACATTGGCCCAGGTTGCCTAGAGAGCTGGTAGAAGCCCCATCTCTGGTAACATTTCAGGTCACATTGGACTGAGCTCTGAGCAACCTGATCCAGTTGAGGATGTCCCAGCTATCTGAAAGAATGTTGGACTGCGTGACCATTAAAGGGCCCTTCCAACCTAAAGCATTCCACATTCAGTGTTCTGATCTCAGCTGGCTTTTCTAGATTTTAATGATACAAAAAATACTTCAGTGGAGAGGAGCTGGTTCTACTTCAGTCAAATGAGACTGAATGAAGAGCAAGTTGAACGCACTGGTGTTCTCAGCAGGCCCCTGTCTGGTACTGAATGTTTTGGTTTGAGCCAAGCAGACCTGTTGTGAGATGGGAGAGCCTGCATGAACATTGTTGTTCTGGGATTTATTAAAACATCTTTGAGGTCCTACCATGTTCATATTTCTCACCTGGGAGGTGAAAAGAAGATCAGATCATGAGAGAACTAAGGAAACTTGAGTCATCATTTGTGAGCACACAGGAATTTCTCTGGGAAGGGGAGAGAGGGCAAGCAAAAAGATGAAAAGCAGTCTGAGTGAAGAGGGTACAAAATGCAGGAACGACTCCAGATTTCACATATGCCAAACCTCCATTCTGACTGCTCCATTTCTTGTCATGGTTTCAGGCTCCCATTAAAGCTTTCATCTTTTCAGTGGGGCACTGGCAAGATATCTTTAACTAGTGTGTTCACTCATTCAGATTCTCTGCTGTTAACTTAGAGCACTGCCTTGCTGTCCACCAGGGCACTTAAAAATGTGTTCCCTCCTTTACCCATCCTGTGTTTTGCTCTGTCTGACCGCTGACTGGCACTTCATGATCTTTCTGTTACAAAAGTCTGTTTTCTGAGTCATGGCTGTGTTACTACAGCTACTGCAAGCTCTCACAAGACCACCACTAGCTGAAGCAGTAGCAAGGCTCAAACCTCCTGTAGATCAAGAAGGTTGAATACTTCTCCCATGTCCATTTCCATGACTTCACTGAAGCAGTGAGAGCCCCAAGAGCTTTAAGGTAATTTCCTGCTCTGCATGAGATTCCTGAGTGTTCCTTGTGTACTGAGACTTCTGTACTCCCTTTTGTGCTGGCCTAATTTTGTCTTCATTCTGCACTATCCCATATTTATTTTCCTGAAGCTTGTGAATTGGAAGCTTTTTGACTTCTAATTTCCTAACACTTATTTTTAAATGAACATCTGTGGCTCGGTTGTGATGTTAATAAATATTTGAGTACAGCACATAGAGATAGTGTACTGCTAGAGATTAACAAATGTAGCTACACTCAGCTCTGACAATAAACATCTCTTCCACCTATCCTTTCCTCCCAATGGCATCTGATATGGTATAAAACTGCTCAAAGCTTTGCCTCCCTACAGAGAAGCTGGCAAGAGAAAGGGAAGTTAACTGATCCATCTAGCAAGCTTGCCTCTAGCCCAAAGCCTTGTATGGTCCCACAGGGGAGCTTTACTGTAAGCACATTTTGTGCTGCAGAACATGTCCTGGTTTACATCCTGTTTTCATTTTTGTAGATGAAAGTTTACTTCCTAAACAATAATGGTGAGAGCTTTTGTGATCTCTTGAATAGGCTATGTAAGAAGCCATGTTCTTTGAGCAACACAAATCATCACTGGAGGCTTGAGCTCTACCTAAGGCACACTGGCTCTCTTGAATCTTGCAGTTGCTCTGCACAGTGGGGCTATGTAGATCAGCAGAACTACCTTTGCAGGGTTAATTAGGGAAAATCCAGCTGTTTGATTTAGCTTCAGAGAAAAGTACAACCAGTGCAAGGAACTCAAATGAAGTAATGCCTCTGTGCTATCATGTCTAAAACATGAAGAGATGATACCATACTAACACCTTGTCATTCACCATCTCCACTGCCTTTGCACCATTTGTTCTATGCATTTACACCACCACCATGTAACAATACTGTATTTTAGAGTATCTGGTACTCCAGCTTACCTTTTTCACTCTTACATTCAGTTCATGCATTTGATGAGCTCTATGTCCTGGTAGATTAATAGCTTCCTTTACTAAATCAAGAGCTTTGCTATTTTTTTTCTTGTCAGCTCTACAGGTCTAGTCAAGAATACACTGAAGATTTGCTTTTTCCTTGTTCCTCATTAAAAAAAAAAACACACCCCAAATGGAGAGGCTGGAAAGATAATAATTTATTTTCACCCAGCAGCAACTCTTTAAGTTCATAGAATTGGCACTGAAAATCTAGTTTGACCTATATATGTTTTATCATTGGTGATGAACCAGAATAAAGGAATCTGTCTTGGCTTGGACTGAGTTCAAGCTTAACACTTAAAAGGAAACCTCATTACTACCATTTAATGAGATTTATTTGATGTGAACTTACAGAGAAATGATGTTGTCAAATGTTTCCCAATATGTACTAATCACTCTTCAAAACATCCTGCACTTCAGATGTTAATATTTAAACCTTACACAAATCAATTCTCATTTGTCTTTCTCACTTAACTAGTCTCATGATGAGTAGAGTGAACACAACAGATGAAGCATAATATGACCTGCTTAATGGCAGAACTTGTACCATTAGTAGATATCCCTATGTTTGCTAATCGCTTTGCTCACAAGATGTATTTACAATTGCTCGTAAATTTGTCAGATTTCAGACATTTGGTCTTAAATACTTCATGCTCAGCAGACTACACACATGAAAACAGAATGAGAGGAAAGCATCAGCGATGTTGTCCCAAGGGGAAAAAAAGCCCGAACAACCAAAATCCATCCAAGTTCGGCCTCCTTAGAAGCTTTTGGTAGAAACTAGTAGATGTCCCTTGGACATCCCTGCCCCAGCATCTTGATATCCAACAGTGATATAGATTTACACTTGGTGACTTAGCCTTGTGGTTCCTAGCACAGGTTGGGTCTGTTCGCAGTCCTTCACATTAGAAACAGCCCTAACTCCAGAGGCAAAGAGGGACATTCCCAGTGCAACTAATGTTGGAGCAGGGCAGGAACTGAAGGCAGGACCAGCCAGGCAATTTTCCCCCAACTCTCACAGATTGTCTTTCTGTGGGCATTCGGGAGGAGAATTCAGAGGAGGAAAAAGATTTTCACTTTTAAGGCAGAAGCCCAGAAAGCCTTTTGAAGAGTAATGAAATGAAAGTCAATGAAGGGTCCTCAAGAACACAGAAGCGACAATGAACACGCCAGCCCTGGTACAGCTAGGTCCTGTGCAAAACTGTGTAGCAGACCAGTCTGAAAGCTCCCTGTCTCCCTTTTTTTTAGTATGTGGATAACTTTATTTCTATGATCTTAATGTCTTAAAAATACAAGTGACCATCACAGTAAGCACGATGAATGCAAAATGTATACACCTTCTGGCCCAGCCCTCCTTCTAGCTCTGCTGGCTAGCAGAGCAGCACGATGGGCTGTACAGATGTTGATTTTCTGAATCTCATCCAAACCTCAGCAATGTGCCATGAGTGCCTATATTTCAATTAAACACATATTAGCTAATTCAATCCATCCTATCCCAAACCAGGATTTTAAGCATTGGTTTCCTAGCATCTTGCAGTTTATTGTCCTTACCTAGCATCTCTGTCACACTGTTTTCTGGTGATTGGTCTTCCACAGCTTCACCACTACGACTTCAAGTTACTGTAGGGTTGGTATGTCAGCTATTAGTTTCATATTGCTCTAAAATTTCTGTTGCACTTAAGCTGGCTCTTTACATACTGTTTTCCTCCTGGCACACCTCATTACATCTGTGGTGTTTACTTTGTGAAGTGATCCCAGTTTTAAATCAGGAATTCAAGTGGTGGGATTCTGAGATGTATGTGCAACTAGTGATAAATCACAACTAGTGATAAATCTGATGGGGCATGTTATTCACTCTAGGGCGTACATCCTAGTGATCCACAGTCTACGAATACAAGTCCATGCTTTGCCTTTCATGTGAAAAACAATAGCTTCTTCTCTCCTCCCCCGAGCTGCTAAATCTACTCCAAACAGAAGCAGGAGATATGACAGCAGTCACGACTGATAGGGCAGCAGTCACAGGTTGGGGGATTAAACCTGGATATTAGGAAAAACTTCCAAAGGAGGATGGTTCCACAGCACTAGAGCAAGTAGTCCAGAGAAACTGTAGCATCTTCATACACAGGGACATTTTAAGGACTTGTGTAGACAAAGCCATGGCTGGTTGGATCCAGTGTTGATGACACAATCTCAACAGGCTCCTGACAATTGACAATACTGTGATTGCACTACTCTCGAGGGTTGATAGACTTGGTAGGAGGCAATATAAGGCTGCCTGAACAGCACTACTTGGTTTGCTGCACTGGGTTTTTTTCCTGGCTATATTGAACCTTTTGTTAGCCAGCTGGCTTAGCCATTGTTTGAATACTACTAATTGCTTTTGGCTGTACAGAACTCATGTTCTCCATCTCTATTTTTTCCTGTAACTTGATGGCCTGATCAGTAAAGGTGCTTCCCTGTGGAACAGCTATATTTAGTTAATTTTGGATTTAACCTTTAGTGACAGCTGGGTCCTCGAAAGGAGCTGTAAACAGGTACATGGAAAGCCATAAAGGGCTTCCAAAGCTCAGGATCCCTGAGGCCATAGAGATAAGAGGTAACTATAGAGACCAACTATTTAAAAAAAAAAAAAAAAAGGAGATGAGATGATGATCATAGAATCAATAAGGTTGGAAAAGACCTCAGAGATCATCAAGTCCAACCTATCAGCCAACATCTCGTGACTTACTAAACCATGGCTTCAAGTGCCACATCCATTCCCTTTTTGAACATCTTCAGGGACGGTGACTCCACCACCTCCCTGGGCAGCACATTCCAATGGCGAACGACTCAGTGAAGAACTTTCTCCTCACCTCCAGCCTAAACCTCCCCTGGCGCAGCTTGAGACTGTGTCCTCTTTGTTCTGTTGCTGGTTGCCTGGGAGAAGAGACCAACCCCCCACCTGGCTACAACCTCCCTTCAGGTAGCTGTAGACAGCAGTAAGGTCTCCCCTGAGCCTCCTCTTCTCCAGGCTAAACAACCCCAGCTCCCTTAGCCTCTCCTCATAGGGTTTGTGCTCCAAACTGCTCACCAGCTTTGTTGTCCTTCTCTGGACACATTCAAGAGTCTCAATATCCTTCTTAAATTGAGGGGCCTAGACCTGGACACAGTACTCACGGTGTGGCCTAACCAGTGCTGAGTACAGGGGCACAATGACCTCCCTGCTCCTGCCGGCCACACTATTTCTGATGCAGGCCTTCTGGCCACCTGGGCACACTGCTGGCTCACGTTCAGCTGGCTGTCAACCAGTACCCCCAGGTCCCTTTCTGCCTGACTCTCTCCAACCATTCTGACCCCAGCCTGTAGCTCTGCATGGGGTTGTTGTGACCAAAGTGCAGCACCTGGCACTTGGACTTGTTAAATGCCATCATGTCATTGGACTCTGCCCATCTGTCCAGATTGTCAAGGTCCCTCTGGAGAGCCCTTCTACCCTCTCACAGATCAACACCTGCTCCCAGCTTGGTGTCATCTGCAAACTTACTAATGGTGGACTCAATCCCCTCATCCAGATGATATTGAATAGGATTGGGCCCAGCACTGATCCCTGAGGGACACCACCAGTGACTGGCTGCCAGCTGGCAGTGGCACCATTTACCACCACTCTCTGGGCTTGGCCCTCCAGCCAGTTCCTAACCCAGTGCACAGTGCACCTGTCCAAGCCACAGGCTGACAGCTTGGCCAGGAGTTTGCTGTGGGGAATGGTGTCAAAGGCCTTGCTGAAGTCCAGATAGACTACATCCACAGCCTTCCCCACATCCACCAGGCGGGTCACCTGATCATAGAAGTTACCTTAGTTGTGGATAGCTATATGCTGCCTGCCCACTCTTTACTCAACATTATACTGCCTACAGCAAATCCATCTGTACAATACCTGGCACCGATTTCAAAGACAACTTTTCACCCAAACTATTTCTATCAAGCCTTCTCAAATGGAGGGAAATATTTGAAAAGAAAAAAAAATGCTGATGTTTTTCTCAGGCAGATGTTCTAAAGGTGGTGTATACTGTACAACAAATCTGTAGACCAATCACACAAGATCTTTAGTGTGACCTATCAAATGGTTTCACCTGTGCTTCAGAATACTTGGAAAACAGGTAAAAGTCTTGCAAATGTAAAGTTTAGTCTTTGCTTACAGAAATGTTTTGTCATACAGTTCTTGTTTATAGATACTCTGCTCTTCCTTTAAATTCCTCACTGCCATTGGAAGGTTTCTCAAACTGACAGCAGGCCACATCTTAGAGGTTGTTGTGTTTTGCCATGCCTAAGACTTTGAGATTAATTGCTTAATGCTTGGTATGGGCAAAAGTAAACCACAGAAATCTGGTAACACCAGTTGAGTCACTACTGCTGTTTTTCAAGCTATGTCTCACTGCAGAGTAGCCCCCAGATTAGTATGGATTACAAAGAAACCATCAATGAAAGCTAACATTTTGGGAAGTGCATTGACATTTGTTTGCATAGTAGATCAAAACTCTAGGAGCTCCAGCTCAGCTGTGCTGAAGCTTCCTGTCATTAAGCAATGGAAATGGCCAAGGAAGACAGACCATGGCAATACCAAAGGTGGTGAGATTGAAGGTATTAGTGTGGTGTGGCTGTAAGACACAGAAGCTACTTCAGGCATGTAGAATTGCATGCTTCACCCAAAAGGGAAAGAAGGTAAAGCAATTTTCTGTCAAGTTTGCAGGGTTAGACTTTAATACTGATAAAGAGAAAGGATTGTGTCAACTTTATACAAGAAGTGCTGGAATAAAGGAGGGAGGGAATACATAGTTGTTAATCAAATGGAAATATTTGTCTTGAGTATGACAGAATTTTTACAGAAAACATAACTAGTTTTTCCCACTTTCTCCCCCCTTTCATTATGATCAGCTAAACTGCATTTGAAGTCAGTTGTAAGAGCACAGTAATCCCAGTCTCCTAAATGAGTCTGCCAACCTAAGCCCTATTTTATTTCTGGCTTACTGAGAGTTTAATGTGCAGTCAGAATTCACACTTTGGATTTGCTTCTCTTTAGTCCCTGTGGCACCATTTTCCTTTCTCCTTAGCAGTTACCCAGGAAACAGCTGTCTATTATTTTGTTTCAAAGAAAACCCAAACCCATACAGTGCTCTGTGAAACTCTGCCTGACAACACCCATTTTAAGATTGCTCTTCAAACATTCTATGCTGTGCAAAATAGGTTTGCCTCCCTCCACATTCCCAAGTATTTTTTGCCCTCTTTCCTCAGGTTTTTATGCTAGGAACATGAATAATCCTGGTCATCCACTGATTTCTTACAGATTTCTCTTTGCTTTCCAGAGGCAGCTGCCCATTTCAGCAAATTTACCAGGCCTGATGCCCTTCCTGCCTCAAAACAGACTGGTTGTAGCTAATGTTTTCTACATACACAATTCTTTTCAGCATGACTTCCTGGCCTCTCAGGTCATAGAACTACTTTCACTTTCAGGGATCTTGTCTGCATGAAAAAAATACATTTCTGATGTCTGCTGTCAGCAGTCTTTCAACTGCTGCCCCACCAAGTATTGCTTTGTTCCAGGGTGTGCTCTTCTCTGTAGTCACTAACACACTATGGTAATCATGAACTGGTTTCTGTTGGAAGAGACCTTAAAGATAACCTAGTTCCAATCCCCCTGCCATGGGCAGGGATACTTCCACTAGAACAGCTTGCTCAAGCCCCTCCAACCTGTCTTTCAATGTTTCCAGGCTTGGAGCCTCCACAGCTTCTCTGGACAGCCTGTTCCAGTGCTTCACCACTGGAAGAATTTCTTCCTAATGTCTCATCTAAATTGAGCTCCTTCCAGTTTGAAGCCATTACCCCTCATCCTGTCACTCCATGCTTTTTACAAAGTCCCTCACCTGTTCCATCTGTGATACCACCTTCTCTGTAATGTGAAGAGTGATGGCGGTTCACATTATGAATGTGTATTCCCTATAGTACATATGGGGGTGCGAGTTCTCTTATAGTGTTCCTGAGCTTTCTCACACAGTTTTGTGAACTACTTTGTCTGACCTGGGGAACAGTCACAGTAATGCACAAGATACGCACAATTTCCCCCCAAGCACAAAGTCCAAACAGGATCTCCAATCGTCTGCTTTTGCTGGCAGAATCCAGTGTCGAGTCCTATGACAAGAACTGTCTCATGCCGTAATGAAGAGTATCAAACAGAAGAATCAGATTCCACATTCTCCTTGGGAGACATTTTGTGAGGTATTACAGAAAAATCAACCACCTCTTGCAATGTACCTTCAAATACTATGGAGAATGCTGCCTAGTTTGTCTGCCCAGTGTTCTGTGCTTCTCCACAGTGCTAAGAAGGCTGACCACCTCAATTACTATAACTTATTTTAGGGACAAAGTATGTCTGATAGAGTGTTGAATTCCTCTAAGGCACAACTTTCTCTTCTTCATTTCTAACGAAGAAGAATATCCATCTCTGTTCTAATCTTGGGGAACAGGGGATAGGGAAGCTTCCAGATTGCCTTTGGCAAGATAATATTTCTTTTGTTTATTTCAAATGCTCATTTTGCTTTCTGGATCAAAGCTAAACTGACTCACCATGAGCAGAAAGTTACAACAAAAATGAAGTGAGCCACAGTGGATATTGCAATCTGCATAATCATCCAGTGAAACTAACTTCATATGGTTTTATACTCGCATATAATATGTATTTTGAGGGTGATGTTTGTATAAAGTTGTGCTATTATTCAATCACACCATGATCAACCCTGTCAACATTAGATAGAGAATTTCACATATTAAAAGTCTCTAATCAAAATCTGTTCCCACAATAGCAATCTGTCCTTGATCTTCTGCCTACAGAGCAAACCCACTGCAGAGAACACTACAGACCTAGAAGTCATTGGCTGGAACTAGTCAAGAGTTTAGTTTTCTGCTGGATTTCTGAAAGGAGAATTATGGTACTTGCACACACCTATTAAAAAGATAATGATGCTGAAGAAATTAAACAACCTACATGCAATGCCTCTAGCTGCTGTAGCTTTCTTGCAGTGTGCTTTAAAAGGCCATTGACTGCATCCACTTCTTTCCAGGTGCAGGGAAATACCTTCCTTTGAGACCATGCCAAGGTAGGCTGCATAATTAGTCATAGACCATAATAGCTTAAGATTTTGAAGAACCCCAAGATGAGAGCACTGAGCTCATGTTCAGGCTGGAAATGTGGCCCTGGTTGTTTCAAGTCCAAGGACAACCTACATCAATAATCAGCTCTTACATAATGTTGTAGAACATTCCTAAGAGACTCCCTCTTAATGATCTAGCAAGGAGTGCTTCTTTTCCCATTCTTATGGGGCACAACTGAGCATCAAAGGAGTGTTACACCAACTGACAGTGCTGAATGAGGGCAGGGCTCCAGCTTTTCATCAAGAAAAAAGCTTTTAAGTAACAAGTCCCTTCTGCTGCAACTAGCAAGCTGACCCTGAAACCTGTTTCCCCACCCCTCCCTCTGCAACAGTCAGCACATAAGATTACGGAGAAAATGAAAAATAAGAAGAAATGTCTTTGAAGTTGCTGGGGTTTTCTTTCTTCTTTTTTTAAATTTAAATTAAGACAGTAACTCTGTCAGCAGTTTTAACTGTAACCACCAGAAAGCAAAACTGATACCAGCTTTTAAGGTTTTAATTTTATTCTTATTGGAGACATGCGGTATGGAATCTCTGTGGCAGCCAAAGTTTGTGGAGTTTTAGATGACTCATTTTCCTTTTCTAACAAATTCAGGCAAAACTGCAAAGTTTCTATGGTTTTAACCTGACAAACACCAAGGAGTCGATCTGAAATTAAAAGGCAGTCCTTGGGAGCAGGAGAAGGAAGAGTATCCTGAGCAGGAACTCCTCATCCCTTACAAACTTCTCCCTTTTTACTGATGGTGTTGTTCATGACATAGGATATACCTGTAGCCAACTTGGATCAGCTGCCTTGGCTGACTCTGAATTGCTAATTGCCTGCAACCTGTAGCTGCCTGGAGTTTTGTCCCAGCAAACCCAGGACACTGACCTTGCTTGTGCACCAATGAAGCTAGAATGCAGATTTCCAGCACTAGGCTGCAATGAATGGAATTGTGCTGATTTACGTAGCTTGAAAATTGGTTCCTTTCACTGGAATCATGGGGGAGGCATTGGGGGAACTTTCAGAGGTTTCAGTAGTTTTCACATCTGTACCTACTAGCAATGTTTATGTCCTGAAGTGCGGTCTTAAAGAATATTTGATCTATATCCTGATTAAACAGACTTCACAGAGTGCTGTCCAAAACTCTTCAAGGCTGCTTTAAGTTCCAGTTATTTGCCTGAATTCTATTCCTAACCAGGGTGGTATTATCAGACTTTTGTCACTGTCTTTCTACTGTCAAGAAGGAGAGGATGGAAGTGAGTTAGCCTCAAGAAATGCAGCCTTTAAGTAGAGAGTCGCACAAGTATGCATCTTAACAACTCATTGCTATGCTGTGACACCATGCTCATGCTGCCCAAGAACTGCTTCCATTGTTTTGCAACTACCTGGAAAACCTCAAATAAAGAGAGCACTGAGCAAAGCCCAGGATCTGTTACTGCGGGGCAGATTGACTTTTCTCCTAAAGCAAGTTGGGAGGACAAAATTGAACTCATACCTCATATTGGTGGATGTGCAACACATGAAGAAACTAGGCCAGAAGTAAATTTTCTGAACAGAATGCCCAAGGGAAATATCCCAGAAGCAGCTGGTATCAAGAAATATTTGTCAGGATTATCCTGTTGTTCAGATAGAAGTACCTGCTTTTTAACTATATGTACTTTAAAATGCATTTTCGAACAACACAAGACTCAGAGTTTTCATTGTATTGTAAACCATTTGCAGGAGATGCAAACAAAAAAGCAAACAGTACTAGAAATAAATGCAACAGCAACAAGCACCAAGACAGGAAAAGGCACACCTCAAAAGGGATGATTAGGGTCAAAATGACAGTTAAAACAAACAAACAAAAAAACCCCAAACAAACCAACAAACAAACAAACACAAACAGACTCACCCCATAGCCCCCAAGATCGGCAACACCAAACCCTTACCACCTGAGACAGAAACAGAGCCAGATACTGTTGTAGCTTTTCTATTGTTTCTGGGTTAACTGGACATTTCCTTAGTTCTGTTTCCAGTTAACTGATATTTTTAGGCTATTCTCACCTCTTGCCTAGTATTTGCTGAAAAAAACATGCAGCTGCAGTATCAGCTTATTATTTGTCCCTCAGACTCTAATAGAAAGAAATGTAATATGCTGAGTTCTGTTCTATACAGTCATTTTGAGTTTATTATAAACCATCTTTCATGGTTTATATATCTCTACATTAATAATACACAGCAAACAAAACAATTCTTTGTTCTGCTTATATCTAACAGTTTTCCACTTGACTCAAGGAGCAATGGAGTAACACATGCTTCTGCACAGGACTGAGACCTCTTCAAAACCCAGGGCCCAAACCCGTCATTACAGCTGGGTGCTGAGAGCTGTGGGTAGTCCAATTACACCACTGGTGAGGTCTGGCACAACTGAGTCTTCCAAAACAAAGGTAGATGATGAATCAAACAGCACAGAAAAGATCCTCTCTAACAGGCCTAAAACTTTAACAGCAATATCCAAATTGTTGTCTTCAGACTGCATGCACCTCATATAGTCAGGCAGCAAAGAGCCCCTGCTCAGTCTCTAGCACACTGCAGAAGAGCTCAGCACAACCTTCCCTTCGGCCACTGCTTGGAAAAGAACAGGAGCACAGGCACGCTTACCTGAAGATCCGTGGGCTACGTGGATAACACCACAGACTGCATCCCCTTTATATGGCAGGCCTTCCAGTGCTCACAGTTCCCAATCTTCAAGTAAAATAAAACTGTTTATGCTACTGTACTGATAAAAATCACCTCAGAGGGGCCCAGAGCTGCCCTCATAGCTCATAAATTATAGAGCTTTACTCTGCTTGGCACAGGCTTGAACCCTGTTCTAATTGAGGTTAAAAGACAAGGTAAAGTTTCTGTCTTTCCAGAGCCCTTTGGCAGTTTTGCTGCTGGAGCCAGGGTCTGGTCAGGCCTCTACAGGTGTTCCTTGTTTGGAGGGAACCCACAGCAGGCACTGGCCTTAAAGAGATAGGGCTGCTCAGCACCAGCCTTCAAACCCAGCAGCAGCACAGCCTCATCTTCTCTGAGCAGTGCTTACACAGATCAAACAGTGTTTAAGCAGAACTGCTGTTTCCCTTTGCAAGCCAAAGAGCATGAAATAGCTCTCCTGCAGTATGAAAGCCGTTGAGCTATCTCATCCTGAGGTGAGTGCCTAGTTGATTCACCTTCCTGCCTTTGAGCTGCCTTCACACGTAAATTTAAAAAGCACTTCTGTCCTCAGAGGCAGGGGCAGTGTATAAAAACCAGCACAGACAATTCTGGAAGAATTTGATCCTCTTTGGGAACAAATCAGCTGGCCTCAGTCACTTTTTCAAGGGAAGACTGAATGACTTGAAAAATAAAGCCTTCAGTGAGACAATGTACAGAAACAAGGCAGCTGTGGCCTGGGCAATCATTACTGGCACACAGCCTGTGAGGATGCATTGTAGACATGGCACTTGGGGACATAGTTTAGTGGGCATGGTGGTGTTGGGCTGATGGTTGGAGTTGATGATATTAGAGTTCTTTTCCAACCTTAATGATTCTGTGGAAATAACCTTAATTTCAAAAGACTCACAGATTAAAAAGATATAAACAATTAGGCCACACAGTGCCATGACATGTAATTTGACCCTTTCTTAATGAGGGTTGAAATGAGGCAGGCTAACAGAAGCATTTTTCATTGACATACTCCAAAGGGTTTTTCAGGGCAAGTTCTCTGTCTTTCCAAGCACCAGCCTTCCAGAGCACTGTAGCAAGGACTCTACCACATGAAGTAACTAGCAGGTCTGAGACATTGGAGACCTGTTGTGTCAAGGGTTATATAATGTGGTCAGGGGAACAATTTCCTTTTCCCTGAATTATGAACAGCAGAGCTGCTTTGTGGCTGAGCTGGTTGGAGCGTCACTTTTGTTGGGCAAAAGAGCAAGCATCATTTATAGCCTGTGGAAGTTCCCTGCCAGATTCTCTGCAGTAAGACTGCAGCCCTGGAAATTCCTGCCTTGAACCTCTCTGAAGCTCTTGTGCTGTTTTTCAGATCACTAACTCCTGAACAGAAACTTTGGGGAGATTTCAGGGCTGAGTGGGCCAGGAAAGGATTGTTTCTGTATCTGTGCAAAAGCAGCATAAAGTTGTCCCCAGTTACTGTATTTGGGGCACCATTTTAGCACCTGAGCATTCCTGAAGTTGAGGGATAGCATAAGACTGCCTTTGTCCTCCCTTAGTATTGGTCTGTGCCATCTAAACTACAACTCTGGGAGGCACAATGAAAGGGGGGATATTCATCCTGCTCAATCTGAACCTAATTTAGATGTTATTCTGAACCCTATGATAGCCCTTGCTCTCTGCCAACATTTATAGATGGCCTAAGAGCACTAGCCCCTGCACTGAGGCCTCTCACCGAGATGTCTCAAGTGTGTGAATCACCTCATAAAATCAACATCTGGGTCATGAGGAAATCTGGATCACCTATAAAGTCCCAAAATACAGTTATGCAATTTATGTAGCATAGATCAGCAGAGCTAAACATGAAGTTAAATCACAGGGAAAGTCTTCCCAGAGAGAACCTCTGGGTTAGATTTTGATCTGATTGATCTTATGCTAATATAAGTTAATTTTCAGATTAATTCAAAAAGGGTTATTTTAATGCCTCAGTATTCCCACACAAGCTTGACTATTTTCAGAACTACCCACACTACATTTTCATTGATTACAAGGACCAAACAGAAGTCTGCATATCCTTGACAGCAGATGTAGAGCAGTTGTTTTTCAGGACCTCAACTCCACATTGCTGTAACAGCAACCTGAACTGAAGCTGCTCAGAACTCTCAAGTGCCCTGCTGCACATGATGCCAAGTCCTTCAGGAAGGGATATTTTCTCTTCCTGGTACTGGCCAGCGGATATTGAAAGAGAGAAAATATGGAATATATGATGAGCATCAAACCATGCTGCAATAGGTGGATTTTCAGCAGCAAGTATTCAAGCTTGCCTACAGGATGTGTTTAACTGTGACTACACACTCACAGTGTGAGTTCAAGGGAGGCCTGGGTCTGAGGGTGAATTGGTGTGTATCCGAGTTGGTGTCACATACATGTCAGTACGGTAAAATGGTAATATTTTGACTCAATAGGTGGTGTTCTGTGTGCTTCCAAACAGTTTCTGAAACTTTGTCCACCATCTTTTATTCCAGAAGCTTTCAGCGGGAAAGGAAGCAATGTGAGAAAAGGATTGTTGGGTGACACTGATTTGCCATTTCCTCCTAACTTGATATCAAAACAATCAATCAATTTCTACATTCAATAAAAGGAACTTTTCCATCTTTATACGGATCTAACAGGACAGAACTGAGTTTGAGGCGTTGCCATGCAAAATTAAATTCTGTTTGGTCATATTACTTCACTTCCTTTGGCATGCCCACTGGCACCTCATTCAGAGGAGAAGAGATAAGATACTATCATGGTTTAACCCCAGCCAGCAACTCAGCCACATGCTGCCACTCGTTTACTCCCATGCAGTGGGATGGGGGAGAAAATGATGATATGGTCTGGAATATCCCTTTAGCTAGTTGAAATCAGCTGTCCCAGCTGTGTCCCTTCCCAGGGACTTCTTGCCCACCCCTAGCCTACTCACTGGTGGGGTGGGGTGAGGAGCAGAAAAGGCCTTTCCTCTGTGTGAGCACTGCTCAGCAATAACAAAAAACAGCCATCTGTTATCAAATCCAAAACATGGCTCCACACTAGATGCTATGAAGAGAAGTAGTGGGGCTACTTCCTACTATCATTTCTGGAGGTGTATTTTTAGTTCTGGATTGTCTAGAATGTCCTCAGCATCACCTCAACAACGAGTGCCAAGTTACCATTAATTTCTGAAAAGTTCCAGTATGAGAAGCAATTATAGAAAGTAAAATTCTTGGCTGGGAGAAACTGATGTTATCATTAAAAAATGATCTGGCAGAGCAACAGGTAATGATATGAAAAGAAAATAAGCACAGGACATAATGTAAAGATGCTGAGCTGGGCAGGAAATTATTTCTAATACGAACTAAGTCTCTCTTTTATAATACTCCTTCCACCAAAATGGATGCATTTAAATTGCTGTTTAGGTGTCCTTATTCATTGCTGTTTACAGCATATTTGTTTAAATGCAATGTTAATCTCCTTCTGTCTAGGTCAGTAATTTGCTGGTGAACAAGGTGTACCCTCAGCCATTTGCTTTAAGAGGAAGAAATGCTCATTTACAAAACAAAATGGCTTACTTTTGGTGATTTCCTAGAGGCATACAAAAAACCTCCAGTGCTGAACCTGTGCAGGCTCTAGTGAAAAGTTGGATGCCATGAAAGTTTACATCAAAGACAAGACATTTCTTGTGCACTGTAAAATCTTTCACTGCCACGAAGTAAGACCCTGCTTAATATCCTTGCACTTTAATTCTCACAAAGAAAAGTTGCAGGAGAAACAAATAAAATTAATTATTATTTGATTAACGAGTTGATTGTGTTGTTATAAATAATGTAGATTTTCCTTTTTCCCCCTGCTAAATTCTTGATATGTTAAAACTTCTTCAGTACTGATTATTTATAGCTTTGATTAGAGCCCTTGTAATTTTGATGAGTGTTTCTACTTGGACTTGCTGTACAATGAATAACTATGAATTGAATCCTGTAATGAGAATGTCACATGTATAAATAATTATTTAATTCACTACAAAACAGATGAGGAAGCTGGATAGGGGTGTAACAGTTCAGCTGTGTGAAATGGTTGCACTGCTCTTGCCTTCTCTAAGAAGGCGATGGCTGTTAGCTTATATTTTTTTTAAACTAAACATCTTCAGAATCTTTTATAATACAACCCAAAATTAAAGAATTCCTATTTAAAACTTCTTATATCACACAATCCAATTTCATCCGTTCCCAAAGGGCCCCTTTCAAAGCTCTAAAGCTAATGCCAGTCAGTTCCTTCTTTATTCCATAACAAATCACAGTATGATCAGCAAGATCTAGGAGACGCTTCTGTGTCTCCTGCATCCTCTGCACAGAAGTTGAAGCCAGTTCCATGTATAATTTGGGGCATGGCATGGCAAGTTAAGGCAGAGGACAAAACCACAGAAATTAAACTTAACTGCTGTTTGGAAAAGGTGGGAGTGATCTAGAAGTGTTGCAGTTTGTGAAAGAACTTCCATTTAGGGACAGTTGTGCCAGCTGGACTCTGACTAACCTGAATGCTGGCAGAACATCTAACACGGCTGCCTCTCCACAGCAGAGGTGGGCAATAAGAGAAAGGCCTTCCAAAACTGTTCTGTCAGATTTCACTGTCTTTGAAAGAGACATTTATACTTGTAATAAAGATGATAAAGTTTATATTTGTAATAAAGATTCTTTCAGCTTTATTTAAAAAAAAAAGAGAAGTGCTCTTTAAGTTAGGGCTTTGCCCAGCAAAGTGAAAACTGAATGGAAATAAATAGCTGGGGACAGTACAGTGGAAAAGGACAAGAGTTTGGAGAAAAGAATATGGAGGAAGAGAAGTATGAAGCAAAAAGGAACAAGAAGCAGATGGGAAACAAGCTGGTAAAGAAAGTAATTTTTTACAGATACTAATGTACAGTAGAAGTATGAAGTCTCATGAAATACACAACTCTAAAAAACATACTCTCACAGAACTTGTTTTGGCTGGATGTCTGCTACTGAGTCCCACAGAACTCAGCTAAGTTACATCTCTATTTTCAGGTGAGAAAGGCTCACCTGACCTGATTTCTGTTCCACATGCAGTGCACTCCAGCTTTCACTGTACTGAGTACAGAAGGAGAGGTACCAAAGGAAACAGCTGGCATGTTTTAAAAAATCTATTTTAAAAATCAATATTTTCCCCATATTCTCCACACCCTCTTGGAATATCTAAACCTTCAATTTATGGAAGGCACTAAGTATAGGCTCTTCTTTTATGTGGGCAAAGATCAGTCAGTGTGTTCTTAGAAGAGCTGCCAAGAATGAAAGTGTCTTTGGGAATGACTTGTTACAGTTTGCATTTTAAGCTCAAGACCTTTGCAGATGTTATTTTCCTCATGTAGCAGAAGCATTCAGCAATAATCTGTGGATCCAATTACAGTGCATTGCTCAGAGCTCTGCAGTTTCTTTAATTTCTTTATAACCAACAAAAATGTTCCCTTAAGAATGTGAAATACCTTTTAATTTATGAATTCATTTGAAGAGATGCCATCATTCCACTTACTACCCATCTGCTAAATTAGTACTTTTCAATTCGTAGACTTCACCAATGAGCCTCAAGGACTTCTTTCCTTCTCTGCACTTAATAGGACTTCCTGCCTTCCTTTCTGTCCTAAATAGAAAAGTGGAGCTGTTGCCAGTGTTTAGGCTCTAGGCAGTTTTTGGTCTCAAGTTTTTTTCTCACAGTTCTTTCCTCCCCCTGCTGAGATGCAGTGATTATACCTGTGATCTGCTGGCATGTTGGTGCCTGTGCAGGTATGGATCTCTCCTTGCCAGGGAGGCTCTGCCTGTTTGGGAGTCACCATTTGTTATAATACAGATTTTATATAGATGGTAGATTCACCCTGAGCAATGCTTCCAGGACAAGATGTAAGCAGGCAAAGACATTTATTATGTTATACAGTAAAGTTTTATAGTCTATCAGAAGGCACATGTGTCACATCTCAATTGGTCATTTTCTACTGGCATACGTGTAATTAAGGCACACAATAGGTCAAAATGACAAAACAATATTTTAACACATCCAACCAAATTCTGCCTAGTTTCTCTCCTTCAGTTACAAGGTGTTTACATTCTTTTCTGAGTCAAAGACAAAACACAGCTTTCTCTAATTCAAGAAAAGGCAAATCTTCCCTATAGCCTTCCAAAGTTATCCAAAACCAACCTCTTCCCACAGGCACTAAGCACAGGAGTGCTGATTACAGTGGGAGTTGAGACTGAGAGCAGAACCATGAGGCTGGCTATCTTCTCCTGCATAACCACCTGAAACAAAGGTTGTCCTATCTTCTATAGGGTTTTAACATTATTTAATCCCCAGACTTCTTCAAGTCCAAAGAAGAGAATTCACCAGCAACTAACAGGAATGTGCCCTCAAGTTAACTTTGGTACATAAATCCAAGTTTAGAGGTTTAATTCCTCAGCTTTGCTTCCTGGTTGGGAAATGTTGCTTTTACTCCTTTTACTACTTCAGCAGCCAAAGCCAGGCTTTATTGTAGTCTGCTTGGAAAAATCTTGTGAAATTGCTCCTAATTCTAATTCTAAAATTCCACAAGCCACTTATCACCAGACATTCAAATTTTGAGATGATTGCATTTACACCTGTGGCTCTGGTGTTTTGACATCTCACATTATAGGGCAGTTGGAGTTAAGAGTAGGTTTTATTAATGGAATTCTACTCCAGTTTGGTGTATCATAGTAACAGGGAAGAGTCCTTATAGGATCTAGAAGTACAAATACATAATTCTTCTGCTCATGTTCCACTATGGATGCTGAGGAATGTTCTGAACTAGAAAGTTCTAGTAGGAGACTGCAAATCGTGCAGATTGGCTGGAGTGTTATTAATAAAATCTTAAAGGTAAGAGGGGATCCAGGTGCTACTGCCAAGCACCAGGTGCTACTATCCACTGACTACCAAGCAACTTCTGGATATTATTTGAAAGCTTTTTCCTGCATAAAAATCATAGAATCATAGAGTGGTCTCCACAGGTCATCTAGTCCATCCCCCTCTGCAGTCACAGCAGGGGCATCCTCAACTAGATCAGGTTGCCCAGAGCTTCACTTTGAGTATCTCCAGGGACGGGGCCTCAACCACCTCCCTGGGCAATGTGTTCCAGTGTTCCACTACCCTCATGGTAAAGAATCTGTTCCTAACATGCAATCTAAATCTACTCTTCTCTAGTTTGAAGCCATTGCTCCTCATCCTATCACTACAGGCCTTTGTAAACAGTTTCTCTCCATTTTTCTTGTAGGCCCCCTTCAGCTACTGGAAGGCTGTTATTAGATCTCCCTGGAGCCTCTTTTATTTGTGAAAATTTTCAGCTATTAGGTGAACCTTTATAATCTGTACTCTCTAGTGCCCGAAACCTGTGTTGGGACTTGTGTTCATTCTCATCTCCAAAATGATGTAATGAGAAAGCAGCTCATGTGCTTAGTCCATTAAGAAACTAACATGGAATGTCTTGGAAAAAAGATTTCTGGAATTAGCACATTTGCTGACAAAAGCTGTTTGAGTGTTGATAGCAAGCTGCATCCATATTCTATTTTATACACAGATGAGACTGCATATAAGTACCTCTATAGCTGAAAGATCTTTGGTAGGGATCAAATTCCCTAGCCTTTGGAAAGTGCCTAAAGGACGGGACTGAAAAGAAATTGCTTGGGTATGGATACGACCTTCAAGGTTAAAACTCAACTAGAGGGATAACTGATACATTGCTTCTATTGCAGGGTAATGTGATGGAACAGAGTGCTGCTGCTGAAACTGAGATATCCCTGAAGTGTCTAAGGAAAATTGCAAATTGCTGACTCCATGAATGACTCTGGAAGAGTTTAGCACATGTGTGGAGTTTTCACTATCAAAAAGGTCTGGCAATTTCACATTAGAAAGCAATTTTCCATATGTTTTACTGAGAATTTAGGCACATAAACAGATACTTAGCAGTGGTATTTAATGTAGTTTATTGAACAGGTTTACAGATTAGGGCCATAATTGTCAGAGCTTTGTCAGTTTCTGACTGAACATGCTGATTATGTGCCTGGGAATTTACTTTTCCCCCCTCATGTTTTATTTTCCTTTGTTCTCTGTTTTGATGATAAGAGGTAAATGCAAAGGTAAGATTGTGCTGATGCAGTGGAAGCATACTTCAGTATGGTTTATAGACAGAACCTCTGCAAGAAATGGTGTTTATGTGATCATCTTGTCTCACTGCAGGTGTTTTAGGATAAGCTTCTTGCAACACAGCCTGCACAAAATGCATGAACAGATACTCCGACATGTTGCAGAGAACATTAATGTGGAATAGGTGCTAATGTGAAATTGCAGCAAACAATCTAAGTGCAGACATGGTGATACCTGGTTGTTTGCACCGAAGTGTTTGTGAGCAGAATAGTAAGGAATGTGACAAGGGCCTGCTTCATAGCCAGGTCTACTGGGTACCCTGGGAGTACACAAATAGCAACATAGGAAGTTGTGCTCTGCCCTCAACAACTTTGAAACATCTTTCTTCTGATAGAAACCAACCAAGCACAGCAAGTGTATGGCAGTGTGCAAATCTGTCATAGCCAAGGAGTGAGTAGCCACGGTCTCATCTGCTCTGTGCCTTCTTCTAAAGGAGAGGGGGAGGGTCTGCTTTGGATCTACAGTCATGTACACACTTCTCTGCAGCGGCCTCAAGGAAGCCTAAGCTGTCAGCATAGAGTATGAGAAGAGTGGTTTTGTCCTGCAATAAGAGGAAGACCTTAGAAATACTATAAACACTTAACACACTTAACTGTCCTAGTCCTTTCTGCAGGAGAGTTGTCCTTCTGGACCGCAAAGACTTTGTGGACCACTGCTGTGCTTAATATGTTACATCAATAGACCTATCCACCACCTAAAAGAACAACTCTAGCTGCCTGTGGATTTTCCAGTTTATTAATGCACCTCTCAGAAAGATTTCTGAATGGTGCTATCTCAATCCCTTTTCTTCTGCAGCTCTGGCATGAAAGAATAGGACTACACTACCTGTATCTGAGGCTGTGCTCCACAAGGTGATGGAGCAGCCTGTAAGGACAGAATGCTTCTGATCCATTTGACACCTCCTGAATTCAGTGCTCAGTGAGGAAAGCTATCCAAGTGACAAGGCAGAGTGGTACTGCTGCTGACATGACCTTGAGGGCTCAGGGCACATCTCAGGGCTTTGTCTTAGTTTTTGCATCCAGAATTTGGCCTTCAGTAATTACTCAGATCTGGTTTGGAAAATAATTTTGTCTCCTCCTGATTCCTTTTCCCAAATCTGCTTTTCTTTGGGTATTTTTTTTTTTTTTTAAAGTAAAATTTAGCCCTTGAAGTTAATATTTTTTAAATTATTTGCAATATTTTTCTGGTTAATATAGCTAAGGATAAGGTATTGTTAAAAGCTTCTCTACCAAGTTCCTCATAAATCATTCCCACTAGATTTTTCTTCTGGTATTTGTCATGCTAGCATGATTTCAGCTCAGAAAGAAAGACAAATGTTATTAGGACTCAGTGAAGCAAATGCAAGGAAGAATCATTAAATGTAACACTGCTAAAACTGGCAGTAGGTTACATGAAATTTCTTGTCTCAGTTATGCAAATATCATTAAGTTTCTGTCTTGATGACACTTTCTTTTGATTTGCAAATGCTGTTGTGTTCATTTTATGGGTAAACAGATTTTGTTGTTCTTTCCAACTTGTAAGGCTCTCCAAAAGAGAAATACTTCTTTTTTTTTTATATATGCCAATTTTGCAGCCTGATTATGAACAAACAGTATTTACACATACAGCTGTTAATAACAGAGAGAATTTTGAAGAGATCTGAACATTAAGCACAAAATATACCACTGTCCCTATGCTAATTTGTAGAGATTCATGCAAGCACAGACTAATAACTGAGTCTTCACCTAGGATTCATAACATGGACAGAAAGTATGATAAGGCAGCATCTTCATTCCAGTGACTAACATCATCCAGTCTCAGCAGCAGAGTCTCATCCAAATGAGGTCTGTTCTTTGATCCTGGTAGATACTGGATCAGGCTATAAAGGGAATGCATGCATAGTGCTGGAGTGCAGAGGAAGGCCACAAAGCTGGGGAAGGGCCTAGAGAATAAATCTTATGAAGAGTGAAGGAGCTGAGGCTGTTTAGTTTGGTCTCTTCTCACAGGTAATTAGTGAATAGAACAAAAGGGAATGGCCTCAAGTTGCAACTGGGTAGGTTTAGATGGACATTAGGAAAAAAAATTTCACTGAAAGAGTGTCAGGCATGGGAATGGGCTGCCCAGGAAGGTGATTGAGTCACCAACCCTGGATGTGTTTAAAGGTGGTTTGGATGTAGTGCTTGGGGATGTAGTTTAGGGGTGAACCTGTTAGAGTAGGGTTATCGGTTGGACTTGGTGATCCCAAGGGTCTTTTCCAACCTGAATGTTTCTGTGATTCTGTGATAGTAATGTTATAAAAGCCCAAGATTCCTTGTTCATTTATATGACCAACATTATAAATTCCTTTTATTATTGTTTTGGTTTTTTATGGGGAAGGAGGATGAGTAACAGATTAAACTAGTGGGAAAAAAGGATGTCCATCATACAAAACCCTTCAAGGTTTCTGCATCCCTTTTGAACTGATGTAAAAATCTTAAGTGAAAAGTGAACAATTGGATTTTCTGTGTCTGAAAAGCAATTCTGAAAATGCTTTCAAGCTTGAAATAGCTTATTTAAGGAACCCTAATGCCTTCTTAATTTGGACTCTGTTTTTGCAGAATCAGAATCACAGAATACATCCAGTAGGAAGAGACCTTCAAGATCATCCAATCCAACCCCTGGCCCAGCACTGAAGGGTTAGCACTAAATCATGTCCCTAAGGGCCAGGTCCGCGTGCTGCTTAAACACCCCCAGGGATGGTGACTCCACCACTGCCCTGGGCAGACCATTCCAATGCTTGAGAACCATTCCAGTGAAGAAATATTTCCTAATATCCAGCCTGAACCCCCCCTGGCACAGCTTGTAAGCATTTCCTCTGGTCCCATCGCTTGTCAGGCTGCCCCCTCTTTGCTCCAACCTCTCTTCAGGTAGATGTAGAGAGCAATAAGGTCTCCCCTCAGCCTCCTCTTCTCTAGACTGAACAACCCCAGCTCCCTCAGATGCTCCTCATAGGTCATGTGCTCCAGGCTTTTCACCAGCCTCATTGCCCTTCTCTGGACATGCTCCAGAGAAGTCTGTTTCAACTTTTTCTTTCACTCTGCTAAACCCTAGGAACGGGTCTGTATTAAGAGAGATGCAAGTGTACACTTGGAGGAATACTTTATAGTTTGTCACAGAATAGGTCTGGTTTTGTCAGTAGCAACTAGTGCTGTCACCAGCTAAGTTGACACAGAGGACCGTTAAGACACTCCTCACAACTGCAAGAAGTTATTTTGGTGGTGGTGAACTATCCTGTCCTGGATACAGTTTTTCAGAGGAGCTGTGAACCGAGCCACTGACACCGCTCCTTCCCCTCATCAGATGTGACACCTCATCTCCCACGGTGCAGCTTGGAAAAGGGTGTTCATGTTACAGGGCAGGATGCAGATGCTGCTCTTGCATGGAAAGATTTATGCTGCCAGTACTCACTCAGAGGCCTTTGAAGAAAAGCAGCTGGAAAAACAAGGCCTGTGGATGAATTCTTGAATTTCTTCCCGAGACAAAGTGACCCACACCGCTCATCTCTACATTCCTACAGTGGCAGGGAAATGCAAACACATGTCCTAGCAGTAATTCCCACTCCCAGCATTACAAACTTCTTCCTCAAATCCAGACTCATAACTGACACTGTTAAGCAGGAAGAAAGTTCTCACTGAGCTTTCCCAGAGTCCCATGATTTCCAGCCTCAAATCCCAGAAATGCTGCAAAAGTTATTAAATGCTATACTGAAGGGGTTCTGCAAATGAAAAGCTTCTGAGGCACTGCTTTAATGAATTTTTCAAGCTGTTCCTTATCTGCACATTATCCTTTCAGATTGTCCTGACTGCCTGCAAAAATTCAAATTCAGAACAGGTATTTTCAGTCTCTTCCAACCTTCATTTTTTCCCTATTAATAGCTATGCAAAGTATTAATTCTTAAACTGAGCTGGCAAACATTTAAGAAATGGTTCCCCTCTCTCTTTGAAAGTGTTTCAGTCACCGTTGCATTCACGAAAAACATGGAAGCAACTCAGGATACCTGCATCTTTCTTTTCCCCTCAGCCCCCAGCTGACATGCTAAGTCTTACTTACCTCCTCAGTCAGGCTGAGGACTTTTTATGGTCTAGTTGTTGGGTGGGTTTTGTTTGATGGGTTGGACGCCTTGAAGGTCTCTTCCAACCTGGTGTATTGTATTGTATTGTATTGTATTGTATTGTATTGTAGGACCCTCCACAGCCCTCAGGGATTAAGGAATGTGACACAAGGAAGAGGTTGCAGAATAAACACATGTGGCTAGCAGGAGGGAAGACTTTTGGGGGAACAGAAGAGTTAATTGCTGGATGTCGCAAGTGTGTGGAAAATTAGGTTGCCCTCATTTTTCATACTATTTTAAGACCAGATAACTACTCATAGACCAGTAATGGAATAAGGCCAGAAAATGTTGGTGGGGCTTTTAGAAAAGTCATGGACATAGAATCATGAATCAGTTTCACTTGGAAAAGATCTTTAAGATCATTGAGTCCAACCATTCGCCAGCTCTACTAAGGCTGGTGCTAAACCATGTCCCTCAGCACCACATCTCTGCCTCTTTTAAACACATCCAGGTGTGCAGATTCAACCACTTCTCTGGGGAGGCTGTTCCTGTGTCTGAGAACCCCTTCTGTGAAGAAGTTTCTTCTAATATCCGACCTAAACCTCCCCAGGTACACCTTGAGGCCATTTCCTATTGTGCTATCACTTATTCCTAGGGGGAAGTGACCAATCCCCACCTTGCTACAATGTCTGGATAAGTGAGAGAGCTTGCAGGATGTATGAGCTCAACAGGGAGGAGCTTACCAAGGCAGAGCTCTAAGAGGTTTTTGCTGGATGACCTACCATATAAGCACTTCACTTTATGCTTTTTGTCCTTAATCATAACCCCCAATTCTGTTGATTTCCCATGCCAGCTGAGCCAGGCACTATCCTTTGCTCTTTAAACCACAAGCAGAGCCTCTCCCTGTCCCTCTCCAATGGGATTTCTTTTCTTCTCCAGGAAATGTCTGATGTGAATCATGCCAAGTTGCTGCCAGGTTGCCTTGCCTGCTAGGCTTTTTGTATTTCTCTGGATTTGTCTGCTTCCTTATAAAGGCAATTATTTTGGGTATGCAAAACCTCCGTCCTGCTTTTCCTCATTGCAATGTAGAAACATGAGCCTTTCTCTATCTTACTGGATTATTTTCTCCTTTTTCTTTGTTATATTTTTTCCCTTTCTTAATGCTGTCTTGACGGCCAGTCAATTTTGTTTACCTGCTTCCAAAGACACTCAAAAAGGCAGGAACACATGAGATGCATCCAGAGATGGAAAAGTAGAGAAATTTTATAGTGTGAGACATAGAAAGAATTAGTCTATTTCATATGAGATCCATGAATGTCCTTAGATTTGAGGCATGCTGATGGCATGTCTGTTACATTCAGGACAGACACCTCAAAGAGCAGAGACATCCCTTCTTTAAGGAGTTTCCCTGTTGCAATTAATGCTGTGAAAAAAACAGTCCAAGACAATTTTCTGCAGCACTGCAGAAAATCCAGGTGGGATGTTTAACAAACCTTCCAGATTTATGAATAGGGCAATTAGGAGCATGGGCTATTTGCTTTAACACAATCATTCGTTGGGATGAGAGAAGCAGAACTTGCTCTCAAAGTTTGTAATTGCTACAGTGACTAACTGTGGCTCATCACTCTACTGTATCACACCAACTCACTGTGCTCTTTTATCTCAATTACTTTCTGTGCTTGCCTTATATTTCTCTATTAAACCTTTGTAACTGTAACACTCTGGTAAAAACACTGACATACTGAGCATTAGATGATGGCCTATTTTACATTATTCTGACTGCCTTGTGTATATTATAATTATTAGTGTCTATATAAATGTGATTCATTGAACTAATACGGTTTTCAGACAACTGCCATAGCTCATTGATTTTCCTCTCCTATATGTAAATTTACCTTGCACTAGCAGTTGGATTTCCTTTCATTTTTAACGGGGCTTTAGCCCCAGAGTAATAATACCTCATTCTATCCTGATTCCATTATCTGAGAAAGAAAATGGGAAGTGCCCAAGTTACACTTTCTCAACTGATTTTTTGCTTGAAAGTAATTCCATAAGCAGCCATCTCACTCAGCTCTGCAGGAGTGATGAAAAAAGATGTGTTTTTTTTGAGGTTAAGCAGTTAGCATTCTGAAATCTCATGTAGATTTTGTGTGGTTCATCACCCGTGAAGTTCTCTTAAGCCTTTCCGTATCTACAGGGTTGAATGAGTTGTGTCTCATGCAGTGTTTACCCTATGGGGACCCTAGCTAGCTATCACAGAATGGTAGAGGTTGGAGGGGACCTCCAGAGATCATTGAGTCCAATCCACCTGCCAAAGCAGAATCACCTAGGGCAGATCACACAGGAATGCACCCAGATGGGTCTTGAAAGTCTCCAGAGGAGAATCCACAACCTCTCTGGGCAGCTTGTTCCAGGGCTCCCGCACCCTCACCATAAAGCAGCGTCTCCTTGTGTTGAGGTGGAACCTCCTGTGTTTCAGCTTGTACCTGTTGTTCCTTGTCCTATCACTGGCACCACCCAAAAGAGCCTGGCACCTTCATCTTGACACCCACCCCTCAAATATTTATAGACTTTGATAAAATCTCCTCTCACCCTTCTCTTCTCCAGACTAAACAGCTCCAGGTCTCTTTATTCACAGGAGAGATGTTCCAGCTCCCCAGTCAACCTCATAGCTCTCTGTTGGACTCTCTCCAGAAGATCCCTGTTTCTCCTGAATTGGGGAGCCCAAAACTGGACACAGTATTCCAGGTGTGGTCTCACCAGGGCAGAGTAGAGAGGGAGGAGAACCTCCGTAGCCCTGCTGAACACACTTTTCTTGATGCATCCCAGGACGCTGTTGTCCACCTTGGCCATGAAGGCACATTGCTGTCCCACAGAGAACTTCTTGTCCACCAGTACTCCAAGGTCTTTCTCCATGGAGCTGCTTTCCATCACGATGACCCCTAGTTTGTACTGGTGCCTGGTGTCCTTCCTTCCCAGATGCAGGACTCTGCACTTGTCCTTATTGAACTTCATGAGGTTCCCCCTCCCCAGCTTTCCAGCCTGTCCAGATCTAATTGGCAGCACAGCCTGCTCCCCTCATGTCCCCCAGCAAAACTGCTGAGCATCTACTCAGTCCCCTCATCCAGGTCATTGATGAAGATATTGATCAAAACTGGAGCCAGTACTAATCCCTGGGGAACACCACTGGCCACAGGCATCAATTCTGCCATAAGATGAAAGTTAGTTAAAATTGTGGTAAATGAAGAGCAGCTGCAATCCAGAAAAAGGCATTGTTGATGACAACCTCGACTTGTTCAGCCCTTCTGTCCCTGCTGTCATATTAAGAGATCCTTCAAGCTACATCTAACACACCACTAGCTTCTAACACAACAGCACTGTCAGCTGTTCTGTAGGAGATTGAGACTTCTCCATGGTGGAATGGGTTTGTTTCTAGTTGCTTTGTTTTCCAAATGACTATGTTAAGAGGGATTTTTCTCCATCTCTCTTGTTATTTCTGAGCATTTGCTGGCAGTAAGCTGTGGACAGCAGTGTGTGTTGGGATAACTTTATGATAACGGTATTTTGTTCTTGCCATAAATGGATTTCCTTTGTCCTAAAGTGCCCTTCATACTCTGGCTGTCTTGAACACAAAGAGTTACAGAATCATAGAATGGTCTGGGTTGGAAGAGACCTCTAAAGGTCATCTAGTTCAACAGGGGCACCTAGATCAACTATCTGTTCCAGTGTTCCACTATCCTCAAGGTAAAGAGGTTGTTCTTAACATCCAATCCAAATCTGTTTTTCATAGAATCACAGAATTGTCAAGTTTGGAAGGGACCTCAAGGACCATCCAGTTCCAACCACCCTGCCATGGGCAGGGACACTTCACACTAGATCAGGTTGCTCAGAGACCCATCCAGCCTGCTTTTAAAAACTTCCAGGGATGGGGCTTCTACCACCTCCCTGGGCAACCTATTCCAGTGTCTCACCACCCTCATGGTGAAGAACTTCTTCCTAACATCCAGTCTGAATGTTTCTGCTCCATTCCCTGTAGTCCTATCACTACCCAACATCCTAAAAATCCCTCATCAGCTTTCTTGTAGGCCCCTTAAGATACTGGAAGTCCACATTAAGGTCTCCTCAGAACCCTCTCCTCTCCAGACTGAATAACCCCAACTCTTTCAGTCTGTCCTCAGAGGAGAGGTACTCCAGTTATTTTAAGCTCTTTCTTTGCACTCTTAGCTAAGATCTGCAGATGCTACAAAGCATTGCAGAAGAACCTTAATTTTAGGAGACCCCAAACTGCAAGATTCTACAGATCAGATTGCCCAGTGCTTTGATTCCAAGCTGCAGGAAAACACACTTTCAAAGTGTGTCTTACATTTCAGATTGCAGCTGCTGGAAACAATCATAAACAGTGACACCACCATCTGCTGGGTAGCACCTCTGGAAAACATTTATCTTCCTGTATTCACAAGTATTTATATGGGATAAAGGACTGTGCAATGTGAGTGAGGAACAGAATCTAGAACCATCAAAAGTCTGTCAAAAGAACCCATAAAGAAAATGTTCTTTGCACAGGCAGTAGCTATCTTATACTCTTCTGTAGACCTATCTAAATGCACAGCCACATTATCGAAGCAGAGTTCTGAAAGCAGGAGCAAATAGCAAGAAAAGTGGCTTTCAAGGCAATTATTTTGCAGACCAGGGAATGATTGTGGTATACCTGGCTGATTTATTTCTCTTTCTTTTCTGGCCACAGAACATGAATGCAGTGCTTTGAGTGGAAAGAAAAGGGACAAAATGAGAACTTATTCAAAGAGTAGCTGTTGGGAACTGGAACCTAGGTCTGGAACACTAATTACATGCTAGGCTTAAGAAAACTGTGTTTTTACTGCAAAGTAGATGATGGATAAAAAGATGAAGTCTAGACTAAATTAAAAATAATACAGAGACCCTCTTTTTCAGGCTTTGACTCAAGAATTTGTGTTGGTGACTATGCAAGGATTGCACAGCCACTCCCAGCCTGCATTGGAAAGGAGGTAGGAAACAATATATCTCCTCAAATTTTCCTTTCTATACTGTCACAGAACTTCATAGTATCATAGTATCAGTCAGGATTGGAAGGGACCACAAGGATCATCCAGTTCCAACCCCTGCCATGGGCAGGGACACCCCGCACTAGATCAGGCTGGCCAGAGCCTCATCCAGCCTGGTCTTAAACACTTCCAGGGATGGGGCCTCAACCACCCCCCTGGATAACCCATTCCAGGGCTTCACCACTCTCATGGTGAAGAATTTCTTCCTCACACCCAGCCTGAATCTCCCCACTTCCAGCTTCATTCCATTCCCCCTGGTCCTATCACTACCTATAACTTCATTTAAATCAAAAGGGAGAAGCCAGATTTGACTCCTATTTGTAGCGGCCCAGAGGGATACTAGGTACAGATATCACCTGTTATTAATATTACCAACTGAAGAATCTCAAAAAGTTTGGAGAAGTCCTTGAAAGGTCAGTAACCATGGAGCTGGTAAAAAAGACCACAGGGTATTAATCACATTTACAATATTTCTTGCTACCATCTGGCCAGAAAACAGGTAAGATACTAAGGGAAATGCTGCCTGTTCCTGGGTCTGCTGATCTCTGGAAAAGAAGCTGTAAACTACCCAGCAGTTAAACTCAAAGTTTCTTCTCATTTTTCCAGCTGGTTAAAACACAGTGGAATAAATTTATCCCTCTTGCAACTGAGAAGATTTGTTGTACTACATAAACTGTCATGAAGCTCTCCTGCAGAGAATAAATAAACCAAATCTGTAAAGAAGCCAGTGCTCCCCAAGGATCTCATTTCCCCAGATTTAAGTATCCTTTTATGAGTGAAGAGACTTTCTGTCATCACTGAAGTAAAACTACTCTCCTATTTTAAAAGTGCTAGATTGTTACTGTGCAATATGCAGTCCACCCATGAGTAAATATCAGACTTTTGTACCTACAAGTGCTACTTCTGGTGTTCTAAAACCTGGTGCTTTCAGAGCTTCTCTATTACTACCTTTCCTGAGTTATGAATTGAGAAAGTTGCACATCCCAGATCTTCACATGCTCAGATAAAGAAATCAATTTTACTTCATGGAAGACAAAACTCCCCTACTGGAAGATTAATGAACAACTCTAGTCACTTTGCAGCAGCAGTCCCAGTGATTGTTCCCAAACCAGACAAAAGCTTCAGACTGCATCTCAAAGCTGGGATTCTGTACCAAGAGAGAACTGCTGCAAATCACCCATTGCTGCACTGTTCCTTAGAACTAGCAGTTTAAGCAGGAAAGACCCAGAAACAGCCACAACCAGACTCAAGTGAACTGGAGAATAAAAGCAGGAATGCTTGTCCAGTGCAAGGATGTTACTCAATTCTCTTCCTTAGCCTTCCACAAGCACTAAGCCAAGCCCTAAACCAACATTTGCCACGTCTGACCAAGACAATTAACTAGATTTGTGATTACATCTCACAACTATTTTTGTTGAGAGTGTTTTTCTGTGAAGATAAACTGTAATTATCTGTGAATTTAAGACATTGGCAATGTGATTATATTGCAGACATTTTTATGCTGATGATCTCCTTCTGAACAAAATGATCTTTCAGGACTGTTCATTTGAATGACTGTTTTAAATAAAACATAATTAAAGAAATGATTAGTTAAATTATTGTTTTGCATCCATTTAAAATGAATGCTATTGGGTTGTCAACTTCATGTTTAAAAATGTACATTAAAGCCAGACTGTCAGAGCCATGCAATTAAGATATGGCTTGCAGATGTTGCATCTATAAATTGTATTTCCAAAACCCCCTAAAAAAGTAGCCTTTAATCTGCACTAGAGGCAAGCTTGAGCTGTTGTTTGCCAGTGCTGATTTGGTTTGGTAGTGTTTACCTGAGACTGAAATGTTCAGATCCCAATCCTCACTTCCCCACAATGGAGAGTATTGTTTTGTTCTTATGCCTTGTGTATTTTTGCTACACCAGGCAGTTCTTCTTTGAAGGCTCCCCCTGCTAGATTCATTATAGAGACAGTTTTGCTCTCTTTCACCTTTCTTGTGAATCTCACAGGCAAAATTGGTAGCATCAACTTGAGATACCAGCAAATGTATAGTACAACTAGTACAGGATGCAGCAAAACAATTCAGTTAGTGTAAGAGAATGTCTTTGAGCACTCTATTGCCATGTAGAGAAAAGATGCTATAGTTTAATACGAGCACATGATATCTTGAAGCCATAAATGGGAGTGAACTTTCATTTGGGTTCCTATGAAACATAGGTTGGCTCTATTATTTCTGTGTTGGTGAATTGTGGGGCAGTTTTCTTTTTAGTGCTAGAAAGGCAGCACAGACTATTGCTAATATTTCCTGACATTGGTGCTGTGGTGTTCACAGAATCAGAGAATGGTGGGGGTTGGAAGGGAACTCGTGATCATCCAGTCCCCCATGGCACCCTCACAGCAAAGTTCCTTACTCCGTACGTTTAGAAGGAACTTCTTATGCTGTGCCTATTACCCCTTGTCCTGTCTGTGGGTGACACTGACAGAAGACTAGCCCCATCCTTCTGACACACACCCCCTTAAATATTTGTAAGCATTGATCAGATTCCCACCCCTCCTCCCCCAGTCTTCTCTACTCCAGGCTAAACAGCCCCAAGTCCCTCATGCCTTTCTTCATAAATTAGATGTTCTAGTGCCCTAATCATCTTGGTAGCCCTTTGTGTTGGTGCCTTTCAGCTTTCCTTAAGATACTTTCTATATATTAAAGTGTTTCTTCATAAGACAGATGTCCTACTCCCTATATTTCCTCACTTTCTCTGTTTTTGCTTTAACAGGGCAAGTGCATGCTCTGAATTCTGGGACAGGTGCAAGACAGCATGTGTCAAAATCCTTTTGCTTAGAATATGAGTGACCACATGGATTAGATCAGAGATTTAAGTGGTTGAAAAAGCACTCATCACACAGAGCTGTTGCTCTAGTACTGCTGTAGTTTAAATAAATCAGAGGATGCCCAGGAAAGAGGAGAAAAAATGGGCTGGTTGGTCTGACTCAGGTACACCTAAGACTAAAGCAGAACAGGTCTGGTACCTGGAAGGACACCTTCAACCACATTTCGCCTGCAGAGTGTCTAATATCTGCCTAGCAGTTGAAGAGTCGGATCTAATTTGGAAAGCCACGCCTGGCTTTCTACAGGTGCCTGGTGTGCCTGAGGTTCAACTTACCACAAACCAGATCTTAGCTTTAACAGCCTTAAGTAGCAACATGCTGGAAATCTCAGTGGGTGTGGCAGTTTAGGTTAAACCATCACAGTGGGCTACATGATTTAAAAACCAAAATGCTGGAGGAAAAATTATCTTGGGAGGATTCTCACTCTACTGCTGTGTTTGTTGCTGGGTCTGAGCAATTTGAGGGCACAGCTCTGTAACCTCACTCATGCTTTGCTGAAGTTGAAAGGGTTGCTATTTTGAGGATTGTTTAGTTGGTGAAGGGTTGCTTGTTAAGCATGCTCACCTATACATATCACCTGAGAAAGCACCACTACCCATTTAAAAACTGGACTTTCTATACAGCATGTCTGGCTGTTTATGAAAAATTACAAAGAATAAGAATTACTTTTAAGGTTGAACTGTGCAGTGAACTGATAATGGGCTGTTAGTCTCTCACCTCATGGGAAGCATCTGAACATGACTTTCTTGCTGTTGGCACAGAGTTGATATCCGCAGCAACTATTTCTGTCAGGTAGCTAATGCCACAAAAGTTGACTTAACAGCAATGTTATCTATACTGTACATAGCAGTGGAAACCAGAAAAGATTGTTTTCAAATGGCTTACAAAGATGAATTTAATACTCGTTCAGGTAACTTCTCTCTTTACTATGAAACTTGGGGTTGAGAGGAAGAAATGTTTTGGCCTTGATTTAGAACAAAGAGGAATGTGTTTTAGCAGATGTTGAGTGGACTTAACCTTCAACTGCTAACCATATGGTGCTGAACAGCAGGAGGTGCATCCAGTGTCAGCAGAGCTCATGGAAGGTCCTGCAGTCCTCCTGTACACTACACATGATATAGAATGCAAAGCACCTGAATGGTTTTCAATATTGATTTCAATCCCATGGTAATTAGGAGCAGGTGCATATAAATGAGAAGAGAGGCACTCTTAATTGTTACTAATGAACTCCTTTACAATAAGAATTTTACATAATGAAATGCATAATTGAACATTAATGACCAAGATCATTACTGGCAATTTTATTCCACTTACACATGATTTTAGCCTTAGGTGAAGCCTAATGTTTTAGTAACGCTGTCATTCATGATGCTGCTCCTATGTTTGCTTTACAACCACATCATCTTCTAGCCTTGAAAAGTCTTCTGGATATTGATTTCTGATATGGATTTAAAGTAGCACTGCTTCCAGAGTCAATCCTGCCTCTTGCACTAACAACTGATGTGGCAACCTAATAAATGACTCTGGGAACTACAGTTACCAGGATATGTTGTGGTCCAGTATCTCTACAAAGCCTTCAGCAGGAAATCTAACCAGCTATGTACGTATGCATATTTCAGCTTTTAAAAATGCACTTTTATTTTCTCTAGCTACTTTACACTCACACTTGGCATTTCTCAGCTTTCCTTTTAAGTGACTGTTATTACTGCAATTAATTTCCTCACCCCTTTCCTTTCCTTGTCCACTGCTAAGGCAGAAAATTATGAAAGAGCATGGCTCCAGTCTTATCTTCCCAGCTCAAGCCTAGCCTAGCCTTTGATCATGATAGCATTGGTACAGTATACTTTGGGAGTTAGCTGCACAAGACTCTGCCAGGAGGCTGCACTAGAGCTGGCCCAATAATCACTGAAACGGGACCAACCAGCAGAAGAGACTTTAACCCGTTTGTGTGCTATAACACCCATCCAGTCAGAGGAGAAAGATAACTCACCTTTCACTTCAACATCTGCAGTTACATTTAGGTAGCTGAGGACGCTGGAATCACAGTAACATTTCTACTGATCACTGGTTCAAACCCCTTGCTCTGAGAAATGTCAGTTATGTGGTGAAAAGCAAGCAAATCTCCAAGATTTGTGCCTTTAATGGGCCCATTTCCAAGGAGCTATTTATGATGTTACTACCCACTAAAATTATAAAGATCTTGTTGTTTGTTCATTGCTTGGTTTCTACAATTGTTTAGGATATTACAAGGTTGGGTTTAAAATATTCAACCTTATTTCTACTATAACCGGTATGAAAATTAACAGTAGGAGAGTTGCCAAAGGTTTGGGAAGAAACCATCTAAAGCTGGCTGTACAGTGGGTAAAATGGGACAGGACAGTGCTTCTCCCTATAATGCAATCAGAACATTAGTATTTGTGGTGTTGCTTAAAAAGAAGTTGAGCCAACCACAGTGGGTCCCATTTACTCCTCTTGTAATGCTGCATAAACTATCTTCTCTCTTTTGAAACAAATCAGTCAGAATTTGTTAATATTTGATACTTTAACAGGATTTCCATCTATTGCCCAGAGTACAAATGCAGTATTTTTTCCCCCATTGTATGGCATTTCTCCTATGGCTTTATTTTTTCCCCCTTTCATTTTCAGTGTCCACACAATACTTCCTTATGTGTTCATAATTTGCAGAAACACAGCCAGAATTGCAAAAGAACCTTGCAAGACTGAGTGGCTGGGCAAATAAACTGGCAGGTGAAATTGACTATAGGTAAATTAAACAAACAATACACAACAATCAGGCATGAAACGAAGTCCAAGCGGAATGTTATGACTGGTGTTAGGACGGTTGTATGAAAAAAAAATCAACTGAGTGCTCGTTAACAGTCAGAAAGGCAGACAATGAAGGTTAAATTCCAGGGCCTTCATCTCAAAAAAAGAGAACTCTACAAGTGAAAAAAATGTTTGCCAAAACTGGGCTAATCTCAAAGTGCCTCAGGACTGCAAATTACTGACTGCAGGCTGGGTAATGCTAGTTGTACCTACGCATACACTCTACATTCTTCCCTTGGCACCACAGACAGAGGAGATGTGACCTTTGGTGTGACTTGTACAGCTGCTACACTCCCATTTCTAGCATTACACATGAAGGGGAATATTTGTATGTGGGAAAGATAAAGATTAGTGCTAGAACTATGACTGAAAAGCTTCTGGAATTACTAACCCAAAGAGGTTTGCTGTAGGCAATGCTTACCTTGGTCTTGCTCTGGCTTCAACATGGCTGAACTGTGCATAAGCAGGATCAATGTTCTTGCTGCTCTTCCTCCCTAGGAGAGAGTTTGGAAATAATCAGAGAGTTTCCCTTCCTTATGACAGCTTCCATACACAGACTGCAAATGGAAGAAAGTAACCTGAAATTCTGATCTCTCTTTGGCTTGCTGCAGACCAGCTGCTTCTTCAGGTTTTGGGGTTTTTTAACCTTAGTAAAGTAGTCTTTTGCCTATTATTGTCACGCCTTTGGCAAAGAGACTGACTATTTGTTCATAACAATTATCTACATAATATATATGATTTAGATCTAATATCCCAAAAGTCTATTAAATACAAAAACATTGGCAGTCACTTCAGGAAGACTAGGAACTTGGGAAGGAATACCAAGGCAGCTGTCCCTATATCCTTATCCAATTTCAATGCTCTTTGTTTATACATCTGCCACTAGATGTTGTCAGAAGCTTTTGGTCCATCTTGTGCGAGCTCAGTCTGATGAGACTGTGATCACAGGATCTATGTTTATATCATAACAACTGCCAGCACAGTCTTTGATAAACTTCAATAACATAAGATACTATTCTGGATAAAAACATTGACATACAATAACAATTTGCATAATAACTGAATGTGTCCATTCTATTTCAGCATCTTAATTAACTAAATATTCCTCTTCAGAAGCAAGCAGCTGGGATCTTGCCTGTTCTGTGTGCATACAGAACATCCTTATTTCAGTGCATGGTCTGAGAATGTCAAGAGGACAGGAGCTGGCTTAGAAACAGATGGGGAGTGCCCACCTGTAAAGAAGAGGTCAGCACCATCTCCAGTGTATGCAGTGCTCAGCAGCTGGTGCCAGTGCAGGCATTGGTCAGTGCCAGCTTCAGTGATGGTTTCTGATCAGGCAGCCCAGACCCACTGGGAAAGATCAGAGCCTGGAACTGGATTGTGAATTCTGCACGGAGCCCGGGAACAGAGTAACGTGGGAAGTTGATAGCAGTGAGCTGGAAGTTCTGGCTGCAGAAATGAGCAACTGGAGCTGTCTCAAGGCAAATGGCTTCACTCCTAGCATGAATGAATTGCAATAATCAAGCCTAGAAGTCATCTGTGTGCATCACTGTGGCCAAATTAGAGTCTGATAAGAAAGGACAATCTTCTGGTGCTCTGCAGAAGCAAGGGGACATTTTAGCAGCTTCTATTTAGATGCAGCAAGAAAGATCTCCAGCCAGCACATTTCTGACGTGAATAGAAGCCTCTGATAGAGAGACTTAACTGTGTTTATGTTAATTTTGTACCACCAGCTCCTTTTTTTTTGTTCAGACTGAATTGTATTCTTCAAATAAATTCCAGCAAACCAATGGCATTTTAAGGTAATATTCTTTCCTTGTGCTTTGTTGCTCCTGCATTGCTGCTTTTTACAGTGCATCCTGTCCAACAATAGCTTCACACAGGTGAATTAGAGAAAGGAAAAGAACTGAACCTCTTTGGACTCCTTTTGTGAAGGGCTGAGTGGAACAGCTAGTTTTCCCAGCATTTGCTGCTCCTCCTGACAAAAGTCTGAGGTTCATCTGCTGGTGAACAACATTAGATTAGATAGGAAACTCATCAAAATAAGAATGATTTGATATACGTTATCACCAGAAAATCGAGTTGAAAAATTATGTTGATTTTTGGTGTGTCTTGAAAGTCTATAGAGGCAGAAAGCAGGCTTAAAGGAGTGTTACTTTGGTATGCTTGTATAAAGCAACAAGAGGAAGATGTGCTGTGGTCCAATGTCTGTACTATCTCCAAACTTTTCTTTTATCCTGGAAAAAAATCATTCCAAAATAATTTTCCACCAGTGATCCCACTTTAGAGCTTCTTGTGCCTCTAGCAGAGATAAATTAAAGTTTTACTGTGGTGGTTGGGGCTGGGTGTCCTTATGCTGCATGGCACACTTCCTGTGTCCAGAAGTCCAGCCCAGTGGGTGGCTAGGCCCAAGGCCAGGGGATGGGCGGTCTCAGGCCTGGCCAGCTGAGACTAGCCTAGCAGTGTGGGGGGAAGAACGAGCCCTGGGGGTCTTGGACCCACCCTCAGGTGGGGATGGGGTTCATCTGGGTGTGTTTTGGGGTTTCTTCTTTCACTGTTTCTGGTTCCTTTGTGCACCTTCACCTTTTTCTATTTAAACTTTTCCATCACTTCTGCAATCCATTTGTCGGAGTCGTCATTTTGCCTGTGGTGGGGAGGGGGGCTGCCTCAACCCACTACACTTTTGGAAAAAAAAAAGGAGCCTGCAGGCTTGAACCCACACTTCTTGTGCCTCTAGCAGAGATAAATTAAAGTTTTACCCAGAAGGAAATGAAAATAAAAAGCGACTGCCCAGCAATTTTGCCTCAGAGAAGAAAAGCACCTCCAATTTTCATACAGAAATACTACAGGAAATTTACTGGGGAAAAAAAATCACATTTTAAACCTAAGGAGGAAAAAGCACCTTCAACAATGTCATATAAGTATCAGAGTGTATGTGTATCTTCCAAGTTGAATCTGCCTAATCTCCTAACAAAAAAAGGTGTGAGCATTATCAGCAATGGGAAAATGACATTAATTCAGATAATAAAGGCAGCATATTCTGGTCATGCTTTATCCACCACAAAACTATTAGCTTGGGTAATGGAATTTTTAATGTTGGTTGTTACATAAGGAACACGATCTAGACCAGCAGCATGCTGTGGTGCTGCAGCACAGAAGATCTTGTGAAGACTGTTGGTTTATGTAAATTTCCTGTATCTCTGAAGGTCGTGTTTCTCTGTGATACTCCCAAATCACTGATATTCAGTACTGCTCTCTGCTTAATGATCACACTTGAGTGCTCTTGGATGGCTGCACAGTTCAGTGCCATGAAAAAAACAAGTGATACCCTAGGTAACAAAATTCTACTTTTCCATGATTTTATGTTTGACTTAATTCCAATTTTAATTATGTCAAGGTAATCTCATTTAACTGTCTGAAAGAAATATGTGCTAATTCTGAGATGAGGCACTGTCCAAGTCAGCTGAACTGCAATGCTTTGTTGGCTGTTCTCACTCACTAGAAGCAGCACTTTCATATAGTGAAACTGAAGAAGTATTTTAGATACCCAGTGGCAAGGGCACTGTATCTCTTGCTGTTATTATTAATTGCAGTCATGGGAATAAGCAGATTTGGAGACCTTCTGTGTAGGGAGCAGTTATGCTTTGTAATTGCTGGGATTTTTGTATTTGTGAATTTATCTTGTCCAGGGAAAAGGGAAAGCCAGTGATACTGCAGAGAAAACATCGGTGTGATTAAGCACTGGCACTCATAAAGGCACACACACTATACAGAGTACCAGCCTTTTTGCCATGTTGTTTCTAAAAGTTTGTCAGAAAGCAAATTGTTTCTAAGACTCTTCAGAAGCTGAGATTTCTCATTTTAGACACTCAAAGTGCCCCGAGAAACAGAGGTTATTGTTATTATAGAATCATAGCATTGCTGAACATAAAGGTTTATTTTGATGATCTTAAGTGTCTTTTCCAATCAAAATGATTCTATGATTCATTTGCAAGCTCCTTGAGATCAGGAACTGCCTTTAAAATCTGTGTTCCTTCAGCCTGAGTCAATGACAAAATAATATTTTCTATCTCTATTTTCCAGATTCAACATTGGCTTCAAAAGGAGGAGTACTTCTCTTCCTCTGGCTTGCTTACACCCCTCTGAATCAACTGAATGGAATCTCAACTCCAAGCCCTGTTAGATTCTGGGTAGACAGAATACAGAATTAACCAGACCTTCAAGATCATCAAGTCCAACCTATCACCCAACACCATCTAATAAACTAAACCATGGCACCAAATGCCTCATCCAGGCTCTTTTTAAAAACTTCCAGTGATGGTGACTCCACTCCTCCCACCCCCCAGGCAGCCCATTCCAATGGCAAATCACACTTTCTGTGAAGAATTTATTCCTAACATCCAGCCTAAACCTCCTCTGGTGCAGCTTGAGACTGTGTCCTCTCACTCTGTCACAGGTTGTGTGGGAGAAGAGACCAGCCCCCACCTGGCTACAACTTCCCTTCAGGTAGTTGCAGACAGCAATAAGGTCTCCCCTGAGCCTCCTCTTCTCCAGGCTAAGCAACCTCAGCTCCCTCAGCCTCTCCTCATAGGGCTTGTGCTCCAAACCCCTCACCAGCTTTCTTGCCCTTCTCTGGACACATTCCAGCTACTCAACATCTTTCCTAAACTGAGGGGCCCAGAACTGGACATAGTACTCAAGGTGTGGCCTAACCAGTACAGCTCCTGCTGGCCACACTATTTCTGATGCAGGCCAGGATGCCATGGGCCTTCTTGGCCACCTTGGCTCATGTTCAGCCTACTATCAATCAGTATTCCCTAGTCCCTTTCTGCCTGGCCGCTCTCCAGCCACTCTGACCCCAGCCTGTAGCTCTGCATGGGGTTGTTGTGGCCAGCGTGTAGAACCCAGCACTTAGATGTGTTAAATCTCATGCTGTTGGACTCTGCCCATCTGTCCAGATTGTCAAGGTCCCTCTGCAGAGCTCTCCTGCCCTCTAACAGATCAACACCTGCCCCCATCTTGGTGTCATCTGCAAATTTACTCATGATGGACTCAATCCCCTCATCCAGATCATCAATAAAGATATTGAATAGGATTGGGCGCAGCACTGATCCCTGGGGGACACCACTAGTGACTGGCTGCCAGCTGGTTGTGGCACCATTCACCACCACTCTCTGGGCTCGGCCCTCCGACAGTTCCTAACCCAGCACAGAGTGCTGCTGTCCAAGCCACAGGCTGACAGCTTGGCCAGGAGTTTGCTGTGGGGGATGGTGTCAAAGGCCTGGCTGAAGTCCAGGTAGACTACATCCACAGCCTGCCCCACATCCACCAGACAGGTCACCTGGTCATAGGAGATCAGGTTGGTCAGGCAGGACCTGCCCTCCCTAAATTCATGCTGGCTGGGCCTGATCCCCTGGCCATCCTGCAAGTGCTGTGTGATTGCACTCAAGATGACCTGTTCCATAATCTTGCCTGGCACTGAGGTCAGGATGGCAGGTCTGTAATTCCCTGGCTCATCCAAGTGGCCCTTCTTATGGATGGGCATCACATTGGCCAGCTTCCAGTCATGTGGGACCTCTCCAGTGAGCCAGGACTGTTGAAAAATGATGGAGAGCGGCTTGGCCAGCTCATCTGCCAGCTCTCTCAGCACCCTAGGATGGATTCCATCTGGTCCCATGGATTTGTGGGGATCCAAGTGGCTGAGCAGGGCTCTAACTACTTCCTCCTGGATCACAGGGGACCTATACTGCTCCCTGCCTCCATCTGCCAGCTCAGGAGGCCAGCTGTCTGGAAGACAACCTATCTTGCTATTAAAAATTGAGGCAAAGAAGGTGTTAAGTACCTCTGCCTTTTCCTCATCTTTAGTTACAATATTCCCCTCCATGTCCACTGAGGAGTGGAGGTTGTCCATGCCCCTCCTCTTGCCATTATTTGTAAAAGCACTTTTTGTTGTCCTTCACAGCAGGGGCCAGTCTAAGCTCTAAATGGGCTTTTGCCTCTCTAATTTTATTTTCCTACATGACCTAACAACATCTTTAAACATTCTATGGGTTACCTCTCCTTCCTTCCAAAGATGATACACCCTCTTTTTCCCCCTTAATTCATTCAGAAGCTCTTTGCCCTTCCAGGCTGCCTGTCTACCCCATCAGCTCATCTTTTGGCACATTGGCACAGCCTGTTCCTGTGCCTTCAAGATTCTTTCTTGAAGTAGGTCCAGCCCTCCTGGATCCCTTTGTTTTTAAGGGTTGTTTTCCAAGGTATCTTCTCAGTTAGTTCCTTAAGAACAAGAGTTCCTCAGAACAAGAGGACACAGTCTCAAACTGCACCAGGGGAGGTTTGGACTGGATGTTAGGAAGAAATTCTACGCAGAGAGAGTGATTGCCCATTGGAATAGGCTGCCCGGGGAGGTGGTGGAGTCACCGTCATTGGGGGTGTTTAGGAGGAGACTTGATAGGGTGCTTGGTTGCATGGTTTAGTGAATTAGGTGGTGTTGGATGATGGACTGGATGCAACGATCTTAAAGGTCTCTTCCAACCTGGTGCGTTGCATTCTATTCTATTCTATTCTATTCTATTCTATTCTATTCTATTCTATTCTATTCTATTCTATTCTATTCTATAGTCTGCTCTCTGGATATCCAGAGGGGAGGTTTTGTTGCTGCCCCTATTAGCGTGACTCTAAATAAGGTTTCTTTAAAAAATATATGCAAACTTTATCAGTTTGTGCCGTTGAACACCCCACTGACAGCATTTTCAGGCTCTCCTGCATCTTGGGAAGTCTCAATTACCTGTAAGTTGTTTTAGAGATAGAAGATATTTTAGACAGACACTGAAAAAAATGTTGAGCTGACAGACAAATAGCAACATTCTGCTAGATATTAGGGCTGTTTGCATGGCCAGCTGTTTAGGAGGTGGAAAAACGAGTCTGCCAGTTCGTTACTGACAACTGCATAATTCACTTCCCAAGGAAACTCAGAGGCATAGCTCTGGATGGGGAAACGCCTAGAGCCAGATTACAGTCTGTAAAAGGATTAGAACCTGATAATTGTGTAATGGAGAGTAAGCAGCTACTGCTGTTATCTCAGGAGTAGCATGAGGTGCTTGGTAAAGCAGCTACTCAATGTTAATCATGGACTGCCTTTGTGACAGAGCATTACTTTCCACAATTTATCCCAACAGAACACAAATGTTGTGAAATAATTGCCATGAGCTTAAGAAATATATGCAGCTTGTCACTGTTTAGTTTAATTCCAGGCTCTGCCATGTAGCTGGAATAATCTGTATCTTCTTTTCACAGCATGCTTTGTGAGAGAAACCTCTCTATTTTCCCAGCTCTCTGGCAGAGTCCTGCAGTGTGTTACAGCGACAGAATGCCAAGAAGCTGTATTTCTAGCTGGAGCTGTGTTTCCTGCAAGGCCAAGTCTTTAGTGTCATGGTGAAATTCAGAACTGGCCCAGGTTTTTTCCAGATACCTGTTTGCTGAGTCTTCAGCAAATGGCAGCTTGTCTGTTTAGTGTGAGAGAGCCTTGCACAGTGCCCTGCTGCTGCTGAGCAGTAAGCTGCACTGCCACCTTTTCTTTAACTAAATGGTGGTGGGTTTGCTTTGGTGTTACTGTGCAATATCCAGACATGTAAGAAGGCAAAAGATATGAATACAGAATAATTTGGAGCAGAACAGAAATGATCAGATCTCAGGATCCTGCAGGAGCACAGGCAAGCTGGTCAAGAACTTGTGTGAAGTGTTGAACAAGAAAAGATGTGAACAAGGACCAGAAACAGAGAAGGGAAGCCAGACTGTCAGGAAAGGGGGATGGAGCAGGTGAGTTTACAGTTACTACCACATTTTAGTTCCCAATGCCCTGGGCTAGGCCCTGGATTTTAGCTGTGCAGAAAAGAGAAAATTATGTTTCTGTGTCTGCTTATTCCTACCAGTTGCTTTGTAACATAGGAATTAATCAGAGTTCTTTAGAGGTGTAGCTCAGAAAACACACCAAGAGCAAGCCACCTGCTAAGACAGCATGTGCAAGGCTAGGGGAAATTCCATACTTAGAGGACATGAAAATATTTTTTACAGGGCTTTAGATGTTGGCTGCTTGAGATTGCTCAGGGGCTTAAGACCCCAGATTAAACTCCAAAGAAAGAGCTGTGAGGAGAGAACAGTAGTGATCTGTTATCTGCAATTGCATCACTGTTTCACTGACTGTTATTTCTACATGTGTGTGCACATAGCAACTGTAAGAACTATAGATGATAGTAAAAACAATTATAAAAATGCCTTTTCATTCATGTTTCGGTGACTTGAACTGAGCATTGCCCCTCTTTCTGTTTAGACAATCAGAGGTTCACATGTTGGAATGAGGTTCCCTCTCAGAGAGCACAAAAGCCAGATTATTCTGGCAGACTAGAAAAAAGAAATATTTCTCATTTCAGCTGTGAAGAAGAAAGAGAAGGCATTTGAAAAAATCAATCTAACAGAATGCCAGCTATTTTAGATTTACTGCAGGTCTGTACAGGGATTTACATAATTTTGGAAGATAAAGTGCTTCCAAAAGCCACAAATTAGAACTCCAGGAACTAGACAGATTATTCTAACACAGCTTAGTCAGAGAAACAATTTGAACATGGGAGAGAAATGTAGAATGGATTTTTTTTTTTTTTTGAAGCAATATTTAAAGAAAGGCTCTCAAAAATCAACAGGACAGATGTGTGATTAATACTTACCTAAAAATATAATCCATTTTCCCTGAGGATTTGAGATTGTTCCACTAAGGATACCATATGCTAAGAACAGGACAGCTCAGGTCTGGGTCTAAACTAAGATTAGATGTCCTTAAGCCTGAGTTTTGATGCATCTCTTTACAGACATAGCACTGAGCTGAGAAGCTGTGATCTGAACGTACCAGATTTTGATGGCATTTGTATTCAGACAAGTTTCTGCATGACACGAGTACTTCTGACATATGTCTATATGCAACCAGAAGAATATTCCTCAACATATTTCAACTCCTGTAGTCTCAGATTCTGCCCACAGAATTTCATCACTGTTTTACTTAAGAAAAGTTAAGGATCCACTTAGGGAGCAGAGCACCAAGTGCCAATAAGTTAATAACTAGGAAGTACAAAATGCAACTTATTTTTCATATCTTCTTAATATTTGTGTTTTCTGCAGTATACCTTCAGATAGCTCAGTTACTCTTTTATTTGCTGTTCATCAGACAATGCACTGGATGGTTAGAATAGAATAGAGTATAATAGAACAGAATAGACCAGGTTGGAAGAGACCCTCAAGATCATTGCGTCCAACCTATCATCCAACCCACCTAATCAACTAAACCATGGCACTAAGCACCCTATCAAGTCTCCTCCTGAACACCTCCAATGATGGTGACTCCACCACCTCCCTGGGCAGACCATTCCAATGGGCAATCACTCTCTCCGTGTAGAACTTCCTCCTAACCTCCAGCCTAAACCTCCGCTGTCACAGCTTGAGACTGTGTCCTCTTGTTCTGGTGCCTGGGAGGAGAAGAGACCTACCTCTGCCTGTCTACAACCTCCCTTAAGGTAGTAGTAGAGAGCAATAATGTCACCCCTGAGTGTCCTCTTCTCCAGGCTAAGCAACCCCCAGCTCCCTCAGTCTCTCCTCATAGGGTTTGTGTTCCAAACCTCTCACCAACTTCATTGCCCTTCTCTGGACACGTTCCAGCAAGTCAACATCCTTCCTAAACTGAGGGGCCCAGAACTGTAAAATGTCTGTGTCACCCAATTCAGTTAAATGACTGTATCCTACTTTTTCCCTGAACTGAACTGAATGGCAGTCTTACTAAAATATAGAGTACTTAAAATAGCCACCTTGGCATTTTACAGAATCCTGTCATCCTAAAAATATTGATATTCTGTTGCTCTTCAATTAGAATGAAAAAAACAAAGCCCCAGATTCAGTTTCTTCTCTCCAGTGCCAGAAATGCTGTGTGAAAGGCAGTCTTTGCAGAAAGAGAGTAGGATGAGGATTTCTTACAAAAAATCCAGAGTCTTTTCAACCCTATATCCAGAAAGACAGTGTAAAGATGGAAGCAGAAACACAGCCCAGACTCTGAATAATGAGAGAATATACAGCCCAAAACCCACACTCTCCACTTATTCTGTGATCCCAGTTACTTCCCACTCTGTAGTCCAAGTGCTTTCCCAGCTCTTCATGAGACTCCCCAAGGCCAGCTGGCAGCACTTTTGTTGTTATCATCTCTACATAAAAAAGTTTTGTTGCTCCTTCCAAACAAGTTCTACAAAGATCAGGGCTCTGTACCCTGTTTGTCCTCCAAAATGTGCCAGGGATGTTTTTTTCTTCTGCTAATCTCACCAAGCTGCCTTCCCTCAGTATCTCTGTCATAAATTAGCAACGTGGAATCATCAAAGCCTGAGGGGTTTACTGATGGATCAAGTATTAGAGAACTGCACCTCTATATCAGACCCCTTATCTGCATGCTGTTGAAACCCAGGACATAAATTGAAGCATTACATCTCCCCGCCACTCGTATTGGAGAGAAATGCACAGAGCTGACAGTGGGAGCACAGAAACACTATTTCTCCAGACACAGAACCAGAGCAACAAAATCTTCTGCCTGTCTCCTAGGTTTGACACCTCCCATAAAGACTGAAAAACAAATCAGAACAAAAAACCCCAAACTGACTACAACACAAAGCTGTTTTAAGATGTTTCTGATCACGCTTTAACTATATTTCAATACTATGGACTGAAATAAGGAATTCACAAAATGTTAATGCTTGACTAAATGATCTCCAAAGGTCCTTTCTGATGCCTGTCATTCTGTAATTTCAATAGCTGAATATTCTGGGTAAGTATTTATGTCTGAATTCTAAGGAATGTATTACTCAAAATAAAAAGGAGCAGACTAATCAACCCCCAAAAAAAATTAATGACAAGCCTGGAGAGAATTAGTGAGAAGCTGAAACCTGTTGGTAGATGGTACCAAGGCACTGAATACAGCAATGCCTTTACTACTGGCTTGAAGGGTCCCTCTGTCCTTCACTCCACCTAAAGAAAATATCAGTGCTGCTGTTTCTGGGAAGATTCAGAGAAAATATATAAGCTCCTTTTCTCTCTAAACATGAACTGAAATCAAGTGGTTTCACATCTAACAAGGGGTTTAAGTAAACAACAATTTTGCCCAGTAACAGAAGTGCTTGTGAGGCTATTAGTAATAAACAATTGTCTTTGTAGGTCAGACAGCGAAGGGTAAAGCTCTGTGTCGAAAGTCAGTTAAAACGGTGGCCTGAGAGATTTTTCACCAAGTTTAACTTTCAAGGAAGATCACAGTAGAAATTCTGCTCTGGTGTTAAACATGTTGGTCTGAGGACAGTATCATGTAATGATTGCTTTTAAAGGAATGCATAAGAATTCTCCAGGATCCATTTGGGAAAAAAATGGGATTGATGGTATCAACTTCAACTCCAAATAATGTTCCCTTTCCATGTTGTTGGAAGCCATTATGGATACAGCTCTGCCTTCCTTTGTATGTTTTTCAACTCCCTCTCAGAGAAGATACAATTCCATGATGGTTGAAGGGATTCATGTGAGGATATACTTCTTAATTGTCTCTTGCTCTCTACAACTGCTTGAAGACAGCTTGTAATGAGGTGGGTGTTGGTTTCTTCTCTCTAGTAACTAGTGATAGAATAAGAGGGAATGGCCTCAGGCTGCACCAGGGGAGGTTTAGGCTGGACCCTGGTATACTTTTTTTCACTGAAAGGGAACAGGCTGCCCAAGGAGGTGGTGGAGTCATAATCCCTGGAGGTGTTTAAAAGCTGTAGATGTGGTGCTTGGGGATATGGCTTAGTGGTGGACTTGGTAGAGTAGGGTTAATTGTTGGACTTGATGATCTTGAAAATCTTTCCTAACACAAATGATTCTTGGTAACTAACTCCTAAGACCTTCCAATGAATGTCAGTCCAGTAAGAAATGTTGCAGACTGCTAGTGTTAATAGACAACAAGAACTGACTGTAAGGGTGAGCAAGACAGAACTCTGTTAGGAGAGGGAAGATAGCATACAGTATCTTCAAATGGGATGGAGGTACAGAGGATGAAGGCACATGATAACTGTCTGAATTACATTTTACTGGGTCTTCTCATGCACTGATATTTACCAGGGAGTAGCTAACTGCTACAAATTCACATCTCAGTTTGCCTCATCCTTATCTCAGAGTCCCAGCACAAAGACATTTAAGACACAGGGGGTATAGAAGAAGGGCTGTGGCATTCTGCGGACAAGTGTAAAGCTGGAATAACAGATCAACGCAGGACAAGGAAAAGCTCAGGCCACTCAGAAATCTCCACCTGCACAGTACCCACCTGAAGGAAAATAAAGAATAACTAAGCTAGAGTTTGTTGGCAAGTGTAGACTCAGACTGCATGCCTCTATTTTCAATGATAGGAATAGCGAGGAGCATCTTTTGGAAGGTGTGGAGTGGGAAGAGAGCTTTTGAAGCAGCAGATGGAGGAAGAGGAAGAAGATAGCAATGATGGGGTAGTTCTGGGTAGCGAAGAGCAACAAGTCTCCCTGGATTTGATGGCGTGAGGCAGTGTGAGCTCAGTGACAGAAGAATCTGGAAGAACAGTGGGTAGGAATGGTCTTGGGGCGTGATTGGTATTGGGGACCAGTAACAGCAGGAGCCATAGGCAGGCAGCTGAGTGCATGAGGAAGGAGTAGCTGCTGTTGAAGGAGCTGACCTATGCTCACCTACACTGACAGGCCTCTATGACAAGCTACTACAACAGGCCCTGCTACAGCCATTCAAAGACAGACACCGCAGCAGCACAGCAGCTGGGGCCAGGCAGATCTGCAGGCAGATCAGAAGGAGAACAGAGTGGTGCTGCTCAGTCAGTAGGGATGTTTGCTCCCCCCATGGCTTTCCAGTCTGTTCTGAGCCTTGGAGAGTATCTTTGCAGACTCATGCAGCACAGGCAGCAATCTCCAACTTCTCAGGCTTGCAGCGTTCCCTATCCTGAAAGATGCTGGCTATTAAAAAGCTTTTAAATTCTGATTTCAGAGGTGCTCAGCCCTTGAAACACCAATCAGTCTCAAAGACAACTGCAAATAAATCTTCTTAAAACTGTATTTATGTGAAAAGGATTCAATTGTCTTTCCCTTGCAAGGCTGAGATTGCTTGCTTCTTATTGCAGACTGACAGATTTTTCTTCCATTTTTTCTTTACTTTAGGAGTTTATCAAAATAATATTGTTTTACCTTCAAATTAGAAAACAGTTGTGGAAAGCACACACAAAACACCCACTTCCTCCTCCTCTCCACTGTGTTTCTTTGATGCAATTTGTTTAGTTGTTCTGTTTGTTTTCTTTTCATCTTTGTGAACTCAAAGTTTCAGGTTTACAATGAGAAATCCCAGTGCTGCAGTTTCCTTGTAGGCACGTTACTTTGTCTGACACAAACTATCAGAAGGTTAAATCTCTCTCATCAAAGCTTGAATTTTGTGTCAGCAAGCTCCTGCTCCCATTGGAGTTAATGATGCCTGCTGCTCCTACATCTTAGGAGCAATTGGAAGAGGAACTAGTGCTAATGTACAGAAAGCCTCAAGATCGGAACAACGGTTTTGAAAAGGTCAACCAAGAACCTTAAACAGAAGAAGGGATTTGTGGTGGTTTGAGCCTTAACTGGAAGCAGCATGGAGGACCACGTGGCAGGGGAGCAGCAAGCCATCAGCCACTCTTTCGTCCTGCGAAGCAGAAAGAAGAGTGAGAGCAAGGGCTACAATGTCCTTCTTCTTATACCCCTGCTGGACAAGGTGCGGGGGTGGGGGTGTGGAACAGACCAAGTCAGTTTCCCAGGGGAGAAAACACCCTCCAGGGAGGGCAAAAAACCTCTCACAAGCCCTCCCCCCATTTTTTTTTTTTTCCCAGGATGAGCATAGCCCACCACAGGATTCAATCCAATCCTGTGTTGGAAATTATGTGTAGCTACTAGGAGCTTTTGCAATTTGCAGTATATGATCCCCAAAGACTATGATAGAATCATAGAACACTGTTGGTTGGAAAAGACCTTTAACATTGTGGAATCCAACCATGCTCTAGCTCTACCAAGTCTGATGCTAAACCATGTCCCTCATCACATCTCTGCCTCTTTGAAACACTCCCAAGGATGGGGATTCAACCACCTTCCTGGGCAGCCTATTCTAGTGTTTGAGAACCCTTTCAGGGAAAATTTCGTGTGATATCCAACCTAAACCTTCCCTGGCACAACATGAGGCTGTTTCTTCTTGTCCTATCACTTGTTACTAGGGAGAAGAGACCAGTGCCACCTCACTCCAACCTTCTTTCAGGGAGCTTCATCTTCTCTAGAGTAAACAACCTCAAGTCCCTCACCCACTCTTCACCAGACCTGTTCTCCAGACGCTTCATCAGCTTCATTGCCCTTCTCTAGATTTTCTCCAGTACCTCAGCTCCCTTCCCATAGAGAGGGGCCCAAAAACGGAACCCAGAACTTGAGGCTCAGCCTTGCCAGTGCTGAGTACAGGGGCACCATCACTTCCCTGCTCCTGCTGTCACACTCTTCCTGATCCAGGCCAGGATGCTGTTGACCTTCTTGGTCACCTAATCACATTTCTGGCTCATCTTCATCCACTGCTACTCAACACCCCCAGGTCCTTCTCTCCTGACCAGCTTTCCAACCACTCTTCCTGAGTCCTGGAGCATTCATGGGTTGCCAATATCCAAGTCCAGCACACAGCGCTTGGCCCATTGATCCAGCATGTCCGGGTCCCTCTGCAGAGCCTTCCTACTCTCAAACAGATCAACGCTCCCTCCCAGTTTAGATTAATGTCATTTGCAAACATACTGAGGGTGTCCATGATCCCCATGTCCAGATCACTGATAAATGATCATGATCACAAGAATTAAGTGCAGGCGATTCTGCTTCCCATGCTGACATAGACTGTTTTAGCTCCTTGGACCAAGAATGTTGTGCAGCACTACTTGTAACAATCATGAGAATTAGAAAGAAGGTGTATTCATAGTTTCCCATCTGTTGAGAGGGAATAGTCACAAATATGGTTAACTGATAGGTGTTCACTGGTTTGCTACTAAATAAAGTTCAAATTTAAAGGATATATCCCTGAATAAACTCTTAGTTAAATGTCAGAACATACTCCTGCTTCAAAGCAGAGTTTCAACTGCAAGCAAAGGGTCCTTCTTAGCTTGTCTGCATGCCTCCTCTTTAGTTTTACAGAATAAGCACAAGGGACACAGCCTTAAACTAACTCTGTGAACTGGAGTCACCTGTACTAGTGGAGTCACACTGTAATAGTGTGGTCCAGCTGCTCTGCCAGGCCCTTAATGGTCCTAACAGCCTCTGTGGCCATTACTAGTAGAGATCTGAAATCAAATGCAAATAGGTGATGGTATAGCTCAGCTGATGGTGCATGAGGGATTGGAAAGGTCCTACCGGAGTACATTAAGGAATGTTATTCTACAAAACACTTTTAATCACTGCCCTGACATGTGGTCTGACACAGCTCTGCAAAGTTTTCATATTTCTGTGTTCCAAAGCAGGGCCACTGAACTCTAGAGAAGGTAGATGGACAAATGCCAAGAGAAATCCATGTTGACATCAATCCATTCAGGGTTCATGGCTGAGCTGTACATCAGTGGAATTTTCTGTCCTTTTAGCATTGGAAGTATCAAAACCAATGAATCTTCTGGAAAGGAGAAAGACCAAAGATTCAGTAAGCTAATGAGAACTTAGACTGCTGAGATCAAAATGTCAGTGCAAGCACTTGGTCTGAAACATGGGGTCCTAATCACTGGAACTGATGGATAAGAGGAGAACCATTTCACATCTGACAGAGCAAAATGTAATCATTATAAAAGTGGTGATAGGGCAGGTAAATGACTTGCCCCCAAATTTAAAAAGTCAAACCTAGTTAATTATATCTCAGCTAATAAAAACAGCAGTAGTAAGGATGTTATAGACTGGTGAAAAATTAATGAAGTCTTTAATGAACTTTATGGCAAATTACATAAATCAGAGCTAACTTAATAAAAGCCCAGAAGATTTTTAGTAGCAATTAGATTCTTCAATTGCTGAAAGATAAAGGAAAATAAATCCACTGAAGTCCTCTCTTCTCTAATGGACGATTCTGTAAGACATTAAAGCAGTGGCAGTAGAGCCAATGAAAGATAGGCTTACCAGTGAGATCATTAAATAAGCTTAAGAGTTTGCCTTTTCAATGGTCTTTTGCAGAGCTGAGCAGAGTGTTATGAAGTACCTGCATATCAGACAGTCAGTTTCTATTTTAATGACCACAAGGAGAATAAGTGCATACTGTGTAGACACAGAGACAAAACAACACATTTCACATAGGGGAGGTTTTTGCTGGACTTGCAGTTAAGTGATAAGCAGATTTTGTTTGTAGAATTGTCTCAGTAGTGGTTTTTAAAGCCCACAACCCCAAAAAAGAACAAAAAGCAAATTTAGTTCTCAATAGAGACAAGTCGGTTTCAAAGCACTTCAGTCAGATCAGGGTTCCTCACAGCACTGCTGTGAGGTAACTTTGCACTAAATGCTCAAGGGTTAGGATCTAGACATATCTGTAAATGGGCAAAAATTTCAACAGGAAGATTTAGGAATAGGCCCAGAGAGCTCCTCAAGGGGCCTAATTTCCATAACATGTCAATATATTTAGAAACAGCTTTCCTTCTTGCCTCTGAGACTGTATTTGCAGTTAAACCATTAAGAATTGTGTGATAAAATGCACTTCAGATTCAGAGAAAAACCTAGGGCTCCTGTGTCTCTAATTTACGTTACCTCTATGGGATAAGGAAGGGAAAGGGGGAGAAGGAGAAAAAAGATTGTGCACTATCTCCTAAACTATGCCAAGAAGCCTTGAGACAGATTAGTCACATGAGGCTCAGTGGCAAAGTCAGTAACAAATCTGTTTATTTCTGAATTTATCAGACTGGTGAAAAGAAGCAGTCCTCCCTCATTTTCAGAGTTGCAGAGTTGTAGCAAAAATTACATCCTAAATAATGAGCCTGTACAAATAGAGATATTCAGTACAGCAGTTAAGAACATCATGGAAGGGTGAATGAAATATGTTTGTGTCTTGCTTCCAGCAAGATGGCTCTGAAGGACTGTAAGACCATCAAGCAATTTGTAAATACAATGATGTTCTCTTACTGTTTGATAAAGGCAGCCCCCTACTCTGGTAAAAGTCACCATTCTGCCTTCTACAGTACCAGAGATCCCTTCAGCCTTCCCTATCTCCAGCAGGACCTCAGCAGACTTGTGTTCTGGCTCCTTGAAGAGCTTCTATGTTGCAGAGTGACTCCATTCCTTGGGGTTTGCTGGTGGCTGAATTCACCAAGCAAAAGTCAAATAAAATATTTTCCTAAGGTTAATGCAATAAGTTAATGAAAGATCACATAAGAGCTGGCAACTTAATAATTCCTAAGCAATGAGATCCTGCCTTTTTCTTTTTTTTTTTTTTTTCCTTTTCTTAACATTTTAAGATGTTAAATTTTATCTGAAATATTACCAAGAAGACCTCTTGAACACTAGGTATTGGTGTGACATGGGACTAGAGAGAAGTCACTGTCCTAGTAAGTAAGTGTGGCACACTCTGATGACCCCAGAGCCACAAAACACAGCAGAGCAACCAAGACTTGTTTTAGCAACATCTCCTCTGCAGGACCAAGTGGCAGTGGCCACTCAGAGGACATTTGTCTTCACACAAGGAGTTTTCTGAAATGACCTTTGAGCACCACTACAGGAGCAAGACAGCAGAAAGTGGAAAGAGAGAAGCTTTCTGCAGGCTTGGAGTGCAAAGCTGACTAGGTTAAGTTAGCAAGGTGTTTGTCCTAAGGTAGCTTGCACAATGAGGCTTTCTACCTCAGGCACAGGAAGGAAAGAAGATGAGTTTTTCAAAGCATCAGGACCATCTCTTGTACACAAGGCTGTTGCCCAGGGAGGCTGTGCTGCTCCAGCCTTGGAGATTTTCAAGTCTCAAGTAACCTGATCTTATTTGATAGCTGACTCTGCTTCAAGCAGGAGGTGTAGATAGAGACCTCCTGAGGTCCACCCCAACCTGATGACTCTGAGTGCAGCTCTGCACCCAGGCACAAATACAGCATTTTCCTTTAAGACTATCCTTCTAGGTCTCTTTTTAAAAGAGCTGGGAAAATCTGTTCCAAGTCATTGTATATAAATGTGTAACAATTTGTGTGGAGAGTGTGTGCTCCATGCAGAATTGTGCTGTAACCATGGCAACTTCCATTGAGAGAAACAACCATTGTGAATCTGGAAGGATCTAATTTAGAAAAAGATGTAGTTGTACTAGTCACACATTTTTGAATATTCCAATCATGTAAAGCGCACCCCAGCTCCATACAGAGTTGGTTTTAAACAGTGCAGCTGTGTGAACACAGACGCCGTCGGGAGCATTTGCACTGAAGAGCTTCTCAACTTTGTTTTGTGATTCTTCTGCAACTTTTGTTGGAGGCTAAATTAGAATCTTTGTTGTAAAATCATTCAGGTTTATGTAGACTTGCTTCTAGCATGCCACTCTTCTTTGCCTTATTATATTTTTTTTTTTTTCCTACAGACTGGTAAATGTGTCTTTCTTTAAACATCCAAATTCTTGTGGGAGGGTAAATTCAAAACTGACAGAAGTTTTCCCCCTCTTAGTTAGGTGTGAGCTCTCCTTAAACTCATGAGCTTCCTGTTGCCTCTCACTGAAGAGGACGGGATGAACCAATGTTTCCCCCCAGTTTCTATCCAGTTTCTAACCCTTTTTTCACTGGAATCTTGCCCTTGGTTCTCATTATATGTAGATGCTCGGTTTGTTAGGTTGTTTCTAAGGTATTAAACTCTGTGTTGAAATCTGGGAGAGTTGTTTAGCACCTTGCTGACAGGCTGAGGCTCCAAGCCTGCAAGTGTTGAAAGGCAGATTGGATGGGGTCTTGAGCAGCCTCATCTGGCAGGAGGTGTTCCTGCCCCTGGCAGGTATTTGAGCTAGCCGATCTTGAAGCTCCCTTCCAACCCAAAACATTCTACAAATTTCCAACTCACAAACACAGTTAAGGATGCATAGAAATATGTCTCCTTAGAAGAGGGATTAAAAATTTGCAGATGATATGGAGCTTACAGTTTATACATATTTATTATTTTTTGACTGTTGGTTTAATAGTGCAGTGAAATGCAGAAAGAGAATGAATTATGGATCCTCTAAGCTCTGCCTGCTTTTCTCAGTGCTAGAATAGAAAAAAATCCCATGCAAGAGGTATTTCTTTGCATGGGAAGGCATCAGCTAGAGATCACTGAAGTTGATATGTTCCAAATAGCACTTTAGAAATTCATAGAAGCATAAAATAATTAAGGTTGGAAAAGACTTTCAAGATCATCAAGTCCAATCATTAACTCAACTCTGCCAAGTCTGTCAGTAAACCAGTTCCCTCAGTACCACATCCACGCTTTTTTGAGCATCTCCAGGGATGGTAAGTCCACCACCTCCCTGGGCAGCCTGTTTCAATGCTTGACCACTCTTGCAGGAAAGAAATTTTTCCTAATACCCACCCTAAACCTCCCCTGGCACAACTTGAGGCCATTTCCTATTATCCTGTTCCTTGTTATGTAGAAGAAGAGACTGACCCCCACCTCTCTACAACAACTCAGAACAGCCTCCTCAAGAGCATGGCTCTGGGGACAAAGCAAGTCTGGTGATATCAGATGTTCATGAAGCAAGTGTGCATGTAATACAGCTTAATATATTGGTAATGATTTGGATTTCTTTAGTGTTTGCTTGTTTCTTTGTTTTTTTAATGCTGTTCTGTTCCCATTTACTTGTGTTAAAACCAGCATCTGCCCAAGGGCCTTCTACCACACTCTGCCTGATGATTAACTGTGCAGAGGTATGAGAGGTTTTGGGAGCATCAGCAGCATCCAAGCTTGTGCAGCCCACCTGTTTTTGCTACCAACAGCAGAATTTCTGCAGATTTCAGAGGCCAGTGACACCTTTTACTGAGAAGAAGGAACATACTTCCTGAAATGGTCTGGGAAAAAAGTCAGCAAGTTCATTACTAAACCACACTTGTAATGCTTAAGGTGAGTTGGGCCTTTCACATGGATGTGTTTTAATACATGAAGTATTAATAACAAAACAAAACAAAACCCCAAACACTTCCACTGCTCTCCTGTGAAATTTGTCTACTGGAGAAATACTTAACCGTTCAGAAATGTTGAATTTTGCAGGACCTTTTCTGAACAATACCAAGTACATTGATGTAATTCCTCATTTCCACACTTCCCTTCCAAAGAAGAAAGAAGAAATGTGGTTTGTACAGTTAGAACACTTAATCCAGATTCCCTTTCCATTAATCCAGCTCTGATACACCCCAGGATTTATTCATGTCTTGACCTTTTTTTTTTTTTTTTAACCTCTGTACAAATCAGATCAGTGTTAGGGAAGTTTCCCTGTATCAGCAGCCCTGCATCCTGCTGCACCGATAACACAGCTCGCACGTTAGTGCTGCCCGCAGGTTACAGCTCTGTTGGACACCTTCATGGAGAAGGAAGAGGCGTCACAAATTTTGGAGGCAGCTATTCTTTTCAGCTTGCCAGAGGGCTAGAAGCAATTAGCTGCATCTCGTCAGAGTAGCAGTCGTTTAGAGAATGCACACGTGTCCTGTTTCCTTGGTTATCTCCTGTTCAGTGCAGTGCTTCGGGATTGTGCTTCAGAGTTTGAGTTTTGACCTACACCTCATCTTCAAACTAACCCCAGTCCTCAACCACAAGCATGCATTTCTGAGCAGGTTGCTCTCTTACTTTATGTAGCAATAGTATTATGCAGCTTCAGGCATTTTTTGCCCTCTCAAGTGCACATAAGAAAGGGAAAATGGTGGTTTAAAGTGTAACAGACACAGTGTATGCTCAGCCCAGAGAAAGAGAGAATCCAAACCTCCCTGTGGCTCTGGCCTCAGGCAGGGTCTCACTAAAGTTCACTGTGCAAACTTTCATATCATTTTGGTTGGAAAAGTCCTTTAAGATCATCAAGTCCAACTACGATCTAGCTCTGACAAGTCTGTTGCTAAACCATATACTTTAGCACTACAAAAACTCCCCTTCGATTTTTGACTCTCCCCTTTTGGAAACCACAATTTGTCACCTTACACAATAATTATCCACAAACTCAGGGACCTTCCCCTCATCTGGAGAACTACCACCAGAACCCAGGCTGCATGGATGCAGCCAGATGAATAAGGAAGACTGATATGCATGGAAGCATGGCTGGGTGTGTGTGTTGGTTTAAGGTATACATTTGGTCCCCATATACTGCCAGCCAGTGCCCCTGGATCTTTCAGCCTAGTTTAAGTTTAAGCCCAGTTTAAGTGCCCCTACGATAAAGGAGGATCTTTATCATGTCGGTCCCTTTTACTGGAAGTAGGCTCACCCAGCTTATTGGGTGGAAGAGTTGAACAAGAGTTACTGCAACATGAAATAGTTATGGACTTTATACTCCATAAAGGTGAATCTGCAGTTTCCAAGGGCAGCTGCTTTTCCCCCAAGAGCAGAACCACATTTTTCTGAGCATGCCTCACAGCTCTCACACTGGCACCACTTCCTCCTGGGAGCCTCATCTTGGCTTTGGTTCATAGTGTTAATAAAAGCCAGATCAAAATAGGTGGCTGCCCTTTGTTATGGAAAACACAGGAGTGCTGCTGCAACTGCTTAACTGAGTGGTAAAGCTCAGGGAGAGGAATAACTTCCTGTGTTCTTCTGTCATCTGCCAAGTGTAAGGAATACAAAAATTATCCTGGAACAAAGCTTCCTCTGGTCAGGGCCCATCCTGTCATAGAATCATGGAACAGTTTCAGTTGGAAAGACTTTTACAATCATTGAGCCCAACCAACTCCACTGTAAAGTCTAGTGCCAAACCACATGCCTCAGCACCACACCTATACCTTCTCTGGACCTGTTCTCCAGGCCCTTCACCAACTTCATTGCTATTCTGTGGACCTGCTCCAGCACCTCAGTGGCTTTCTTGTAGCGAGGGCTCCAAAACTGAACTCAGTTTGACATCCACATCCAGTGTCTCTGTATGAATGCATTCAGACAGGTCTATCCATTTCGCTGTATAGCATCAAAGCACCGTTTAGCTGCCATATCTCATGAGGCTGGGCAGCAGGAGGGGCTGATCTGATTTCACACACAGTTCATGTGGCTGCTCCTTTGTGGTATGGAGGTAAACGTACCAGAGAGCTGCACAAAACACGTAACTGGTTAGCTTTCCTTGGCTATTGTGAGAGCCAGGTGAGGGGATAAGCAGAACACACCAAAGCCTTCAAAAGCAACACTTTCAGCCAGGAACATGATTACATCAGACTCTCAAATTGGTTGATAGGAAAACAAGACAATATTTCTACCCTTAATTAACAAAGAAATAAAAATCAAGCCGGAAACCCTGCAGGCACCTTTGTGATTGTACTGAAACATGTTAAAAACCCCAGGCTGCCTTAATTCTGGCCTGGGAGTCCTGCCCATCTTTGCTACCTAATTAATTGTAACGATGAAGCTTGCAGGAAACGCAATTATCTGTCTTTTCTGCTGAGTTTCAAGGTATTTGGCAAAGAGATAGGCAAAACTTTGTACTTGCCGAGCAGGAAATTTGTCACTCGTTATCATTTCAGGAAGCTAAAAGTGTGAATTTGGCAAATTATTTCAAAGAAGTAGGGAATTTTGCAAGCAATGTTTCCACTTTGAACTTTTGCTCAAAATAGCATTTTCCATTTTAAAGTAGGCTTTCTTTTCAAATAGACAAAATATTCAGAACAAAATCTTTCAGATAAATGAATGGACATGGTTTAGCACCAGAATTTGGAGAGTTAGATAATGGTTTGACTCAATGTTTTTGAAGGATTTTTCCAACCAAAATGATTCTGTGATTCTATGATTCGGGTCTTTCACTGAATGGATAGGAAGTTTACAGGGACAAAGATGCAAATAATTTCAGATGACAGTGTTGCAGTGCTTATTCATTCACAGAGTTTAAAAAATGCCTGCCAGTGCTGAAGGAAACATCTCTAATGAAGTGCTTACAGAATGTCCCAGCAAACCTAAATTAATCTCTGAGGTCTTTGAAGTATTCATTAAAACATCTCAGAATGCAGAATGTTTGTCAAACAGTAAGACATCACTGTTACTGAGAACTTCATTACAAATTTCCAGTGGAAGTAGCCAGATATATAATATTAATATAAAGTGGTAAACCTCCTAAAGACATTTTGGTCCAATCAACACTTTAAAAGAAGTGTAACAGACTCATTTTCTTAAAGAACACATGAAAGAATGATGAGCCATATTTGAACAATTTCTACGTAATGATATTTAATTCTTTTAAGAATGCTTAGGACTGATGAAAAAATGAGGAAAATATCACTCACTAGTTCAAGATCTTTCAAAGTATTGCTATTCACATCGCCACTGCAATGAACAGATGAGTTCTGAGTACATTGGACAATGATTTTCTTCGGTGCAGCACAGCCATGAAACATTGAGGGATGTTTAAAGCCCATTAAACAACTGGTTCTCCTATCCTGGGATGCAGGATTTTTTTCAAATGTTTGTTCTTTCCACTTTCTAGTTATGCCAGTGAGCAAGCTGGTCTCTCTTGTCATGAAAACATCAAAGGACACCTTTGTTGGGTGTGCTGACAACTAAAAGCAGAAGCAAACAGGGGTAAAAAGAAGGCCATTGAGACACTTGAATGTGTCCAGAGAAGGGCAACGAGGCTGGTAAGAGGCCTTGAACACAAGCCCTATGAGGAGAGGCTGAGGGAGCTGGGGTTGTTTAGCCTGGAGAAGAGGAGGCCCAGGGGCAACCTCATTGCTCTCTACAACTACCTGAGAGGTGGTTGTAACCAAGAAGGGATTGGCCTCTTCTTTCTAGCAACCAGCACCAGAACAAGAGGACACAGTCTCAAGCTGTGCCAGGGGAGGTTTAGGCTCGAGGTGAGAAGAAAGTTCTTCACCGAGAGAGTCATTCGCCATTGGAATGTGCTGCCCGGGGAGGTGGTGGAGTCACCATCCCTGGAGATGTTCAAGAGGGGATTGGACGTGGCACTTGGTGCCATGGTCTAGTCATGGGGTCTGTGGTGACAGGTTGGACTCGATGATCTTTGAGGTCTCTTCCAACCTTAGCGATACTGTGATACTGTGAAAATAACATGGTGTATGTGAAAAATGGTGAAATACAATTTGATGAACCTCTTCTGAACCTAGTGCCAGGTTGGATGTGGCCTTGAGTGACCTGGTCTAGAGGGAGGTGTCCCTGCCCACCAGTCTATGATTTTATGATTTTCCTTCAAAATTACAGCATGCAAAACCAAATTCAATTTCCCCCTAAGAAAGACAAGTAAACATGGCCCTTGCATAGAGAGATCACAGACTTTCAAGCCTTGAAATGTTTAAAAAACTAAGAAGCAGGAGAAAACACATGTTGAGGTGGCAAGACTGTACTGATTAGTTGTACTTTTTACTATGGTGAAGATGTAGAAAACCTAGGGAAAAGAAACAAGAAGTAGAAAACCTAGAAAAAAATTGGCCTGCTTTTCACACGGAACACCTTAGTCTGAGTAGAAAAAGGAGTTAAGGTTTTGAGTTTTCAATCGTTCATTAATGATTCCTTTCTCTCACTTGTGAGTAGGACATTGCTCTAATGTTAACATGCACAGCATGATGATTTTATTAAATGATTTGCTGAGGCCTCCTGTGTAACCACCTCATTGAAAACTAATGAACGGCCATTTATGCCTTGTCAATTAGTAATATGTAATAATAAGGGTGATACTGATTTAATGCTTATGCCATACATGAGTTAGTGAAAACAGCTTGGTGGAGTTGGCAAAGCAGTTAGACTATCAGTGGCACACTTAGGGTTTATTTATTGATATGGAATTGCAGCAGGTTTCAATCTGCTCAGCTATTTTGAGTTTCCTGAAGACATTTCCCTTAAAGGTTTTCTAAATTGGCAGACACAGAGTTTCTATGGAAAACTCTAAGAGTTTCCTTATCCTGGAAGAGAGATGATGGTGTTATATTGGTACAGAAAGAGCAGATTGCACTGTATTAGTCTCTGTTAGGATTATGGTAAAGAATCATTAGTGGGTAAGTCTATAAAAACCTTTGCAAACCTCAACAAACAGTTGAAATGAAGAGCTTAGTTAAGACTTGATTATCTTTTAGGCTGGGCGTTAGGAAGAAGTTCTTCATAGAAAGAGATTGGCCATTGGAATGGGCTGCCCAGGGAGGTGGTGGAGTCACCATCACTGCAGGTGTTTAGGAAGAGACTGGACGGGGTTCTTGGTGCCATGGTTTAGTTGATTAGATCGTGTTGGATGATAGGTTGGACTCAATGATCTCAGAGGTCTCTTCCAACCTGGTTAATTCTATTCTATTCTATATGTCTCTTCCAACCCAAGATTTTATGATTCTAAGATCAAAGGCAAATGGGGGCTTTCTGTAGTGGACGTTTCATATATCTGCTGATACCTGCCTTAATATAGAATATGTAAGTACAACAAAGACTGTGTCTTCACTAAGCAAAAGAATATTTTCTTGGCACTGAAAAAGGGTAACTTGCAAAAGCCTTAACCAACAAATGGTAACTTGGCTTGATCCAGTTCTTAACCTGAAGGCTTAGCTACAGAGGGAGAGACCACTTGCTGTTGCTACTTGCCTACATCAGGGTTTGAAGATGACTTTCAGTTTAATAAGAGCTTACCCAAGGACCTACTCAGAGTTTCAGAAACCAAATGTACCAATATTACATCAATAGGATCTACAAAAACTTGGAAAACACAAGGGCCAAAAATTCACGCAACTTGCCCTCAGCTAACATTGACTGCATGGACTTTTAATTCTTTGTGGAAAAATCAGTCTTGCACATGGCTTTTGAAAGCACAAACTGTATCAAATCTTCCTTGAAAGATTTCCTTGGAAGTCTGCTCCAATCCTCTAGTACCAGGCACAAAAAAATGACTGCAATTGTCATGCCTCATACCCATTTTGCTGGGGTCACTGGAGAGCTTACCAGAAATAGACCTGTGATTGGACTTTTTAACACAGAAAGCATTAAAAAGTGTGACAGTTCTAAAGTGTTCTTGAAAATATGTAAAATTTCATGCTCGCTGTGGTACAGCTGATTTGATTGGCACCTCAGGGAGGCCAGTCAATATTAAACAGCACTCAGCCTTTTTTATTTTACTGTTGGTAGAGGAGAAATTCAAAATGCTTGTGATGGAATCCAAGATCGGTTTGTATGATATTTTATTAACTTCTGCAAACTGTATGAAAACAATTCAAAATATCTCTTTAGATAAAACAGCTTTAGCAAGAGCTAAATTGAGTCCCACAATTCTGCAGTATCCCATATGGTACCTCATATGTCACAAAACCTGCCCAGATCTGGAAAGTGAAGGTGATTTTTCTGTCTTCCTGTGGGACTGAAATCTGCATTATGACAAGCCAAACACAGGTATGCTCTGCTTCCTGCCTCTCCACTGTGGGAAAATGCTATTTTTGTGTCGGTCTATGCTTTCAACACCATGAAATAAATTTAGTACTACTGCTTGGGGTCTTGCAACTCTCTTAATATTTGCAGGCATGAATCACTGAAGAACTTGGCTTATGAATAATTAAATACATACAAACTCTACTTCCTATTGCAAATGGAGATTAAAGACTGTCATCTCAAAACACCTGATATAGTCTTCTTGCATTTAGTTCATTCTTTGTGCTATCTCTGATGGCCTTCTGCATAAGAAGACAGTAATGTAGTTCTCAACTAGCTAAAGCATGAACGAGGGAGCAAAACAATTCATGTGGGGAATGTGAAGCCATATGGAATTCCTTTTATAGCAGAAACAGCTCTTTTTACAATCTTTCTTTGGAGACTTCTTATTAAGTATCTCCCAGCATTCACAGTGAGAGAACACCAGATCTGTATGGAAATCAGGCAGCAAAACAACTGTGGCTTCTCTAAAATGAGAGTGCCAAGAGGCATGGGCAAGTATGATGTCAAGGTTTAGGCTAGGGCAGTCACTATGAAACCCTCCCAAAGGGAATAAGGGAAAGAAACTAAAATAGCTGGAATGGGAATAAGAAATTAAATAGAGACAAAGAGATACAAATCAATATGAAACCCAGCCTCTGAAGGCAATGATGTCACTGTCACCACCGATGCTGTGGCAGGCTCTGGGAAAGACCCAAAATGGACTCAGCAGCAGATGGGAACTGGTTTCAGGACATGGATTCTGGAACTGCATTCAGGAATTTATGGATTTGGATTGAATGCAGAAGGGAATTCTCCTTGGACATTGGCCAGTGAAGAAGAGGCTTCACACTGATAGTCTCTTAGCTTTCTCCTGAAGATGATATCCATGGGATGGAATCCCCTGTTGATCAGTTTAGGGTCACCTATCCTGTCTACTCCTCCCTGCAGGTGCCACCTCTGATTTTCTGCATCCCAACATGGGGCACAAAGTGTGGCAGTGTTCTTGGTCTGCAGCCCTTGACAGTGACTCTCTACATCATGTTCTCACTGCTAGCAGAAGCCCCTGGTTGTCCAAACCTGCCCTGAAATTCAGAAAGTGCCTCACTGAGCAGAGATTGAGTTGATAAATCAATCACTGAGCACAATTAGTTCTGGTCTGGCTCAAACCAGGAAATCTGGCTATGGACTTGTCATTACTGGCACTTGATAATGGAAAGAGACACCTTGTGCTCCAAAACACAAGGTTAATCTGTAGTATGCTGTACATAGTCACAAGAGAAGATGACACACTTCTGCAGTGGTCTGTTGAAGGAAGGGAGGTAGCTGGAACACCAACCTGTACCTTATAGCCAGAATATTTACTTTTCACCTGAAAATCAAGAGCCAGGGAAACAATCCATGTATGGAATCAGCTCTAGATATAACTGGGGGGGGGGGGAAGATCATGGAAGTGACTATTACAAACAACCTTTGGGTCTTACCGAATTAGATTGATACCGATATCACACAAAGATGATGGCTGCAGAGCCATTAAGTGGATATAAAGAGAATACATGAAGAATTGGTTGACAGAGTAACACCAGTTAAGAGCACAGAAGGAACATGAAAAAGAAGCTTCTCACTTCCTGTATAAAACCCATATGTGGACTGAGGACACAAACTTTGTATACCTGCAAAATTGAAGAACCCACTGTTAGCAGCTGCTGATTTGCAAGGGAAAAAAAAAAACAAACAGCAGCAATTCCTAACCACAGCATTTACTGAATTCAGACCCATTCATATGAAATGGCTTCAGTCCCTTCATGATGATCCTGCTCTTACTCCTTCACCCAACAGAGTGATCCTTGAAGTTTGATTTTCACTCCATCCTGACATATCAGCTGCCTCCGCAGCAGCAGGTGAATTACTTGAATTCTCACAACTTGACTGGCAAACTGTGTTTTGCTCTACTAGTTTGTTACCTTAGCAAGGGAAGTGATAATTGCCAAGATCACAAGGGTGCCACTTCAAAACATTGTCACCTTCTGGCACAAATACCCTTGTCCTATGTGATCAGCAGAGAGCTGACAGCCTACGGCAATGTTCACTCAGGAACAATTTCATGCCCTCAGTTAAAATCGTAGCTGTTTTGAGGAGATACTAGTTACTTGAATATGGTAATTTTAGAAAGCAGAGCAGGATGACTCAAGTAATTATTTTGTTATCCACAGATCTTTAACTGATCTTTGAGATAATATTTAATGCAAGCAATTAAACACCTACTGTTTTCCCTGTGGATGGCAAGACTGGCCACTAGCTCAGAGACTTTCCAATGTCTCCTGTCCAATCTAAGGTTCATTCTGCAACTTCCACTGTTGTTCTCTCCTGTGCTCCCCTTGTTAAGGTTTGTCTCCTTGATAGGCTTTTTCTGTCTGTCATTTGTCTGATTCCCTGTCATTTAACACTGATTCCCTTTGTGGTTTTGGCTCCAAAAATTAAAACACTGGACTTCTGTAAACAACACGTAATCAGGATGCTTTGTGAGAAAGTCTGCTTCAACTTTGTCCTTCGGTGTGACACAGAAAGCAACACCTCAGGTTAGTAAATCTTTTCTTTCTGGAAGAGCAGCTCTAATTGGAAAGAAGCAGCTGTTCATAAGGCTACCAAGAATGATTTACTGATTGATAAGGGAGGGGACAGCTATCAGCAGAGCTGTTATTTTGCTGATTGTAGGACGGAACCCATCATTTAAAGAGCTTCCTGGCAGTAGGCTCTAATTCAAGAGTTCTGTCAATTTTGGTTTTCTCAGCAGGGCTGTAAGTGGGCTACTTCACACCTGTCCTTCACTGAGCATTGCTGAGGAAGAAAAGAGGGGAACAGCTTGTCACCAGATACCTGCCATTTATAAACAAGCATAGGAGAAAGCAGTGCGCAGTATTCTAGCATGACTAGATTGCCTTTGGGCTAAAGATTCCTTACCCAAAACCAAATTTTGCTGCCAATTCTTTTCGCTGTTCTACAAAGATTTGTCGTGCAGCTCTTGCTTTCCTGTTTCTCTTTGAGAGCAGTGCTACATCCTTCTCGACACATACCTCATTAAAGCCCCAAAATAGCCTTATTCTGGAGAAAAGAAATTTTACACAAATGATGTTACATGGACAGAACAAATTGGAGCATAAATCTGAGGATGAGGTCTCCATATAAAATAAGGGAGATTGTGTGTGTGTGTGTTTGAAAGCAAAAATATTCAGTGACATAATCAGGGCTGTTTGGGAGAGAAAAACCAAGAGTGATGTTCCAAAATCAAAGATAAAGCAGAAAAAGTATTTGGAAACAATCAGCTAGGCACAACCTGCATAACCACTTGGTGTCACTCTTAACTCAGGCTTGAGTCAGCTCGGTGCTTGCTTTGCCCGCAGGAAGCTGCGCTGTCACAGCGAGCGCTGACAGGTTGGGAAGGATTTCACTACCTGCGTCTTGGAAATTCAGAGGTTCAGAGACTCGGATAGCCTGACCTAACTGTTCTCTAGAGGTTGCATGGGGGGATGTGTTTTGCAAAGACTTGCTGTCGTCCAGGTAAACAATGACCATTCGTGCTTCTTGTTGTCTGCAAAACGTGTTCTATTAAACCTGATTTGTCACCATCTCCTCTCTGGCTCTTAACATGTATCACAAACGGAAAAACCTCATAGATGGTATCTTTGTGCATTGTTTTCAACAGAAACAGACTTGTTTGACAAAATGTCACAACCCTCTGGTTAGTGACTACTGAGCTGCAGGGTTGGACTTGTCAGCTGAGCAACCTGCAAAACAGCAAATTAAAAATTTTTTAGTAGCCTTAAAAGCAAAACTGGTAGTTGACTTCCACACTCTTGTGGGCCCTGCTGCTAAAATGCTCTGACTAGATCATAGTAATGCTGAAAGGTGCAAACAGCACTCCATTCCACAGCAACAAGCAGTCACAGCCATCTTGCACAGGACACTACCTTACACTGCAGAAATCTGATTGCCACTAGGAATTCCCAGCTTTATGTTAGCAACAACATTTGTCTTTCATTAGCAGCACTGGGAGTGTTCCTGAGAGGAAGATAACTATATTTCTCAGCAGAAATGCCAGTGACAACACATCCTTCTGTTGCCTTTGCCTATAAGATAAGGAGAGAATAGGGGGGAAAGGAAGGAGCAGCACTAACCTGATCATGAACTACCTGAGAAAAGGTAGTTAGAGAGACAGACACCACTGCCATGTTACAGTTTCTTACCTCTGTTGGTTTCCAGGGAACTGCATTTAGAAAAAGTGTTTATGAAAAAAAGCACACCCATGTTTATGGTGTATCTTATTAATGAGAAGTTCAGAAACAACCTACTCCAGGATTTCTGATACTTGAGTCATAGCCAGAACAAACAAACAAACAAGCAAGCAAAAAAGCAATGAAGCAGCACTATGGGTGTCCTCTGCTGGCTTTCTGCTTGTGCCAATACTCCTGGTGGTGGGTATTTGGAAAGCATACCAGAACATCCTGAGGTGGATGCAGAAAAAAAACCCCAGGACCTGCAGCAACTACATAACTTGTTTGGTTGGTTTTTTTTTTTTTTTTTTGTCATCAGAAGCTGACTAATACAACCCCTGCTGCAAAATAGTTGCAATTCGAAGTTCCTCAAATTAGTCTTTGAGAAGGACGCAAATCTTCTTGTAAGTTCCTGGTGCAGAAAAATTCCAATGACCACTAGCAGGGCAATGTTTGGAACCTACTTTATCTGAGCCCTTCCTCTTTAGCTCATCATCTTTCTCAGCCTGTAGAATATTCTTGTTCTGTTTCACTGATAGCTTTGTTACACTCCTGTTATTTCTTTTATGTGACTGTTTTCCTATATTAAATAGAAGAAGGCTCATTAAGAAAGCAGTAAGCTGATGTATGCTTCTGACAGTCTGTACTTAAAGGCAAACTACATGATCAATAGCGACACATTAATTGGTGTATGGCATGTGGTGGCAACGCCTTTGCCACTATGTTTAAGTTTTATGAACCCTTTCTCTTCTGCTTGTGTTGAAAGACATTAATGTTCAGTCAGCTGATCTAGGGTACATATCCACCTATCCACCTTGCCTGGTTCTGGAGATACCAGCAGAGCAGGAGCTGTTTATTGCTTTGCATGCTGCTTAAGCAACTTTAAACCAAGGTAAGATAATAAGATTTATCATGAGGGTGAAGGCATAAAGAGAGACACCATACATATTAGATATTGTCTCCTTTAGAAAGATAGATTGATAAAAGCTATTAAAAACTTGAATTAATGCATATTTTATAGACTCTACAACATTAAGGGGAAGATTAAACTTAAAGGTGGCCATTTCAGGCTTTATGCAGCACTTTATAATTGTATCTTCATCCCTTGAAACAATGTGGGTGGAATGCCAGCAGACCAATTATGGTACCAGAAGGAAGTAACCATCTATAGAAGCTTTGCTTAAGATGCAAAACTGCAGAGGCACCTTCTCACTAGAATTCACTGTTTTGACACTATACACAGAAAATACCATCTTTTTATAGGAGATACTTTTTTTTTCCCTTAAAAGGAAAATTCTCTAACAAAATAACATTGAGAATGAAGGAATGATGAGATTAGTTACTATAACTGGAGTGAGTGTGACTCAGAGCATGCTACTACTAAAGAAAAGAGACCCACTGCCTGAAAATAAATAGTTCTGTGGAAAGATCACTCAAAGAACTAAGAACCTGTTCCAGTATCCCCCATATCATTCAGAAAGTAGAAACAGTGTGGGAAAGCTGAGGAGTAGGCAAGGGCAGAAAGCCTAAGCCAGCCCCAGATGCCTCCTGTTGCTACAAAACCAAAGACAGAGTGAATGGAATAAAACTGAAGGAGCAAATGGAGGAGGAATGATTTAATGAAAATCTCAATTCAGTTAGGCACAAAATTTAGAACCACTCCTCCAAATTCTATAATACATTAGACATCCTTGTGGGATCACGCCAAAAAACCCAGATCTATCAGTACTGGATCTATCAGTATTCAGTATCCAAAGAGGAGCTACATAAACATAAGTAAGTTTATTAGAGAAGAAATCCTTCCTTTTGTTATGGAAACTTCATTAAAAGTCCATTCTACAGGGTAAAGTGCTACTAAGTGTACAGAGACTGTTCACAACATTTTAGACTTGGAGAAAATGCACACTAGTTACTAAAAGCTTTTAAAAAAAAAACTAAATATAATCAAAAAAGTGAAGGACGTAGCTTGGAAGGTGGTGTTTAGCTGTCCAGGGGACTTCTGTTACATGAATAAAGGCAAGATAGGTGTGAAAAATAACAGGAAGGATAAAAACTGTGATAAACTTGCTAACATAAAACCTAACCCAAGCTTTTTTCAAGCATGCCAGAAGCAGGGATATTACCTGAGACTCTGTAGGGGAATACATGGTCACAATTAAGAAAGAAGTCCTTAAAAATGTCAAGAGAGTGAATTCTTTCTCCTGTGCTTGTTGAAGATTTAGTTAAGATATACCACAGACTTTCTTTGTGATAGATATGTTAGATGGACCATCTCAAATCTAAGTGTCAGTAGAACAGAAGTAGGAACAAATTGGTTAAAATGAATAAGCAACAAATGCCCAAGACCATGGGACACTCAGTAAGATGTTTCAAAGGCAGCCAGTTATGAAATGACTGTAATGGTGCAATATGTAGCCTTTTGCTTGTAACTACCTTGGTGACAGGAAAATAGAGGTGGCTAATGTGATACCAAGGTGTCATGACAGCTCTTAGGGGATTTGGAGAACTACAGACTAATAAGCCAGCTACTAGGAGTTTGAGGAGGATCACAAGGAACCTAAAGGATAAAGCTATAAAAGGGCACATAAAATTTAAACCCTACTTTTCCAGCAATCTCTCATCAGTGCTGCACCAGAATCCAAATCTGGAACCCAAAATAACTTAAAGAGATAAGATGTCCCAAATAGAAATGTAAAATTGAGATTATTCCCAGTCCTATCCTTATTTCCTGTCAATAAATTTCAGCCAACTGAAAAAATTAACCACTGAATCTTTATGCAGTTGGCCGAGCTGTATCCCTTGTAGTGAGGGGAATAAAGGAAATAAAATGCAAGTGCATTCTGAATTACAAGACGGACACTGAGGTACTGGAGCAGGTCCAGAGAAGGACAATGAAGCTGGTGAAGGGTTGGGAGAACAGGTCTGGTGAGGAGCAGCTGAGGAAACTGGGGTTGTTCAGCCTGGAGAAAAGGAGGCTGAAGAGAGACCTCATTGCTCTCTACAACTGCCTGAAAGGAGATTAGAATGAGGTGGGGGTTAGTCTCTTCTCTTTAGATACAAGTCATAAGTTGAGAGGAAATGGCCTCTGTTGCACCAAGGGAGGTTTAGACCGGATATTAAGAAAAGTTTCTTCACTGAAAGAGTGGTTAAGCCCTGAAGCAGGCTGCCCAGTGATTGGAATCATCCCTGAAGGGATTTAAAAGACCTGTAGACATGGTGCTGAGGGTCATGGTTTAGCGGTGGACTTGGTAGTGTTTAACAGTTGAATGTGATGATCTTAGAGGTATTTTCTATCCTAAATTATTCTGGGATGAAGAAAAAGGCACATTCTTCTTATTTGTAGTCTTTAACCTCAGTCTTTATATACTGTATTCTGAACAATCCAGATATGCACACTTCATTCCCCTACCTGAATGAAATATGGCGGTCAGGAATGATTTAACTCTTCAGATGATGTATCAGTGAGCTAGTTTTTGTTATCGAAACAGTGGGACACAGCTCTAGCTGAAGATGATAAAAAGGCAGCTTGGTCCAGGTAGTTGTGCACTGGGGTACACTGCAGCCTAGTCCAGTGAGGAACGTAGCCTTGACAGGCACACACATAAACCCCTTCTTGCCACTGCCATAGCAGTGGCCATAGTAATAGTGTTTGCATAATCATCATAAAACATAAGAAAAGAGAGCAAGTAGTGGCCGAAGGAGCTACAAGAGACTGCCTTAAAAGGAGAATGTACTTTCAAGTATGCTCCTCCTCTTCTAAAACATAGCATGTTCCCCTGTGTGACATGGTAGGAGTGACTTTTTTAGGAAAGGTTTGGAGACAGAAGGATCTCTTTATCTACTAGCAAAGTGCCTTCCTCTCTGAAGCAGTGTAGTAAATGATTAACCAGCACTACTCAGCTCTTTAGGGTGGGAATTGAAGAACATAATCAGCAAATAATGCAAATTACTGCTAATCAAATAAATTAATTCATCTCCCATGATTAGAAAAGGATTTAGTTCCCTCTGCAAAGTGCTGTCTGTAGCAAATTTGGCCCAAGAATCTGCAGCTTGATCAGGAAAGTTTGTAAATAACTTTGCAGCTGAAGTAGGTTGTTCAGCTTGGTGAAGATGTAGCTTGGGTGCCAAAGTGCTTCAAACTATCCACAGCTGAGATACGGAGGAGCTCAACCAGAGAAACAGGTGCCGATTAAACTAAATCAGGAGAGTATTCATCTTCACTAGCAGTACATACATAAAAGAGTCACAAATAATATTTCTATTATTGAACTGTGCAGTTCAGTTAGCAAAAGACACAACTCTGTGGCTGGGAAAATGCATTGTTAGATTACCAAATACATGCCAGTCTTTAACTTGTCACTCAAATAGCCAGAGTATTCGGGATGCTACTAGAGAGGGCTGTGGCTGGAGGACAATACACTTGCCAGGGAATAGCACTGAACTAGGTGAACAGGACCTGCAACTGATCTTCCCTTCCAGATTCCTGCATGACTAACAGCAAGCAGGGTCCTTGGCAGGAATGAAATGTGCTCTCAGGAGACTGTGGCTTATGATATCTCACCTTTTTTTTGTTTTCTGTTTGGAAACAAGACCTGGGGCTGATGTGTCTTCCAGCTGCACTGTCTTGTGCTGTGGTGTATTAGTGGATGTGAGCTACCCTGACTGCAGAAAGAGCTTCTGTTATTCTGTCCCAAGTTAGAGGTGACCCTACGGTAGCAGGCTGTGCTCTTCTGAAAACAGTTGTGATTAATATATGGGGTTTTAAAAAAAACCTTTAAAATGGATGAAAGGTCTGTCCCCTCCAGTTCAAAAAGCTGAAACAGACTGTACCAAATTAAATGACCCTCAAACAACTTTCACCCACCAAGAAAAAACAGAGTAAGTACAAATGATTCCAAATTGTCTTTAAGGAAACAGATCAAATAAATTTTAGCTATTGTGAAAAATCTGCTTGGTGAAAATGGTGACATTAACATTAATCATGCTTGTTTTATGGGTTTGGTGGAACAGGACTCATGGTACTCAAACCAGCAGTAACAAGAAAGACCTACACACAAAGAGGTTACGATTGGCCCAGAGAAAATACAAAGAGCGAGCTGTGGATTGATGCAAAGAGCAGTTTTGAAGCCCAGATTTTGCAGTGAACACCATGTTGTCCTTGTTCTCTAATCAAAACCATTCTCTCACCTGAACTATGGTATTTTGTACTACTAAAGGAAGGTACAAGCAAAAGTTCAGTGTAATGAACTATTTTAACAAGCCATGACAGATGTTATACTGCCAAGCAATGCCTTGTATGACCAGCAGGACCAGGACAACGATCATGCCCTTGTGCTTAGCACCACTGAGGCCACACCTTGAGTACTGGGTTCAGCTTTGGACCCCTCACTACAAGAATTGCACTGAGCTGCTGTAGTGCATCCACAGAAGGGCAATGAAGCTGTGAAGAGTCTGGAGAACAGGTCTGATGAGGAGCAGCTGAGGTACCTGGGGTTATTTAGTCTGGAGAAGAGGAGGCTGAGGGAGAGCTCATTGCTCTCTACAATTTCCTGAAAGGAGGTTTGAGTGAAGTGGGGATTGATCTCTTTTCTCAAGTAACAAGTGATAGGATAAGAAGAAATGGCCTCAAGTTGCATCAGGGGAGATTTAGATAGGATATTAAGAAAATGTCATCACTGGAAGAGTTAAAAAAAACATGTATATGTGACACTTGGGGACAATATTTAGTGGTGGACTTACCAGTACTGGATTAATAGTTGGACTAGATGATCTTGGAGGTCTTTTCTAACCATAGTGATTCTATGATTTGCTAAGTAAGTCCATCAAACTCTTCATATAGTATTCACTGTGTGATACAGAGCCTTAAACATAAAGCACAAGAGGTCTAGGCATGGAAGGCAATCCACGTTATCATTTCTAGTTACAACTGTTAGCGTGGTTGTCTTGGAACAGCTGGGGTTGTCCATCTAATTGATTCCAATGTGCATTCAATGAGTTGTCTAGATCATTGAGCTGATTTTGTATGTAGGCTTTCTATGGAAAATGATGACTATAGGTTTGTCCCCTTGGGTTCTACTGTGGTGTAATGATGATAAAAGAAATTGCCACTAGGAAAATAGCAGCAGTGTTTAAGAGTACCATTCACCATTCTGCTGGGGGAACAGCAGCTATGTGAAAGCTTATTCTCCCTGTCGCTCAAATAAGTTATTAGATGGTTTGATTTCCAGAGAACAAGAGGAATTTTGGATGTTTATAGGCCTATCCAGTGTCATCATAAAAAAAATAATATTTTTAATACAGATAAAGGTCTAAACATCTTCAAGTACAAATTAACTATTCATTATATAGATTTCTTTTACCACTATGAAAGGTGTAGAAATCTGCCATGTTTTGCATACCCTGATAGGGTGTGAATTGGTTTGCACCTTCACTGACTGCAAGAGCAATTTATGGTCATAAACTGGATTGAGAAACTGGGGCTTAGTAACCTTCTGAGTGCTACAAAGAAGCTTGAGGAGCATTTCAGTCATTACTCAGAGATGTCATCTTTCAAAAACAATTATTTCACAATTAATTTACCAGTCTTCTAGAACTGAATCTCCTAAACTGGCTATCACCAACAGAAAATAAAGACTGGAGGAATTCCAAACAACCCCCTTCTGTAGATACTACATGACTAGGCATGTTTGGTGCTCTTAAACTTTGGACTGTGAACTCTTGGGTCTACGATCCTGTTGTTAGACTCATAACAAATAGATTCTAAACAGATTAACATGTGAAATCGGGAACATTCATTTAAAGATTAAAAGCAGGATGAATTAATATGGAAATGGTATTATTTTGATGGTCTCCATCTTCCTGATTGACAGTAGTTGTAAATCAATGGTACATAATCACATGCTTTTTTGGTTTTAGTCTTTACACTTGAATAGCCTTTTTTTTTTTCCCCTGGAAAGCTGAGCAGTTCTCAATTTTTTAGACTTATTATTTAAATGTTGTATTCTTGGAGTTCCTGTCAAACTGTACTTCTAGAATTTGATGTTTGCATAGCAAGCCTCAGCAGAAACTGAAGAATGAAAACAGCAGTTTGGAGTTGCCCGGCTGAATTTATTGCCATTTACTATTTTGTGTGTGCATGTGTGTCTTTTTTTACACTTACTCCAGAAAATAATTTAATACTCTGCTTTGAAGTGATTCAATATTTTCATAACCTTTCTCTCTCAAGTTCAAGTCTCCTGATTATTTGCTAAGCATAATATCAGTGTAAAATACTGTGGCTAAAGAATCAGGACTATCATTTCCTTTATTAAGACAAAAGGTAGTTTTGCTAAACAAAACACCTAAGCAATTTCTGAGGCTGACAACTTATTAACCAGAATTGCTGCCTGTGGTAGTTTTAGGCTATGCCTTTAAAATTTCGTTACAGATTTTGAGCAGAAAAGTAGAAAAATATAAACAAATCACTATTGGGTGTAAAAAGGAAAACTAAAGATAATTCTAAACAATTTCATTGGAGAAATAAATATCTGCTATAAGATTGGCTGTACCAAAACAATCTTTCTTCTGGTGGGCTTCTCTGCTTGCTTTGCTTCGGAGAGATTAACCTGCTTTTGCTGACCTTGGCTGCATTACTTTGGTTAAGTCTAACCACTACTTTCTCTGTGCTCCTTTCTCCCTTTTGGACAGGGGGTGGGCAGAGGGGCAGTTTCCCTGGTATTTTTGACCGGGGGGTTTCGTGTTGTTAGTTGTAAATATCTGTAAATATTGTAAATTGCATTCCATTGTAGATTGTAGTTTTGCTTGTAAATACAGCTTCCATTTGCTTCCAACTGAGCTGGTCTGGCAAAGTTAATGCTGGGGGGCAGATTTCAACCCACCACACTGCCCTTCTAAATCACAAGAGCTTTCCTCCTCTTCGAACTCATGGCTCCTTATTTTGGAGTCTTAAACGAATTCTCCTCCAAGCTGTCCTGTAAAGATCTCTGCTTTCAGGCTAAGGAAGCAATGTGTCTATTATAATATTTACAGAATAACAACATTTATTCTGTAACTAAGAAAGAAGATATTTGATTGAAGTCTATTTTAATAATTCTATAATATCTGAAAGGAATTATTCTAGTGGAAAAATGTATTCACAAATATGAACACCTATAGAATCTGTGAGTTTCAGTGAAAGGCACCACATAAAAAGGGTCCTCACAGTTTGGTTACTGGTATTTAATGTATATTCCTGCCATGACCTCATTTTCCATCTTCACTCTTCACGTAAGTCTTCATGCTTCATGCATGCTTGGAGTCCAATTTTTATAACATCTCAAACAGATAGAAGTCAGCCTTTGGAGGAGTCTCTGAGGCAATTTCTATTTGAAGCCATTTGCTATTCAATGGCAATAGTAACTGAGGAGGCCAGAGAGCACTCACTGCAAGCTCCACAGCTGCTGAACTCATGCCAGTCATGAGTGCTACAGATGTTTAAACTGGTAGCAGATGGAAACTTCATGGGTCATTTTTCCTCCTTCCCAAGGGTAAGTGTCAGTTTGAGATTTGAAAACTTGCTGTCTTGTCACCAGGTCAAAACTTTGCCCTAATCAGTAACATCAACATTTTAGGTTAGCCATGAGGGAATCTTTCCATGCATTAGTTGCTGACTCAAGCATATGCCCATGAAACTGGGGAAATATTCCTTTCCCCTTTGAGACTCAGGTTCCATCCTGCATGTTTGATATCAAAGCTGTGCAAAATGCAGTTATTTTTACCAGATGTCATGCCAGTTTTACCTTTGAGAATGGTTTTAATAGACCACAGATGAGCCATTTAGAAAGGAAATAAATTGACTCTCACCTGAATTCTATGCTACATCAGGTACACCATGAGCAGCTCACTAGCATATTTTAAAATTCAGAGTAAGGTACCCATTAAACATGCTCAGTAGAAGCATAAGATCATTTCTCCCTTACTTCAGCAGCATAGCATGAAAATCAAAGCACATTTCAGAGACAAAGGTATTTTCTTCCTAATCTACAAAGATCAGGAGTGTGATAGAAATCACAGATCAGGGCTCAGAGGTCAAATGACTGGCTAGATGACTGTAACTAAACCAACTAAGCTAGAGCTCAAAATCTCTCCTTACTGAATGCACTGCCAGAATTCATTGGGAATTGTGGGTGCAGTGCTGTCACACACACTGATATGTCTTTGAGCATGTCATGTACTGAATAAAAAGAAGGAAATGGATAAAGAGAGGTTTAAGGTCCATTTCCCCTGCTTTTCAGACAGCTCTGACATTGAAAATACTAAAATTACAACACCATTAGCATGCTTCTGGTTTTCTTGGAGCAGTCAGTTTTTTGAAATGAGAAGAAATAGAATTATAGAATGGTTTAGGTTGGAAGGGCCCTTAAAGATCATTCAGTTTCAAAGCCCCTGCACTTGCAGGGACACTTCCTACTAGACCAGGTTGCACAAGGCCCCATCCAGCCTGGTTTTGCACACTTACAGGGTTGGTGCCTCCACTACTTAGCCAAGCAAACTGTTTTATATACTTACACAGCCATTAGTTTCTTTCCAAAGACACTGAGGTTTCAGAAAAAATAGATAAATTTAAAAAATGGATATATTTTCAAAGCCACTTAAAACAATACCTCTCATAAGTGATAAGCTTCATTTTCTGCACAGATGTGTCTTTCTGATCTGAAAGGGCAATGAAGCTAAATTTAATCATGTCTGTCTTCATTTCACAAACTATTACAACAGCCAGCCCTGCACACTCTTCCAGATTGCAAGTTCCAGTTTGGATTGTTGCTGCCATAACTCCGTTTTACTGGGGCACAATAACATAAAAGGTGGTAAGAGTCATAATCCTGTAACCAATAGCCTGTGCAAGTAAGATCACAGAATCACAGGATCATTAAGGTTGGAAAAGAACTCCAAGATCATTGTATGTGCCTGTTAACCTAACCCTGCCAAGTCCACCTACAAACCTTGTCCCTCAGTGCTGCATCTCCAAGGTTTTTGGGCACTGCAGTACCTCAGTGACCCTCTTGCAGTGAGGGGCCCAAGACTGAGGTGTGGCCTCACCAGTGCCCAGTACAGGAAGATGATCACTGTTCTGGTCCTGCCATTATTATAGCAAAATAAATATTGAAGCAGAGAAAACATATGGACTGCTGTGTAAGTTACTGGAAGAATTATATTAAGAATCAAAAGAAAGAAAACAAACTCAAAAGTTGCAGAGGTTACACTGGACTTTTTGAGCAGGTAAGAGACATTGTAAGCAATCTTTATCAGAAGGAAAAATGTCACCAGTCACAAAATTCAGGATCCAGATGCTGAGATATGCTTCCTCAGGACTAATAATTTCTAATTACTGCAGAATCACATGAAAGGCAGATGAAATATTAGATGGCAACCCTAACTTCTGAATGACTTAGCCCCTTTCCTTCTAATGAAGCAGCAGCTCAGAAAAACAGCGACAGAGAAATCACAAGGACCAGCTGATGACTCCTGCATCATACTGGGTATTACATCTAGCAAGGGTTCATTGGCAAGGAACAACCCCCAGCCTGACATTGTGACTATAATGAGGATTCTCTCTGGGGTCTAGCAGGTGTTGATACCCGCTGTCATAAACACACTTAAGTAATGAGAGTGTTAAGACAGTGTATACACAAGCAGTGAAGTCTACTAGTCAAAAACAGAAGGAATTGATTGACCTTTAAGCATGAGAAAATAGAATTTATGAGGAAAAGAGTAAAACTACTTTCAATCAGTGCTTTCCTACTGGAAGCAAATCACATATGAATGAGAGCTGATAGCAATCATTACAAATGAGAGCTAGAAGTGTTAGAAAAGCAGTAAAGAAAGAAAAAAATAAAAAAGGAAAGAAGCCCAGAAGTGGGTGAGTAGAGACATGTTTTTACATGCATTAGGAACAAGACAGTTCCACTAGTAACTGATCTACAACTAAAGCCAAATAATGGAAATTATAAAAAAGTTTACATACCTGTGTCACAAAAATTAACTAAGCTCCATTCAGCAGAAGTGATAGAGCACACTAAAAAAAAAAAGTTCTAACTCACTAACAACAGATCCATTTCTCATTTAGAAGAAAATCAATGTCTACACTACAAACATTTTACAACTGGTTTGCAAAAGACAGCTCTGAAATAAGATGATTGGCTACAGAAGCTCATTGAATGATAGAGAATAGTATCTTCATCACTGAAATATGAACACCAGAAAGAGAAATCTTCCTCCAAATATACTAATTATTGGTACAAGAGCTGCAGCCTGTAGAGAACTACTGGCTCCCAGTATGGAGGCATAATTCTGGGCAAAGGAATAACACAATTCCTGTCCTCTCTCAAAGGAGTGTGATTTCTTTCTTAAACACTATTTGTAAAATTCACTGAAAACCTTAGAAGATGCTGGAGCAGCAAAAGGACTGACAGCACAAACTCACCTTCTCACTGGAGAATCAGGTTCTCCAGTGCCCATGTTCCAGTTCATTACACATCTCACCACCTTCTCTATGCTGTCACTTACACATGGCCTGCCAAAATTGGCAGATTTCTTGATTATGTTTTGCTTTAGTCACAAGCTAAAATCCTTTCTACATTACAGTGACTCTCTCAGAAAAATAACCCCACAAACCTAAATACATCTCAATTGTCAGTCAGAGCTTAACCACCACTTTGTGTTACTTATTTTGGCCATCGTTGAAGATGAATCTAAACTAAGTAATGAGTAATAATACTACAACATGTCATCAGGACTTGGTGCAAGTCACCTCAACTTCAAAATACATTGCTTGGTGTGAGAAAGGGACATGGCATAAGGTAAAGCTAATGAACAGTATTTTAAGATGTGATGTCTTGCACAAGGCAGAAAAAGGAATTCCATAAGAGAGATTACAGCACAACCCCACACTCGGCAGCACAGGACAGTACTGGGTGGTGTATCAATTTTAGTAGATCAGGTGCAGTTTGTGATCCAGCTGCAGTCTATCCTGCCCTAGAGAGAAAACAAGCAAATGTTGTCTTTGGGGAAGAAATGTTACAACACATGAACATCTCCTTAGATGGAGAAAGCAGCAGCCCTGTCAGCTTGTCGTTTTGGAGTCTTCACATGCTGCAACAGACTATTCCTCCCCAGGAGGCATTTTTTTCTTAAGTTCTCATCAATGCAAGGGAAAATTTATCTTTTGCTGCAGATCAGTGAGATATGAATTCTATTCAGCATCACACTTCCATTTTTAAGCAAATGTGATGCTATAATGAGGCACTACCATAACAGCATGCTCTGCATACCAATGGCCACATTTCTTATGCAGGCTCACTTCTGCCCAGTTGAACTGAGATTTCTTCAGAAAAAGCAATGCAAATGATTGCATTTGCTGTTAGGTCTTACAGAAATGAGGAAGGAAAACAAAGCTCTTTGCCTCAGCCTTTACAGAACTATCTGCATGATACCTGAATTGTTTTTCAGGCACTGCACATGCCACTGCAGCTTGACAGAAAAGGATACAGGATGGAGAACTGAGGATCGTCTTTTCTGACATTCCTCAGCTGGATGTTGCCCTTACCTCTTGTCTTTAAACAGAGAAGAGCATTATTAGGTCAAGAAAGGAATAAAGCCCTGTTTTCATTCAGTTCAGTGCTGTTAGAGTTGGAAGAGCTGGCTTGCTGCTTTGTTTCACCAGTCCTAATAACCTGTCTGAACAAGAGGCTAATTTTCCACCTACTTTAAACAGATTTAAAAACTAACAGAAGGCAGATGTGTTGGTAGCTGAATGAACTTAATCTGTCAAGCTGGAACTCAAGCTCAGTTCCTCAAGGTCATGTCCAATAAAACCAGTTCAGTTGTGAGGTAGTGCCCTCAAGTCAATGTAACTAGTTGGGAACCGGAGACGAAGTCCATGCTTCTATGCTTTCCTGGGTGACTCACACATGCCAGCACAAGTCCTAGAATGGATGTCTTCATTGTAGATGTCTGGCTAATGGGAAATAAATTCAGCCTTTCCCCCCATTTAAAGACAGGCAGCTACTGGGACTGGAGGATTCTTATTTGCGGAAGAGCAATGGTGTGGAGGTTGTCATCTCTCCTAGCTTCAAATCCCTTCTTTGGATTCAAGGTCTGGATGCTGGACAACACAGAGGATAGCATAATGTTTATGCTTTAAATGTTAGCTTGGTTCTCTTTTAAAATGGACTATGAATATGCAAGATGGTTCCTACAGTGCCATCCCTTTAGAACCAGTGCCAGGTACTCCTAAATGTACCTATAAGAAAAAATAACGAGGAGCTTCAAGGCTGCCATAAGATACATTTTCCCAGTAAAGCAACCATTTATCTGTGAATTAAATGGGGCAAAATGTTCTTTTAAGTTGAACCAAACCCAGATTTCTCCAATAGCAATAGCCTCCCAGTACTTCATTTGCAGGGTTGAAGGTTAAATGTAACCAGCTCCGCTCAACTCAGATACCAGAGTGTTGCTTACAAGTGAATCAACAAAGCCATCCTAATAAGACTCTAGGGTTTAAATTAGAGATAAGAAGAAAAATCTGCCAATTAAAATTTTCCTAAAGGTTGAAGGCTTAAAGACATTCCACAGTGTGGTCAGATCTGGATGCAACAACAAAACCCAACTCCCTGAACCCTACTAAGACAGAGCAACAGAGGCAGTACTTTCAGAGCCAGAGACAAACAATCTGTCCTATTGACAGGCATGGGTCCAGACTTAAGGCCAGGTTCTAAGAAACTACTGTTATTGAAATCAGTGAGAACTCTGCTGAGGAAAAAACAAAAAGCCCCAAAACCCAACAAAACCAAGACCAATCAAAAACAAAAACGTGAGCAAGGTAATTCAGCATTTGGTCATAATACATTAAACACTGTGCATGAAGTAGTAATGCACAGAAAGACATCAGGTGAATCCCCAAGGAAAAGCAGCTATTGCTCTTTGATTCTGCTAGCATGTGTGAGTGATGCAGATCTGTGTCTTACTTGCTCATGTATTATGGTTTGAGGCTGGGTGCCTCGAAAAAACCACTGAGTGGAAAATGTCCAGGAGGCCCAAAAGGGTCCAGGGATGGACTGGAAAGTACAAATTGTTTATTCTATCCCATAATTCTGCTATCACTTTATAAGCAGACTATACTGCTAGCTCCTCCTTTTTCTCCCTGCTTTCTCCTCCTGGGAAGGCATGAGTTCTTATCAGACATGGGGGAGAATTTTGGGTCTCTCTGCAGCCTTGAGTGGCCTGGGAAATTTTTCAGACTCGATATCTTGGCCTGGTTTGGACTGATTTAGGTGCATGGTGGGGAGAAAAGAGCACTGGAGACTGAGTATTAAGGCATAGATAGGGGAGAAGGTTTTTCTTGGTATTCAGTAAGGTAGTATGGACTTAGGTATTCTGTAGTATGTATTATGGATTGATGTATTCTGTATATGCATTTGAATACAATTCTATATTTCTCTCCAATCCTGTGAGAGTGTTTTATTTTACCTCTTTGGAGGGGGTAGAATAAGATTATATCTTGCTCTTTAAAATAAGACATCATGCAATAATTTTTATTTGGAAACACATAAGATTTATGCCATGAGTAAAGAAAAGCCCTCCATCTAGAGGCTTCTCACCTCTATGTAGAGATGACAGTTCTAGTCCTGGAAAATCCTGACAGTCATCTACAAAGTCTGGGCTGGATTTAAGAGCTGTGGAACTCTTGCCTGACTCATTGAAAGGAGTACACACAGAGGACCTGCTGCTGTGAGCACTGGATTCTCACCTTATTGGACCATATTGCCCATATTTGACCTACTTTGCATGTAGGTTAACTGTTCATCTAGTAGCATTTAACAAAAAACATGGAATGAGTTTCCATATATTTCCTATTCTGAAAGAGTAACTAAGGGGGAGCTGATTATTTGCGTAACTTCTCCATTTCTAGCCCTCCCCACTTTACAGGCTTTTGTACAACTCAAGGCTTTTGGGGAGGAGGAATATAGCAGCTAAACCTTGCTAGAGTGTGGGTATAGGATGCACAGAATCTCAGGTAATACCACAGGAATTAGAGTCCCACTCCCTTGTAGGGTCTCAGCAGTGACATGCATCAGGAGAACCATTTTAAACACTGAATAAACCCTTAATATTGGAAGAAAACAGAGGAAGAAATATGATGAAGACAATAACTGCCTCAAATATCCTCGGCATACAGAGAGTCACTTTCACATTTAGCATATGGCCTCCATGCAAATCCTGGGGATTTTAAATCAAGCTCTGGGGAGAGTCAACCCTAACCCTACTCAGATGGAAGCAAATGGTTCTGCTGAACGAATTTCAGAAATAATGGTCTATAGCAAAAGAGTGGAAATTGCTTGCAAGAGGACAGGCTGCACTTGATATTGCCAATTTGTTTATCCCATAGCTTCCCAATACAAACCACCTAGAGCCTGCACTCGGCTGACAAGAAGGGTATGCTTCACACAAGTGCCATCAGAATACAAATCAATTGTATACCACTTAGAGACTTGAAAGCCATTCAAAAGCAGCGAGATGAAAGGCAAACACCACTGAAAGTGACAGCAATATTTTCTTCCAGAGCACAGAAAATGTAAAAAGAGAGGACTCTTTCATAGCATAAAGAGAAAAGATGCTGCGGTTCAGGAATCGAGCACCACACCTCTTCAGGGGATTCAAAGAAATGCTTCAGGACGGAGCACATTGAACAGCACTGTGTTTGACAGTCCCTCTCTGTTCTTCTCTTGATGACATGTGCAATACACAGACAGAAGAGAGGAATCATTGAGGGAACTAGGGATGGCCAAGAAGGCCAACAGTATCTTGGCCTGCATCTGCATTAGTGTGGCCAGGAGGAGCAGGGGAGTGTTTGTCCCCCTGCACTCAGCACAGGGGAGGCAGCACCTTGAATACTGGGTTCAGTTTTAGAGCCCTCACTAGAAGACAGTCATTGAGGTACTGGAGCATGTTCAGAGAAGGGCCACAAAGGTGGTGAAGAATCTGGAGAACAGGTTTGATGAGGAGCAGCTAAGGGACCTGAGGTTGTTCAGCCTGAAGAAAAAAGATATTGAGGGGAGATCTTATTTCTCTCTACAATTCTCTGAAAGGAGGCTGGAGTGAGGTAAGGGTTCAGTCTCTTCTCCCTGGTAACAAGTGATAGGACAAGAGAATATGGCCTGAACTTACACCAGGGGAGGATTAGGCTGGATATTAGAAGAAACTTCTTCACTGACAGGGTTCTCAAACACTGGGACAGGCTCCCTAGGGAGGTGGTTGAATCTTCACGCCTAGAGGTGTTTCAGAGGCACAGAAATGTGGTGCTGAGGGAAATGGTTTAGCATCAGACTTGGTAGAGTTAGAGAATGGTTGGACTTGATGATGTTAAAGTTCTTTCCCAACCAAAACAATTCTATGAGTCTGTGATTGTGGTGTTGGCAGCTTTGTCTTCACCTGTGATTACCATTTTGCCTTAAAGGACTAAGAGATTAATACTGGAGTTGAAACATTGCAAAATATTTCATTTTGCATAAGTGTACTTTGTTGGCTGTTTCCAAACCTCTCTTTTTAATGAAACACTGTTCCAGGATACACTGTTCTATTCAAATGTCTGGTGACATTAGCTTCACATCAAAGCTGGGAGCGCTGACATTTCCCACTGAACGCTCAGCCTGCTGAGCACTTACAGAAATGCACACTGATGAACCAAGCAGCCACCTCTTGTTCATTTGTTCTAAATATTATGGCAGATTACATCTCAAAACAGACACTTGCTTTTCAGACAGATGAGTTTCTAATTGCTAGCAGAAATAATATGGCTGCTAAAACAGAACGAAGCAAATTTAGATGATTTGGGGAAGATTATTAAAGTGCTCTTTACAAAACACATGAAAGCAGGTGACAGTCTCATGTGTCTTTTGAAAGAAATTTACATGCTTTTCCCAAACGTTTTTCTCTGCTCCATTTGCTGCATCAGGACTGTTAATAACTCACTGTCCTTTCTCACTGCAGCACAGGGGAGAATTACATTTGGATTATGTAAGAGTTGTGATGGGAAAACACAGTACGTGGATCAAAAAAAACCCCAAACTATTGTCAGGCATTTTGATGTATGTTAAGCCAGACTGCTGTTTGTTCTCTGCGTGTAAATCTGTACAGGTGGAAAAGGATTGACACTGAAGGTGTAAGACACTGAGTTTAGAATGATGACAACTAATTCATAGAATCAATAAGGTTGGAAAAGACCTCAAAGATCATCAAGTCCAACCTGTCACCACAGGCCTCATGACTACTAAACCATGGCACCAAGTGCCACATCCAATCCCCTCCTGAACACCTCCAGGGATGGTGATTCCACCACATCCCTGGGCAGCCCATTCCAATGGCTAACAACTCTCTCTATGAAGAACTTTCTCTTCACCCTGAACCTAAACTTCCCCTGGTGCAGCTTGAGACTGTGTCCTCTTGTTCTGGTGCTGGTTGCCTGGGAGAAGAGACCAACTCCCTCCTGGCTACAACCACCCTTCAGGTAGTTGTAGACAGCAATAAGGTCTCCCCTGAGGCTCCTCTTCTCCAGGCTAAACAACCCCAGCTCCCTCAGCCTCTCCTTGTAGGGCTTGTGCTCGAGACCTCTCACCAGCCTCATTGCCCTTCTCTGGACATGTTCAAGTGTCTCAATGTCCTTCTTAAACTGAGGGGCCCAGAACTGGACACAGTACTCAAGGTGTGGCCTAACCAATGCAGAGTACAGGGGCACAATGACTTTCCCTGCTCCTGCTGGCCACACTATTCCTAATGCAGGCCAGGATGCCATTGGCCTTCTTGGCCACCTGGGCACACTGCTGACTCATGTTCAGCTGGCTGTCAACCAGTAGCCCCAGGTCCCTTTCTGTTTGGCAGCTCTCCAGCCACTCTGACCCCATCCTGTATCATTGCCTGGGGTTGTTGTGACCAAAGTGTAGCACTTGTCACTTGGACTTGTTAAATGACATCATGGTAGATAGTTGCTGCAATGCATATACAGTGGAAAGCATCCAATAAAAACATGACTATTATTAGTTTTCATCTTACTCCCTTAATCATAGCCGCAGCTTCAAACAGATGCAGAGAACATGGATTTCAGGCAGTAAATGAATAAAAAAAAACAAACAGCTCAGAAAACTAATGTTCCACCTCTTATAGTATAAGCCACAAGCTACTTCCCATCAAAGCACAAATACTACAAGACTATTGTGCGCTAGAGGGAAAAGAAAGGAAGCATCAACCATCCTGCCCACATCTCTAGCTCATGCAGCACAAGGAAAACAATAAAATTTGTCAGAAGAGCCTTTCCAAAACACAGTGCTTCTCACTGCTGCTTCAAGGAAAGACACACCCCTTTCTCCAAACTTGATGAGAATTTGATGCTGAGTATGGCAGTACTTTGCAGATGGGCACATAGAGAGACACTTCAATACCCCAAGATGACTTGCAAATGCCACCCAACATTTTGGTAGTAGCCCATCACCAAAACTCTATGTTCAGCAAGGCAACACACTTTATTAAACAACACCATGATGAAAGTGTGTGTGTGCATATGCATATATATATATACTATAGACACAAAAATACACTGATTACCCCTTCCCTCTTTCTTTGACAGAAAACATTCACATATTCTGCTGACCTTTGACTCTATTCTGTTACTGCTTTGACCAGTCTATATCTGAGAGTTATTCTGGGAACCCTCTGGACCATGCAAGGGGAAAAAAAAAAAAAATCTCTATGAGAAGAGAGACAAATTTCTGAGGAGACAAGAGTTTGTAGTATTTTATTCTTTTACTTCCTGTTCTGTATTACCTTTAAGATAGTCTGTATGTCTATAACTACAGTATTTATGAAGTGAAAGGCTGTCTCTAAAGATGTTCTCTAAATCTACAAAGCTGCATGATGAAAAGCTCAGTTCTTTGCAACTGGTGGCAGATGAACAGTGGAAATACACAGAGCTTTCAGTAAGCCCCCGTTTTGCAGACAAAGCCTGTGCTGGCTGCATTTGCAAATTAGCTCTGCTCAAACAGATTTTATAACTACAAAACTGCAGATGAAACTGGTGATGTTGGGGGCAATTGTTTCTTCTGCTGTAGGTCCTCATAAATATTATGAGCCTGAGGTGCTGCCAGCAGACAGAGAGGAGTCATCCAATGTAGCCCCATAAATACATTTGAACCTTTGAGTGATTTTATTCCAGCCCTGCTTTTGCTTCTTTCAGATTTACTTCTGTGAACATTTGGAGCAATGAAATTTTAACCTAGTGCCAGCAAAAGTATATGCATGATATTCACGGTAACTACTCCTGCTGGACCACAGAGTGTTTAGAATTGAAAGTGCCCACATTAATAATGACATCTTCTGATAGAAGAGTTGCTGTTGCATTGTGTTGATTGGACTAATAAGGGACCATCTCAAATAACAGTTTTGTCATTGCCGACAGGTGCAGCTCTGGTGTTGCTTTTACCTTTGGCTTTATGTCCAACTGCTAATTAGAGCACTCAAGGCATCAGGACTACCTCCTGCATGCTCATGGCCTAAAACACCATTAAAATGAGAAGAGAAAATTAAATATATACTTCTCTTGGCCTTGGTACAGCATGGTCCAATCCTGTCACAGGTGCTAGAATATTTAGCTCTTTTGTCATATTCTTGTTCATAAAAGGAAGCAGAGATAAACTGCAGACTCAGTACTGGTGGTCCATTTCTTGTGTTCCCATTAAGACATACTATATAAAATGAGATAGCATTCAATATCCACATGCTATAGGTATAGATAGTACCAGCAGAACATGTCATTAGGCAGGAAAGAGAAGGACACCATAGCTCTTTTCCCCTTTAGATTTGCCTTACTACAAGTCACCATGAATGCATGCTTCATTTCATCCAGCGTGTCAGGTTTTGGGCTTGCTGATTCAAGAGACAGGGATCTGCTGTAGAGAGTCCAATGAAGAGCTATGATAATGATGAACTGAGTACATCTCCTATGAAGACAGACTGAGACAGCTGGGGCCTTTTACTCTGGAGAGGAGAAGGCTGAGAGGGGACCTTATCAATGTCTATAAATATCTGAAGGGTGTCAGGATGAAGGTGTCAGGCTCTTTTTGGTGGTGCCTGGTGATAGGACAAGAAACAATGGCAACAAGCTAGAACACAGGAGGTTCCACCTCAACACAAGGACACACTTTACTGTGAGGGTGACAGAGCTCTGGAGCTGCTGCTCAGAGAAGTTGTGGAGTCTCCTTCCCTGGAGACTCAAAACCCACTTGGATGTGTTCCTGTGTGACCTGCCGCCCTAGGTGATCCTGCTTCGGCAGGGGGTTGGAATTGATGATCTCTAGACATCACTTCCAACCTCTACCATTCTGTGATTCTGTTTTTCAACGAGAAAACCACAAACACAGACCATGCCAAGTATGAGTGCCCTAAGGAGCTGTGAAAATTACAGTTAGGCCAAGATGTCATTCCAGGTTTGATAACTAACCATACAGATATAGAATGCAAAAGAAAACATTATTAAATGTATCCTTGTCTTAATGTGCTGGTAGAACAGAGGGAATGGCTCAATTAAGTACCTGTGCTACAGAACGCATATTAACTGCTTCCGAAGTTATACTGAGTCCCTCTTTGGGAAATTAATCTCCCCAACCATAAAATGAGACCTTTTCTTCTTTCTGCACTCTTATTAATTGCATGGCACTTCACTGGCTCTTGTTGAACTGAAGCTGGAGAATTAGGCCACAGAAAGGTCACTTTCTTCCCTCTCTGCTTGCATGCTAATTAGGAGATCTAAACAGCAGCTTGTGTCTAGAAGCAGAACAGATTAGGGTCTAGGCAAAGAACTTTCCAAGCTATGGACACAGAAATAGGGCAAGACTATGTGGTCTAGGCTGTGACACCACCATACTGAACTTGTTTTATGAGCCAGCTTCACAAGTGTTGATAGGTGGTCTTTATTGATAAGCATCTGAAATTTCTACAAGTTAGTTTGTGACCAGTCAAAACCAGCCCACATTAATTACCACACACATTATGACTCTATGATCAGATTGCAAAATCCCATTTAGATGATGGGCTAAGAGTATCATAGAATGGCTTAGGTTGGAAGGGACCTCAGAGATCATCCACACCAACCACCCCACCATGGGCAGGGATATCTCTCAACTAGATTTGTTTGCCCAAAGCCTCATTCAACCTGGCCTTGACCATCCTCAGGGAGGGGGCATGCACAGCCTCCCCAGACATCCTATTCTTTTGTCTCACTACCTTAGTACTGAAGAATTTTTTCCCAAGATCCAGTCTAAGCCTACTCTCTCTCAGCTTCAAACCAGTCCCCCTTGTCCCATTGCTAGACACCCTTATGAAATTCGATGAGGCCAAGTGTAGCATCTTGCATGTGGGAATCCATAACCCAGGAAAGCAGCTCAGACTGGGAGCTACCTGGCTTGAGAGCAGCACTGTGGAGAGAGACCTAGGGGTCTTGGTGGTCAAAAGGCAAAACATGAGTGAAGAGTATCCTGTGGTGGCAAAGAAAGCCAACAGGATGCTGAGTAGCACTAGTAAGAGTATCACAAGCAGGGATAAAGATATCATTCCCCCATTCTACTCAGCGCTGGTCAGGCTGCACTTTGAGTACTGTGTACAGTTTTGGTCTCCACTACACAAGGATGCAGACAGGCTGGAAAGGGTCCAGAGAAGGGCCACAAGAATGGTGATATGACTGGAAGACCTGTTATATGGAGAAAGGCTGAGAGAACTGGGTTTGTTCAGCCTTGAGAAGGCTTAGGGAGAACTCATAACCATGTACTAGTACATGAGTGACTATCATGAAAAGGGAGACTCCTTTTTACAGAGAGTTACATAGTAAAGACAAGGGGAAAAGTTGCTACTGGGGAAGATTCTGACTGGATACCAGAAAAACTATCTTACTACTCACAGGAACAGATAAAGAAAAGGTCCTTGTACTTTGGGAGACTTTACAATGCTTCATACTATTTCCCCCTGGTGTAAATGGCATTAGAAAGATCACAGGCAGTAGATTCAGCATATGCAATAGACAGCCACGTTTTGAAGGCTGCTTATTGAGCTGAGTCCTTATCAGAAGACACTATGACTGTATTTTCAGTAACTTCTACCACACACAGTGACTTAGACCACTGTGAAATGCAATAACAGCAACTTGCAACACCTTGAATATGTAGAAGTCTGTTTAATCACAGAACCACACAATATGTCTAGTTGGAAAAGACCTCAATGATCATCCAGTTCAACCCCTGACCCAGCACTAACAGGTCAATACTAAACCATGTCCCTAAGCAGCTGCAGGGAAGACTTGGACCCTAAGGCATCAATCACAGCTTTTGTTTGTGGAAGGAAGGAACATCACACTAGATTTGACCAACTCATTTAGTCTGGTACTTTAGTTGGTGGTGGCCTGTACTGAAAGCTTTGTAGGAAAGCCTTTCATATAAGTCACTATTGTCTTAGTAAAGGGACTGACACAAGGAGTGCAGCCTACCATGGTTACCTACAGTACAAAGTATTAGAAAATGAATCCCTTTTATTACACCAACTACTGCACTGAGTATTGCCTCACCACAGAAGGCAATTGCTTTCTGACCTCCAAGGTGATCTGTGTTTGCCCTGAAGCAAATGGACTAACAACCCTTGTAAGTATCCAAAGGAAGACAGAAGAGTGCATCTATTCCACTAATATTTTTGTATGTAGCAAGTCAAATTAAGCTTCACAAAAATAATGGGACCTCTTAAACCCAAATGGGGGGAAGGATGCAGGGTGGGGGGTGGGGGGTGGGAAAAAAGACCAAAAGAGAGAGCTAATAAGAAATCTTCTCTGCATAACATGGGGAAAGCATTTAACAGATTGCTGGCTTCCTGACACTCACCCTCTGGGCTTACATGCCATGAACGAAATTGCTGCTGTGGCTGTCAGTGGGTTTTCATATTTGTCCCTTCCACACAGAAGCAGTCAGCTTTAATTGGTGAAAAGAAATGACAGGGAGGTCAGAAGCTGTGGAGGAGTGAGATTTAATGTTACATTAAAAAAGGAAAACTAACCTGAACTCCACAACCTGCAGGGAAGATTTGCAATATCTGCATTTTAAATAAACTCCAGTGTATGCATATACTTTATTTTTAGGTGAGGATAGGGTATGACAAAGACACTTTTCAGCTTTATAGATAAGCAATTTCCTAGTATGTGAACTACTACTATAATCAATTACCAATGTAATCAACTAAAAAGTGAGAAGTATTTTTCAATACTTTTCCTTATCAGCATTCCTGCTTTCCCTCTGTCTGGCCTTGCTGCTTATGCTTCATACATGGAAAAAAAAAAAAAAAAAAACAAACAAAAAACAAACAACACTTCAGGTTCTAGCCCTCTTAAAGCACAGTGAAGACTGCACATCTGAAAAGAGCCTCTGCAGAGGAAGCTTAACATGACCCGTTCCCAGATAGGTGGGGACAGACTTTTTATCAGGGCATGTTGAGACAGGACAAGGAGTGATGGATTTAGACTGGATAGGGAAAAAAAAAAAGTTTCTCTTTCCTTTTTCTTTAATCCCCCTTCTCTTTGAGGGTGGTGAGACATTGGCCCAGGTTGCCCAGAGAGCTGGTAGATTCCCCATCCTTGGAACCATTCCAGATCAGGCTGTCATGGGCTCAGAGCAACCCACTCTAATTGAAGATGCTGTGGCTCACTGCAGGGGGGGGCTGGATTAGATGACCCTGAAAAGCCTCTTCAAGCCATTTTATGATTCTGTTCTTCATATGTTGGTGTTTTTTGTTTGGTTTTTTTTGTGGGGTTTTTGGGGTTTTTTTTAGGGTTGTTTTATTTGTTTGGTTGGTTTGGGTTTTTTTAAGGATTCCAGTTGCTTTATTAACAGAATTTTAAGTTCTGGATCATAGAATGAACTCTAAGGAAAAGACCAGCTACAGTTATTCTTATAGTTTCTTTTTCTAAACCCCACTGTACTTTTGAGTGAAAAAGTGCAAATTGTCACTGATATTTTACCTACCAGTAATTTAACAGCCACACTCAATTCCCAGATGAAACCCAAAATAAAAACACAAGTAGGTTAATCTGAGGGCTCACCATTTTCATTTCAAAGGCTTTTTTTAACATTAATTTGTCCTGAGGCAGAAATGAAATATAGACAAACTGTATTAGATTTTAATTTGCTAAAAGTAGATTACAGGTCTTCTCCACAGAGACACTGAACACTTAGTTCTCACAGAAGTAAACTTTTCTTTCTTGGGTTAAGACAGCAGCTGAGCTGCAAAGGGTTGGCCTTATAAAGTGCAACCATTCCAACTCAGAGCTCAAAGAATACACCCAGTACAAAAAAAGAGACAGATTTAAATAGAGCTGGACATGAGATACAAGATAATTCTGTGTGCAATTAAATGTTTGAATTCAGAGGAAAACTATTGAGGCTGAAAAGATCTAAGCTCCCCCTGCAATCATCTTCTTTTAGATGTTCCTCTCATCCTATTGAGAAAAATCTGACAAACAGGAAGGGTACACAGGCATATCACCACAGAGGGAGGGTCTCAAGACCACTGTTGTCTCCAAGTGTGTGTCTTTAATTGGATTAAAGTACAAGCTGTTTCCACATTAGGCTTTGAAGTCTAGGAACAGATTAGCAGTGCAGAAGCTCTTTATGGAAGAAGGCTTTGAAATGAAAAATGCTAAATTAAATAACCCTGGCTAGAAATCTAAAAGATAAATAACAAAGCTGAGACCTTCAAAGCTCTGGACCCATGCTCTGGTTTCCTGATCTTCATTTCAATTGCAAAGGACTTGTCCTGAATAAAAGCAAAAGTGACACTGAAAAGTGATCTCAGGATTGCTTCAGAGGACAGTATGCCTGAGGAGGAAAAGGTAGGAAGAAACTTCTTTGTCTTTGGATTCCCTCTATATAAGACCAGCTCCCATGGAACTAAAAAGGACTCTCGTGTGCGCTTGCCTCTGCGCTTGGAAAGGTTTCTCATGTGGCCTTTCATAGAATCAGTCATCTGTTTGCTTTGAAGCAGCAAGGAATTAGAGAAGGAAATGAATTTGTAGTCAGCCTAACTTGGAATATCCACGAAGCAGTTCACATACATCCTTCAAGCTCTTTCCCTGTTATTATCTTCTGTCTTAAGAAGGTTTCCAGGGAATCCAACAGTCAGAGGCAAGATTCTCCACTCCTACATCCCTGTTGTAGGGCTCTGTATGACTGCTAGTGAAAGAGGCCACATTCATTATTAAGCATCCAGAGATCTCAAAATCCCTTGCTCAGATTCCCAAAGTGTTTGGTTTCCCTTCCACTGCAAGGATATCTGAAACACAAGTTCCTCCTGGAAAAATTGCTAGTTTTGTCTGATTTACAAGTAAGTAGTATTTAATTTTAGCTATTGCTAAAAAAAGAAAAGCCAAACTTTTTTTTTTTTTTTTCACGTGACCAATTCTTTCACTGATACACTAGCCACAAAGCACTGAGTTATATAGTGATGATTCTTGCCTTTTGTACTCATTTCTTGTGATTAAAAAACTCTATGTGAAATAGTTTCTGAACTTCATGGCACAGAAAGACAAGAGTGTAAAGAAAAAATAGAAAAGAAAGATTGTAAACAAAGAGTCTTCTCCTTAAGAAAATCAGTTGCTTCCAATATAGATGAATGCATAACATGACTGCAGTATTCTCTCTGCTTCCCTGCAGTTATGGAGAACACCTGCTCCATACACTCAGGTCGTTATCTGGAGATTGAAGGCAAATGGCAGGTTGCTAAGGGTAACCACCTCACAGCTCCTGGAATCACGCGTGAGTCACAGAAAATCCTGATTAGTTAAAAATTAAACAAGAAGCATCTTCTATGAGTTCACATGAGAATCTTTAACCATGTCCCCCACAGAAGGGATCAGGAAGGAATTTCCTTTTTCTCTGGAAGAATTATTTTTCCTGTCTCTTTATATTTCATACATATCTTCAGATCCACCAGCTGCATCTGAAGAAATTTTCTCCTGTTGGAAGACTCTCCATTTCTCTTTCTGCTTTGCAGCACCTCTTTCTGACTCTAAGCACTTTCATTTCTTATCCCTGAAGCTAGCCCATCTGGTCTGGTCTCTCCTCTGCTCAGCAGTTTCTCTTGAGCTGCTGTGACTTGGCAGTGTTAGTTTAAGGTCTTGGTAGTGTTGGGTTAATGGTTGGAATCAATGTTCTTAAAGGTCTTTTCCAACTTAAATGATTCTATGACTTTTCTTGTTTTGCCAGCCCTATCACACACTCTTGAAGCTTCTCTTTCCTAAAATACTCCACCTCCCCAAATTTGCAAAAAAACCCATGGAAAACCCAAGTGTTACCTAGAAAAAAAAAAAAAGTATATTGAGAACTGGGACAAAGAAAGTCTACATTAAAGCAGCATGACAACATGTGGTGGTCACTTTCTCTCTGCATAGTATGCAACCAGCATATCAGCATCTACACAATTGAAATCATGCATTTAAGTAAAAGCTTGAAGAAATTCCCCAAATCTTCATAAATTAAGTATAATTTAAATAGTCTACCTGACTTTTATTGGCACAGATTATGAGCACATGTATATCACAGATGTTCTGAAAGGAGTTCTGGGTAGGGCACAGTTAGCCCAAGGACTGCTTCCCATTATATGGGGAAAAGCATTTTAGTGCCTTGTCCTGAAACACTGAAGATCCAAAGATGTCATAAGCCCATTACATCACTGAGGTGTCACTGGGGAAAAGAGCAGGAAGAGAAATCAGGATGGTGTCTCCAGTATGTCCAATGAATTCAGTACTCTGACAAGCTTTAAAAGATCATGCTGTACCTAGTCACAGAATCACAAAATGCTGGGAGTTGGAAGGGACCTTGAAAGATCATCCTGCCCAACTCTCCTGCCAGAGCAGAATTGCCTAGGGCAGGTCACACAGGAATGTGTCCAGGTAGGTGTTGAAAGTCTCCACAGAAGGAGCCTACACAACCTGCCTGGGCAGCCTGTTCCACTGCTCTGTCACCCTCTCAGTGAAAACGTTCACATGGAACCTCTGCTCCACCTTGCACCCATTGCCCTGATTGCAATTACAAATCCAGTTACAAAAAAAAAAAAAAAAAAAAAAAAGGTACCTGCAGCAAATGCTTTGGATCTGAGGGAGGTTATATCCTCAATCTTTTAAGTTACTGTGTTTTAGCAAGACAAAAATCAGCAGCATGTTGCCAATATTGCTCTGGTTGGTCCTATTCTACCTCTGTGTAAAGCTTCCTGAGCTAGTTGAAAAGGTCTCTTCCAAAGTCTTGTAAAACCAATGGAGATCACTCTGTGATCTCATCAGTCTATGGTAGAAATGTAAATCCTGTATTTTTTCTTTAAAAACCCAAGTATTCATTTGTGTAACTTCATGGAGAGTATTAACAAAAGCACTGTGGTTTTCAACACTGTGTAAAATAGGTGGATTCCCACTGATTTACAGAATTAGAGTGGAAGGGACTTCCAGAGATTGAGTCAAACCCCCTGGCAGAGCAGGATCACCTAGGGCAGGATACACAGGAACACATCCAGGTGGGTTTTGAAAGTCTCTTGAGAAGACTTTGTGGGCAGACTGCTCCAGTGCTGTCACCTTCACCATAAAGAAATGGCTCCTCATACTGAAATGGAACCTTCTGGTTTCCAGCTTGTACCCATTTTTCCTTGGCCTATCATGGAGCACCACAAAAAAGAGCCTAGCACCTTCATCCTGACACTTTACCCCCAGATATTGATAGACCTTGATAAGACCTCCTCTCAGCTTTCTCTTCTCCACACTAAACAGCCCCAGATCTCTCAGTCTTTCTCCACAGCAGAGATGCTCCAGTCCCCCAGTCATCCCTGCAGCTCTCCATTGGACTCTCTCCAGCAGATCCCTGTCTCTCTTGAATTGGGGAGCCCAGAAATGGACACAGTATTCCAGGTGTGGTCTCAGCAGGGTAGAGTAGAGGGGAAGGGGAAACCTCCCTAGACCTTTAATAGAATTTTAACAGGAATCAGCCATTCCAATACCAGAGGTCTTCTCCTCTTATACTCACTGTAGTTTTTTTCCTGCTTCTGTGTATTTCTATCTTCTTGTGGCCACAATCATACCACAGAGCTAAGAAAACCAATTGCTTCTTAACAGTGAGCATTGTACTTTCTACCTCTTCATTGAAGATCTCCAAAACTCTCTTAGCTGTGCACTTAATGTGAATAAATTACTGAGGCCTGAAGTAACTGTTAAATTAATTTAGCACTGGAAAATAAAAGCTGAGACAAGAGAGCTATCATTGTATAGCAGCAGAGGGGAAAAGTTGTTTATTATTTACCTGTAATGATTAAAAAATGCTTATGAGCCATTTCTCAATTTCACTACTTTGCCTGTACATACTCACCCTTTTCTACTGAGGATAAGAAAGTGAAGACTTTACAAGTGCACTATTTTTAATTTGCAAGTTTAATTTAATACAATACAGTTGATGTGGCCACAAATGTTAGAATACTGTAGATTTGCCAGATAATTGGAAGCACAAAGAGGAAATGATGCTAGACTGGATGACACATTACAGCTCCTCCAGCATAGAAAGCTTCTATGTGTGCAAGTAGAAGAAGAGTCCTGTGAAGTCCAGATTGAATACTTCACTGAAGACTTAGGATAGATTCTTAATCAAATCCCAGGTGCCTTGTCTTCCATGTAACAGCCTATCTTGGACTTGAAGAGCATTATCAAAGGGCTGTAATGAAATTCTTCACTTCTTTGCCCAAGGCACTAAGCTTTTCAGTCTTTCTCAGGACTATTCCATCCTTAGGCAGTGCTTTTCCTAATGAGGATTCCCACAGCTACCTTGGCTTTGGGGAGACCTCTTTTCAGTCATGTAAGCTAGAGATGTCTTTGCAGCATCAAGGCAGTTACACAGCTGATAACTGAGAGGAAAGAATACAACTTCAAGTGGTATGTGTTACCTTTCCAAACCAGTCTGACTTCAATTAGTAAAGCAGGGCACAAACAACTGAGGCCAGGGTTCTACACAGCAAAACCAAACACTTCTGTAGTCTGTCACATCTAGCAGAATAGGTTTTTGACCTGCAAGTCAAGATACTGAACTTAAATTCTTCCTTTGCCATGAAATCTTAGGTAAATCATCTCAGTGGTCTGTGCTCTATTCCTTCTCCAATATTCTGCTTTAACTATTTTAGTTATAAATCCTTTGGGCAAGGAATCCCCTTCCTCTTTCATGTCTTGAATAATTAACAGATCCCTAATCTCAGATGGAAGTTGCACAATACTAAAAAAGACATTAAGCAAGATTTAAAAAAGGTAACGTGTCCTTCTGCACTTGTTTTCTCCTTCAGTGACTGGAATGATCTGGCAAACCCTTTCAACATGCACAGTGCCTTTACACTTAGAATGCAGTGCAGAGGGAAGAGCTGCTGGAAGGACAGTGGGAAAACAGCAGACAGACACTAAACCAATGGAAGAAACAAATTGGGATGTGTAGAATACACCCTGTATACCAGTACTTAACAGTCCACACTTAATAACTAGCTGTGAACTAGAAGGGTAAGTGCTACTGTCAATTAGATGGAAGATTTTTGAAAGAAGAGTGTGCATTACACACCAGAAAACCTTCATTAGCCTTTTGAGACAGTCTGATGAACACTGAAGCTGGGACAGGTGATGACAGCCTTTGAATTAAGTGTCAAATGCTAATTATTTCCTTAATCAGTCACAGTCAAGCCAATTTCTTAATTTCCAAGCCAGGCTTGATCTGAATGGTAAGAAAGTGTGCACTATAGAGTGCTAAGACTGTTTCAAGAGCCTGTTTTTCACCACAATATTAGTGAGTATAAACAGAATCTATTTGTTTGACTTTCTAGGCTGTTGCTTAATTTTAGTGCTTGTTCCATTCTTCTCATTCTCATCTAGACAAATGAGATCACAGATGCAAACAGTGTTTTCTTGTGCGTTTCATTAAGATTGGATAAAAATCTGTGAATAATGCTTAAAACCCAGCTTCCCCTTCAGTGCATTAACAATTCTTGCTGATTTATTGATTCAGAGAAAGCACTCCTCTTTGTTCTCACAGGTGTCTTGGCTCTTTGGAGGGAAACAGCTGCATATATCAGGAAACAGATGAATTTCAGGATCATCTTCTGTTTCCTTCTGGTGCACAGGAATCCATCAGCTTACCAGAGGAGGGAGAGTTTGCAAGAAAGAAAAGCTGGAACAATCCTCATTATCAATCCAGGCTGGGGGATGATGAGATTGAGAGCAGCCCTGTGGAAAAGGACTTGAGGGTTCTGGTGGATGAGAAGCTGGACATGAGCCAGCAATGGGCTGCATCAAAAGAAGCATGGCCAGCAGATGGAAAGGCACAATTCTGCAGTTTTGCTCTCACCAGACCTCACCTGGAGTGCTATGTCCAGCTCTCATGCCCTCAACACAATAAGGACACAGACCTGGAGGAGATGGTCCAGAGGAAGGCCACAAGAATAATCAGTAGGTTGGAGCACCTCTGCTACAAAGGCAGGCTGAGAGACTTGGGGCTGTTCAGCCTGGAGAAGAGAAGGCTCCAAGGAGACCAGATAGCAGTCTTCCAGTACCTGAAGGGGGCCTACAAGAAGGCTGAAGAGGGACTGTTCTCAAAGGCCTGCAGTGATAAGGACAAGGGACAATGGTTAGAGAAGAGCAGATTTAGATTGGATGTTAGGAACTATTTCTGCACTGTGAGAGTGGTGGAACACTGGAACAGGTTGCCCAGAGAGGTAGTTAAGGACCTTCACCTGGAGATGGTCAGGCTCAATGGGGCTCTGAGCAACCTGATCTAATGGAGGATGTCCCTGCTGACTGCAGGGGTTGGACTAGTTCCTTCCAACCCAAACCATTCTATGACTGATTTTGTTGTTGTTTTGGAAATATTTGACAGAAAACCTGGGGGGCAAAAATGGAACAGAAAAATGCCTCAGTGGACATACTGCAATGAAATAACTGAGGCATGTCCAGGAGTAACAGGAGAATTCCATCCTACAACAGATCATTAAATAGTCCTATGAGGAACAGGGAGCTGGATGGTCCTTATGGGTCCCTTAAAACTTGAGATATTCTATGCTAGGAATTAGGATGAGCTGCATGCGTTGCACCACACTTGCCTTCGGCACACATCATGCCTTGTTACTGACAACGTGATCTGATTTTTAGCAGTGACTGAGCAAAAAATGGGGCAACAGAGATTCAGGCTCATGACTAAGTGTCTGTAATTACCTTTAATTTTTTTTTTTTAATTTTTTTTTATTTTTAGCAGAAAGTGTCTTGTGGTTTTCAAAGGAGAAAGCGGAATGAAACATTTGGCCATATTGTAAGACTTTAGCCTTACAGACTGTGTAGCCACCAGTAACCTTTTCTGAATCCCTTTGCTCTTCCTTAGCACTAACTCCATATCAGTAAAAAACTTCAGCCTAGCAGCTGTGGTGTTTCAGGAAAAACACCAACTTCTAAACCACCTCAAATAGCTCAGGACTTCTATATTTACAGGGACTGGAAAGTAGTTTCTGTTGTCTGAAGTTTTGTCTTTATGTTAAGGCACTGGGCAACCCCTGCTAGGAGAAGACTCTGTTTAAGCAAGAGGATTTTGGCACAACTGTACATGTACTAATCTGCATATTAAAAGGAAATAAGATGTTAGATTCAAATCTACTAATTTCTGCAACAGGACCTTGACATCCTCCTACAGCTGAACCATGAGAACAACAACTAACCAGGACTGATGAAATATTTGTCTTCCATTCTGTGTTTAAAGTACAGAACTATGCCTTTGAAACATACGTGTAATTGTAGCCCATAAGACAGCCCATCTTCAGTCTACCACTGTTCTCTGAGTAATTAGCAACAACAAAGAAATATTTTCCATAATCATGTGGGGCATCTTAAAGGGAGTTTTGAGTAAGTGGGGAATTGTGAGCTATAAACCACAGGGGTTTGAAATAACACCAGCTTTAACATGTCATACTGTGCTTGGACATGATTTTGTGATGCAGCTGAAGCTGATGAGTTCAGAATTTGCATGCAACATTAAGGCTTACTTCTCATTCAGTGAAGTATTTGTAACTGTAAAACAGCACAGCAAGGAGGGAAGTAGTCTTAGACAAACTTCAACATGTGCTTAAGGAAACTGGGAGGGGGTGGGAGAGAAAATAAGATGTTTGGGTGGTGGGGTTTTTTTTGTTTGCTTGTTTTTTTTTTTTTTTAAGCTTTATTTAGAAACAACTGAACGTTCCTGTCTGTCCACTGAATTGGTCTAACTTGGTCTACAAGCTCACTAGTGAGTTCTAGATTGTTTCTCCTTTTACACCACCACCCCCCCCAACCGCCCAAAAAAGGCAGCTAAAATGGATACTGAGGTTAGAACACTTCTACAAGAGCCAAGCACACAGAGATCAGGCTGAGGTGCAAAAAAGCCCCAAGCAGCAAAACAACCTCAGCCCAAATCAGAAAACCTTCCCTCCTTCAAGAAACTATTGTGGTTCTATCCACAGAAAGATGAAATTGCAAGTCAACATCTAAATCCCATGGTGCTACAAGCACCCTAAGTGAGACACTGCAACCTTCCCACCAAGAAATAACAGAATGAAATGATCATTTGCATCACTGCAGGGAAAGGAATAACTTGGTCCTCAGCAGCTGTGTATCATGCAGTTAACAACTTTTATGCTTATTTGCCTTGAGGAACTTTACTCCATATAGAATCATAGTCCCATTTAAGTGATCATGCAAAGCTGAAAGATTTGAATAGCCTACACATGGAAGTAGAAGTGGTCCTTATGCAGCCTTCTAACTATACATGAACCCTCCAGCCACAGATCTTGTTACTGAATCACTGTACATGTATAGCTGCCTTAATACTTTTTGTGTGATGAGGATAGAAAATTGGAAGTTTTTCCTTTTATCTATAATTTAAGAGATACAGCTCAGGAAGGACTTTTACATTATTTGGTTGTCTTCCACAATTTCAGTAACTTGGAACGGGTCTGGGTTTTTTTCCTCTCATCAGATACTTAAGTGTTGTAGCAATATTAAATTCTCCTCCAAATAGCCATGTCTGCAAAATTGTATTAGTTATATACTCACAAAAGATGACACTTCAAAGCATACCCTACTTCACTACACTTTTTCACAGTAGTAAATTGCCATTCTAATACACCACCCAAAAAAACACCCTAAAACCACAAACAACAAACCAACAATGAACAACCCGCAAACCCCTAACCAAATAAAACACCCCAAAGCCCTCAGAAAACCCAAACCAAGCCAACCAAAGAAAAACCAAAAACACCTCACCCAACCAACCAAACCCCTAGATTTCAAGCATGAGGTTTTCAGACATGTTCTGTTAGCTTAACTCTACTTCTCACTGGAAGTAGAATAACAAATGTCTTCACCGAAAGGGTTGGGAAACCCTGAAACAGGCTGCCAAGGGAAGTGGTTCGATCATGATTCCTTGAGGCATTTAAAAGATGTGTATATGTGGTGCCGAGTGACATAGTTTAGCAGCAAACACGATACTGTTGGATTAACGGTTGGACTCGATCTAAAGAGGTCTTTTCTAGCCTTAACAATTCTATGTCGAACTACTACACCTGCTAGGGTTGGTCTTACAAGGCAAAAAGTAGGAATTCCTTAATTTTACCAGAAAGGCTTTCCCTTTGCATAGAATAAATAAATCTCAGAATGCTGCTTTCTAAACCGGAAAGGAAAGACTCAGAAGCACCAATTTAGTCTTTTGCTCAGATGAGCTTGAAGGCGCATCTGAAATTACATCACCAGCACCACCAAGTACCTTTAACCCAAGGTTCATTTCAGTCAAGCCATTGCCCAGAGTCCAGCTCCAAAAACATTAAAATATAAAAAAATAAAATCAAGCCCTTAATACTTTTGCATGGTAGCACTGACTTGTAAGTTGAGTGCTAGTAGGCCTTCAGAAGTGCTTCTTGGAGATAAAATTTGAATAATCTATGCAGTTTAATTTAAATAATTTATGCATAAAGCACTGTAGAGTTATAATTGTAATTATAATGTTCAACTCAGCAGCAAGGAGGTGCATTTGAAGTCGGGTACTGATTGTAGTGTCTATCTTGCGCTCCAAGTTCCATTTTGTTTTGAACAATTCCTTTTGAGCACAGGGAGGTGGCTCAGAGCCTCACTAAAATTTCATGGTGAAGTTTTAGAGAGTTTCTTTCCTAAGCATTTTTTATTATTATTATTATTTAAAGCCTGAAATCCAATCTGCCATGCTTCTGTGTAATGGTGATAAAGTAAAGGTGGCTGAAAAGTGCCCCTGGTCACAGAGGAAGGACTTTTCTCCTCTTTTTGTGGAGGAGCAACTGTTCCTATCACTGATTTCCTCAAGCAATAGGCTTAGAGGATAAACAATATTTTATACGAACAGCAATGGAACAGAGTATGTTATTTCTGGAGCTTCAGCTCTTCACTGTGGAGAATGGATTAACCCTGAGTGACATGAGAAACTAGATGTTATTTGCTTGAATTAAAGGGTTAAGGTATTTTAAAGGAAAAAAGTCTATGACCAAATGGTGTCATCTTAGTAACTTGGGGCATAGAGAGGGAACATTGCAGGTTCAGGAGCACTTCAGAAACTGATGTAGCTTGAAGCCTGAACATAAGGTTTGCTCCCACCACTCACATTAATGCTGTTAGTTTTGAACTTTCAAAACATGGCCAATGCTGAGATCAAATGGTTCCATAGGACCACAATCAACAATTGCTCTTGCAGCACATTTGGTTCTATGCTAAGCTGTCTCCCTTCACTGAATAGCTGCACAAGAACAATCTCTGAGCCAGAAGACATTTCTAACACATTCAACGAGACAACCATGCAGGTAAAAGGATGAATTCTCCTATAAGGAATGCCTTTGCTTGCCACCTTCATTTCACAGTCAGAGCTGCTGCAGCTGCAGAGCCAATGCGTAGAGGAGCAAGCTGCAGCCAGCAGACTGAAGACAAAGAGCTAAGGGAAATAGAGTGCTATCACTATAAACAGTGGGCAGACAGCACAATGGGATCACAGGGAAACATAAGAATGAAAATGACATAATTAAATCAGTATCATCTCTTTTCCCCATTAACAGGTCATGTCAAAGACTCATCCTCAGATACCCAAGCTACGCAAGCAGTGAGTACACATAGAAAGTATGCTGTATTTGTTCTAAACATGTAGTACCTACTCATAACTCATACTGAGGCCAGTAAGTTGAATGTGCTATGGACCCACTGTGTTGAACATCTCATTCAATGACTGAGTGCTCTATCAAGTACCAGATGACAAACTGGTGGAACTGCTATTTAGACAGACCTACAAAGTCTGAGGAACGGGACAAGAGGGACCTTGTGAAATTCAGCAAAGACAACAGCACAGCAATGCATCTAGCAAGGAAGATACTAGCTGAGAACTGGAGGACTGAAAAACAAAGGTGGCTTAGCATCCCAGGGTTTATTAACAGGACCATAGCCAGTGGATCAGGAGAAGAGATACTCTTCACCTAGTACTTGTTAGAGCATTAGGCTGACTACTGAGGGAAGCATCAAATGGTTAACTAGCAAGAATAGCAGCTGCTGAATGCAACCTGTAATTTCAAAATTATTGTGAAGATTCAGACAACGAACCAGATAGACTCTCATTCCTGGAATTTAATAAATTGAAGTTGATAGACACTGTGCTCTTGATCTGAGATAAGCAGCTTTATCAAAGCAACCAGTTTGATAAACAAGCAATCTGTGAGGAGTTAAGAAGAGATTAAGCAAGTGAAACCTTCAGAAGACATGTTTTGCTGCTTTAGCGGTCAAAGTTACAGCTGCGTGAGTTTTATAGCTTCAAGCTCCTTTCATATCATTATGAACAGATGCACACACACACCAGGTATGAACCAGTCACTTAAAAAAACACAAAAATAAAGCTCAATTTATAGATTGATTTTCATTAAGATTGCACCTATGTGCTCATTTTTACTAAAGAAAGCCAGCACCAGTCTGCAGATGCTTGTAAGCTGTGCCATACCTAGAAGTAAAGACTGACAAAAGAAAAGAATTCCTACTGCTTTGAAAGTTGCAGCCCTTAGTTTGGAGTTCAGACTGATTTGCACCATATTTTTCTGGCAGCAGTTCAAGATGAGTGGATAGAGTATCTAGCCGTATCAGCTTGGTAGTGGTGGGGAAAGATTTTATTGTTTTCTAGATGTCATAGTGTAAAAGTACAATTATACTTCTCTGTTTCCCAGCAGAGAAATGGTTAAGGTTTAGAATCTGAAGTTAAGGCAAAACAAGATAGAGATTTAGAAGTACCTGAAAGCAATTACACAGGATTTTGCACCACTTTCACTCAATTGCTTTTTAAGCTTATTTAAATTTTAATCAGCCTTAAAGCCAGTGTCTGGCAAGTCCAAATCATTCCTTCTGATAAAAAAATCCAACACCACCAAAACCAAGAAACAACCCAGAGTACTCCCTTTCAAGACATACACATCATAGACTGTTGGGGGAAAAAAAGAAGCCCCCAAAACAAAACACTCCACAAAACCCCCCAGAAACAGAAGGTAAACCCTGGCTACCTTCCCTGCAACAAAATCCCAGATCATACTGTCCCCAGAGAGGATTTCGCATGCAGGGCAAAGTATGCAAAGTCAGTCTCTAGATGAGATATGCTTGACAATGAGCAAAACAATTCCAAACCCAGTATTGGGTTTTTTTTTCAGTGCTCTAAAACCAGCATTGCTTTGGCGATTCATGGTGGTGCAAGGCTTCACCTAACGCACCCCACCAATCAAAGCGGCCATCTCCATTCAGCATCTTTACCATGCATCTGTGGTGCTGCCTGAAACACTGATGCTGTCCAAAAAAACAACTGGAAAACCATAGCAAACAACCCAGCTTCAGCTGGCTGCAGTAACCCAGGATCTTGAAATGGTCAAGGTCTGACACAGTTACATTGCCATACTGAAATGTAAAAGGAAAAAGGAGAGGAGAGCATGAATATAGACTTGTGCCTGCATCCTCCACATCCACCACACAGCAGAGACCATTGGAAGCTCTACTAATCTGAGTACTTTTTTTCCACCTGACTTAGTTTTTCACATATGTCAAATATTTGAGAGGGAAGGGAGATATGACATAATTAAAAACTGTATTAAAGAACTTGACAACAACAACTACTAAGATATCAGTTCAAGAGTTCAGCTCACCTGTAGCTCAACAGACCAAAGACCTTGTTTTTAATAGGACATACACTGTTTGTTCCATAGCAGGCTGCTGTCTCTTATAACTGATGTCTAAGGTAATGCTGATGGATGTTGTTTCTCCAATCATTTTCCAAACTCTCCTGTTTAACAAGGCGAGCTGCACGAAAGCAGTTTATTCACCTGCTGGCAACCCTTTTCTCTGAAGGGTCACTGCTCTTAATTATAGTTGCACCTGCTTTGCTTTTAGGTCTGTCAAAGTTTCCATTATAAACCGATTTTAATTTTTTTTTTTTTTTTCCCTGTAATACCCTTCAATTCCACTGTAGGTTAAAGCATGGCTCAAAGTCTTGGCAAGTATATTTTGTAAGTAATCAAAGCTCTCTTTATCCCTAGTACTTAGGAGTGCCTCTTTCTGCTGCTTCCTTGTGGGAAGGTTATACTTCCATTTTCCTAAGGAAACAAACATTTTGCAGGTGGAAAAATCTTAAACAGAATGGATAATCACATCAGAAAGTGTAATCTTGTAAAAAACACTGGCCTGCACTCAAAACCCCCAGAGTTTGTATTCTACTATCTTGAACTTTCTGCATCAGATGGAAGGAATTGCTTCTCTGCCTTCACTCACTCTAACCACTACATGATATTTATTTTATTCCTCAACTGTCTTGCCTGTTATTGCAAGCATGTGGGCATTCCCTTTATTGTGAAGTCAGGTGACACTACTCCTGCAGAAGAAATGCTATCACTTCAATGTGTAGATTCCCTACTTCATGTTTCAGATTGCATGTGTCTTGTAATGCTGAAGACAACAGAATGGAAGGTAGATTATATATGCTTTCACATCTGGAACATGAGAAAAATACCAAAGCAAATCATCTGTTGTTCAGTTATGGTAATGCACACCAAAGGCATAGACCCAACTGTCACCGTGACAGTGACGTGACTAATCAAATGGTGCAGCAGGCAAAGCCCCACAGATAAGCAGTGAGCATAATCAGCTGCTTAAGAGCAAGCAAACTGACACTGAAAAGTGAGTTAGATATGCTTGTGCACACTGTTTTCCTTTCACAGCATTCCATTTCTGAAATGCAAAAGCATTTTTGCATTTTCAGATCCAATTCTCATCATGCACTTTCAAATCCCTAACGACTCCCTATTTTGATCACAGATCAACACAGCTAAAAGGACTGGGCTGTGGAAAACAGTGTATTCCTCATAACAGCTAGAGAAAACCTTTTGTGTTAGCTCTGACCCTGTTTGAAAGGGTTATCTGTTAGCTAGGAACAAAAAATTCTGCCATTAAAGTTTTCATTCTCTCCTGTATTCCATTCTCTGTGACAGAATCTTCTAATCCAAAACGAATAACTCAATAAATTATTCCTATTCAAGCAAGAAGGCCTACAACGGCAGATTTACAACAACAATGACAAACACACAGGATTTCTGGTCTTTAACTGAACAGATGTTTGTACATAAGTGAACCAGTTTCACACAACCACAGAGACTCGGCCATGTAATGAAGACAGGAAGCTTTCACAGCTCTGATTAAAAAAACACCACCCCCAAATGTCTGTATCCATATATAAAAAAACACGTCTTCCAGTGCCAAATCATGTTTGTTTTTTCACTTTGAGTAGATCACCAAGAATTAACAAAAGGATTTTTCACCATATTCAAAATGCCACAGAAATTATTGTATGCAGAAAAACCTTTTTTTTTTTTTTTTTTTTTTTTAGAATACAGAACACCTCCTCAAGAGAGAGACTGAAATTAACATAGAATAAGTATCTTTTTGATCTCATCATTTAGTTTTGCAATTTTAAAAAGGAAAGCACTGGCTTCCTTTGATCTGAATTTAGCAATGCAGTCCCTTATTTCATCCTATCTCAAGAATGAGATGGGAAATGATTATTATCAAATCTGAAATCTAGATAGGAAAAGTGGCAATCAAAAAACTCACCTGAAAGAGCAGGTGCACTGCAGTAGATTTGTTTTGCTCTGTGCTGGTTTTGGCTACGGTAGCAGCTAGTAGGCTATGCTGTGCTGAAAACTGTGTTGATAATTCTTCTGAGCGGTCCTTACACCAAGTCAATGCCTTCACCACTCCTCACTCCACCAGCAAGTAGGCTAGGGGTGCACAAAAAAGTTGGGAGAAGATAGATATGTTAGCATGCATATGTTCAATGCTTGTTTTGCATATAATACACTACCAACTGATTCTCTGGGCACTGTTTTTCTGCTGCTGGCATATATCACTTCAATGCTGGTGTTAAATTTAACTGCCTACATGTTAGTACCAACTTGTGTTCTAGAAGACATGTAAAAGACTCCAGAGAGCAAAACAGAAAACACAAGTAAGGTTCTTTCTTTGTTTTAACTACAGGATAAAAGAACAAATAGCTACATATTGTTGAGATGGAGATTTTTGTGTTACCTGTCATTACAGTTTTCAGAGCAGGGCCATTTTAAAGCTAGAATTTTACACATGCTTTACAATATAATCAAATACTGCAAGAAATTGACTGCAGTTTTCCCATCTGCTTCAAAGGTGAATCAAGTCCTGTCATTATTTATAATGGGGATGTCTCAAAGTCCTTCATTGTGAGAACATTAATGAGTACAAACATAAAGGCTGCTACTATAAAAGAAATAGCAGCAGAGAGATACATTTTACAGTTATTACAGTTCAAGGGAGTTGAACCAAGTACAATATCCACTCTTACCTAGAGCATTATGTTTCCAAAAGAAAAATTTTGAAAGCTAACAGTGTAAAATAGTCCCTTCTTCATGCCCTTTAAGAATTGCACCAACATTAAATCATTTAGCTACACTTTTCTTTTTCCCTTCAAAAGGAATTACTTTCTATTATCAGCATTTTGGGTGCATTTACAACAGGTAAACTGTGTCTTGAGGGTGTCTGAAAAACCTTTTGGTATTTTCAAGTTGTGTTTGTATCATGTTTACTGTTTCCAGGGGCAAAACAAACAAAAACCAAAACCCAAAAAACCCCAAACAACAACCAAAAAGAAGTCCCCCAAAGTTATGGGGAGCTCAGTGCGCCACAGCAGGTCCATCCCACCAGGACAGCCAGTGCTTTCCATTTTTCTCACCAAGTTTCTGTAACTCAAGATACAGTTACTCAAACCAGCTGGGAAGGGAACCCGGGCCAGCTGGCAGCCTGGTCTGAAACTCCCATTTCCCTTCAGTTGGTCACTTTGTTGCCTTTCTAGGGCTCGTTGGTGCTGTAACAGTGACCCCGGGTCACACTGGCAGCCTGGCCCCAGGCAGGCCTCACACTCCATGTCAGGACCTACCTGTACCCTTGCCATAAAGCAGAAGAAAAGCTTTACACCCCTAACACGGAGCACAGACCAGAACTGAAAGCTGCTCTGTAGAGGCATCATGGACCAGAGACAGAAAACCCCAAAGAGGCCCTTCCACAGGCACTCCAAAACCAGGCTGCCCTCAGCACCCTCCCTGCTCCTCCCACATCACTTCCACTTAAACAGCCCTGGGGCCTGTCCCACAAGCCCCACTCCCCACGCAAAGGGCTCCCCCTATTACTTCTTGTAATGGCCACTCACCTCCTTCTACCTCCTTCTGTCTCCTTCTGCCCCCTTCTAGTACCTTCTGCTCACATTAATGGCCTCAGCTGTTGTGGGAACGACCACCCTCTTTCCCTGCAGCCTTAGGAACCTCCATCTCAGGTGGAGATAATTAATGATAAGGGCCCAGGTGGAGAAGATTCATGTAATGAATGCTGCAGTTCTTCCATCTAGCCTGTTACAGCATGAGCACTCCCTGCAGATTAGAAGGATTTTAGTCCACTTTGACAGAGGGGCAGGTGAGCAGTGGGTCTGCACATCACAAATAGAAGCTAGGATTGTGCTGTCTCCTCAAAGTGCTTGGCAGGCATTCTTGAAGGAGATTTAAAATGTCTGAGAGACAGACACTTTGTCAAGTCTGTCTTAACAGGGAGAGGGCCAAAACCTACAGTTCATTTACAGGGTGCCCTAGATGGAAAATATTTGCCTACAAGATTTAGAGTAAGTACTGGGACTCTGGTTAGCAGAGATTAAGTGCTTTGCTGACTCATACTATATATAATGAAAACTTAATAAAATAGAATATATCTAGTTCATAAAGTCTCTTGATACCATATTGTAATTTAGTCCACCAACAGCTTTTATTTAAAGTTGGATTCCATGAGTCTGTTATAATGAGCTAAAAAGTGCATGGATAAGCAGTTATTTCTGAAAATGTGGCTCCCTATCGATGTATATTTTGCACAGCCTGTATATCTTAATTGAATTGAAATGAGCATGGGACCCTAGGGTTTTCTAGGTCTAGTGAGGCATTAAATACTCCAAAAGTGCAATAAAAAATAAAAATAAAAAAAAAGAATCAAAAAACCAACCCAGCAACAACTCAGTTCTCCAAATTATAGGACCTTATTGCTTTAGCTCTGGGCACAGCACTCCTACTACCTAGCAAAAGTACATCAAAACATTGCTTATGGCCCTTCATAGTTGTCTATATTCAGCCCTTATCTGGGGCTAAACTCCAGCAGTTGCTCTGTCACCTGATGACCCTTCCCAAGCAGAGAAGAGGAACTGGGAAAAAGAAAGAAGACCCAAGGCTTGAAGTAAACACAGATTCAATAAAACAACAAAACTAATACCAAAATAAGGTAGACAAAGCCATACTTAGCTCAGCAAAGGTACAGCAGTCACACTAATCAGAAACATAGCCCTCAGAAGAAGTAAGAGAAGCAGAGTCAGGAGGAACCCAAACATAAAGCTCCCTCTCCTTGACAAATTTCCCCCTTAATATTGAGCCTGGTGAGTATGGGGTGGGATATGCCAGAAGCCAGCTCAGGTGAGCTGCCATGTCTTACTTCAAAGTGCTAAGGGCCTGCAGCCTATGGCTGGCCTAGGATTCTATTCCAGAAAAAACAGGACAATAGTCTGTAACTATGGCTTTCATATCTTCACACCTTGATACTTAAAATCTTACTTGCGTTGTGCATCTTTGGTGCATCCATCTTACTGTCTTAAGTTTTCATATTGCATCTTCAAGCTGTCTCACATGTGCTTATAGCTTTTTCTTCTTTTCTCTCTGAAGCTTCTCACTCTAGGTGTACTACTGCATTGATCTGAAACGAAGACTCTTTTGGCCATGTGTGTTCAAAAGGGGCTCTGTTTTACTTATTGCCAGGGAAGTCTGTCTCCACGGACGGTGGATTAAGATCATGCAGACATGTAAAATTTTTGCATAATCTGTGCTTTGTTCACGGCTGCACACCCCAACATGAGTCACAGCACTAGCTATTCTTGCTGTTAATGACAACACCAATTGAAGCTGATGTAGAAGAATGATACTCAAAGTAAATTGCAGAAGTTAAATTCCCTTCCCAATATAAAGCTTTTAAAAGCTTAAGAGCTGTTGATTTAAAAAACTATTCTTGTTCTCTATCATAATTCCTGTCTTGGGTTGATACCAAGCACCAAAGCTATTCTGAATGCTCTACATGATGCACTGACCAACCTACTTTTTCTTTGAAATTTGGAGACCCCATGGGATTAGGGAATAAGAAGAACCATCTGATGTCTTGGATGCTTACCCAAACTAAGCAGAAACTCTGAGTGTTTTTGTTCACTAGCCACTCTTGGATGATACTATTTACATTGTCACAGAGGGAGTATTATTGATCACTTTCCACTACCATGACTGCTATAATGTCAATCAAAACCAAGCAGCTTGATAACATTCAGATTCTGGCTGTACAAATGTTCTCTTTTGGGGGCTGATTAGTTTGCTCCAGCTGGCACCTTTTCATCCAGGAGGAAAAAAATTTTAAAAAGGGAAAAAAAGGTGCACTGGTGTTTTCCTTCAGCATAAACAAAATTCTGTGAAAATACTTTGCTTAAACTTGAATCTCAATTAACTCGAGATGATATTTCTTAAAATACAATCAAAAGAACTCTTGTTTAATCTAAGTGGTGCAGTTAGGATGTATCTTTTTTTATTCTATATTTTGATATTTCAGTCAATGATATTGGCAGTGGGTGAAAATGCCCAGACCATGACTGACTTCAGATCAAAGACTTAAAGATTTTATGATGCTGGAAGAAATTGTTGCCCACAAATTAAGATCTGTTAATGCAAGTGCCAATCAGAGTATATTGACAGATTGTAGTGTAGAGCTGGACAAAGAAAGGAAGATCTACTGCTGTTATGCACTCCTAAATTAATTTCACCTATAAGGAAGAGAATATTGATTACATTCATCTCAGTCAGTTGCTAGAGTGATTGAAGAACAATTCAAATTCAGTGACATCAGCTGTACAGCTAATGGTACTGTAGAAGACGATGGTAAAACAAGGTGACTCAAGAGTGATAAATGTAATTTCACTAGATCAAAACCGGTCTGTTTTTATCAGAAGGCAGAGTGGGATCTTTAGATTCTATTGTTCCTGAAGTTGTGATAATCTTTGTAATGCCTAAGGGATTTAAGCTATGGTTCTTTTTCACTGTACTTGTACATAACCAGGGCACACAGACTAAATGAGTGATGACCTGGAAGAAAGACTCTGGATACCTGCTGAATTAAGTCAGGAAAAAAAAACTGTTTGCATAGTACAGCAATATAGGTCTGATTCAAACTCATATAGAAGTAAAGAAAAATATTTCCAAATCGTGTCACTAAATTGTGGATTAAGCTTCAGTACCATGTCACAGTGAAGTGATGTAGCTTTGTAATTTTGCTTTTTATGAATAACCTTTTTATTTCTTGAATTGGAGGTTTTGAGAGGTGTGGTTTTTCTAACCTTTCTAAAATAAAACATCACACCTCAGTGTGGGAAAACTTACTCACATGAATAACAACTTCACAGAATCACAAAATGGTAGGGGTTGGAAGGCATCTCCAGAGATGAGTCCAACCTCACTGCCAGAGCAGGATCACCTAGGACAGACCTCACAGGAACACATCCAGGCAGGGTTTGAAAGTCTCCAGAGAAGGAGACTCCACGAACTCTCTGGGCAGCCTGTTCCAGGGCTCTGTCACCCTCACCATAAAGCAGTGTCTCCTTGTGTTGAGGTGGAACCTCCTGTGTTCCAGTTTGTACCTGGTGTTCCTTGTCCTATCACCAGGCACCACAGAAAAGAGCCTGGCACCTTCATCCTGATACCCACCCTTCAGATATTTATAGACATTGATAAGGTCCCCTCTCAGCCAGACTAAACAGCCCAAGGTCTCTCAGTCTTTCTTCACAGGAGGGATGTTCCATCCCTTCCTTATCCCCATTGCTCTCCATTGGACTCTTTCCAGCAGATCCCTGTCTCTCTTGAACTGAGGAGCCCAAAACTGGACACAGTATTCCAGGTGTTGTCTCAGCAGGGCAGAGCAGAGGGGAAGAAAACCTCTCTAGACCTGCTGGATACACTCTTCTTGAAGCACCCCAGGATGCCATTTGCTCTCTTGGCCACAAGGGCACATTGCTGTCCCAACTTGAATTTGATGGGAAGATCGATGTGCTTAAAAGTCAAAATTTCTGTAAATTTTTGTCACTATGACTCGAAACAGAAATTGAGCTACCCCCAGGAATAAGAAGACATTAATTCAGACATTCATTGCACTCATTACAATTCTGAACAGTTATATTTCAAGAACACTAGGAAATTTGATCTGCAAAAGCATTTGTTTTCTGCAAAAGCTGAAATGTCTTACTTTGATGGTCTCGGCTTCATTTCAGTTAAGGATACACAAGAAAGATTCAACATGTTAATGATAATCCAAAAGAGATGGGTTTTTTTCACCCAGTTTAGATGTTTGCTCTCTGAAGTAACAAATTAGAAACCATTTCTTAAAGTCTTATTTTGCCACAAGGGCAGTCAGTTTGGTTTACTGTCCACATGTGTAAGTACAACAAGGACATGTTCTATGGACTGCGTCAAGAGGAGTGTAGGCAGTGGAGCAAGAGAGGTGATTCTGCCCCTTTGCTCTGGTGAGACCCCACCTCAAATCCTGCATCCAGTTCTGGTGTCCCCAGCATAAGAACATGGAACTGTTGGAGCAAGTCCAGAGGAGGGCCACAAAGATTATCCAAGGGCTGGAGCACCTCTGCTATAAGGATAGGATGAGGGAGCTGGGGTTGTTCAACCTGGAGGAGACTCTGGGGGGGACCTTAGAGCTGCTTTTCAATACCTGAAGGGATCCTACAGGAAGGCTGGAGAGGGACTTTTTGTACGAGTGTCCAGTGACAAGACAAGGGGGAACAGTTTGAAGCTGAGGGAGAGCGGGCTTAAACTGGATCTTAGGAAAAAGTTCTTCAGTACAAGGGTGTTGAAACTCTGGAACAGGCTGCCCAGCGAGGTTTGAGATGCCTCCTCCCTGGGGGTGTTCAAGGCCAGGCTGGATGAGGCCTTAAGCAGCCAAGTCTAGTTGAGAGGTATCCCTGCCCATGGCAGAGAGGTTGTAGATGATCTGAGGCTGGTTCCAACATAAGTCATTCTATGATTCTGTGGTTGCCAAATAAGTTAGGCAATAGTTGGACTTGATGATTTTAAAGGTCCTTTCTGCGTGAAACGATCCTATAAACAGACCTGGGAAGGAATCAAGCAGAGAACAATCCTTTAAGGAAATCCTGAGCGTGTGAAAATCTGAATGTTTTCTTCTTTCTTCTTTGTTCTGAAACAATCTCTTGAAAGTACAGTTCCAAGGCTTTGGTTTAGAATCAGCTCTTTTCAAATGAGTAAATATGAAACCAACGTGTATATTCAACCCGAAGTCTGAAGGATTTAGTTTCTGTTCAGTCAGCAAGATTGAAATCAATCAATCTGCTATGTAAATCCTTATGTGAGCACCAGACTCACTACAGAAACAGGTATTTACCCTACAGCATTTGCTTACCTCCAGACCTAATGGGTTGTTTCTTTTCTTGTCAGAAGTAACAAAAACCTTTTGCTCAGTTTCTGTCTCTTCATGGATTTACACTATGTTCTTCTCAGACATTTTTACATTTCATGTTGCACAGTTTGGTTTTGGAATTGTGACTCTCAGGTGAAGTTTTGTCTGCCCAGTATACATCCAGAAGACAGCATTTATTTTGCTTAATTTTCAGAAATTCTGAGCATCTTCAGAGCCTCACTGAAGTAAGATAAATTAATCTAGTCAAGAAAATAACAAGATTTGTGCCTAATCTGAGATATTCAAATTTATCTTGAGGCACCATTTTGCCTTGTGCTGCAGATTAAAGGGTACCCCTTCCCCTCATATTCCATACCTCAACCTCTATAGAGATTGCAGAGAAGCTCATACTGATACATCTTGGAATCTAATTGTGGTAGCAGGACTCATTGAGCTTTTAAAAGATATTTTAACTGCAAAACAATGCAAACACTGAAGGTAGCAGCAGCATCCAAAGTACAGCAAAAGAAATAAGAAAAGTATTGTTCGAGGCTCAAAATGGAGCTCTGATGCTTAGAGTTCAAATATTTAAGATATCAACAACAAGTATTCTCTGACTTTTATGACAGCTGCTAGGAAGGAGTTTGGGTGCTGTTAATATTTATCATCTGCAGTAGTTTGTGTGTATTACAAAACATTTACTTGCAGGATCTGAAGCTACAATTTTGTATTTGTTACAAACAATGTAATTGCTTGATCTGGATCTACAAACAGTGACAACAAAACAAATAAACCCTGATTTTAGTGGAAATGTGTTGCAGTTCTTCCTACATCATGAATCAAATTACAAGCTAAGTAGCTCAGCTTGATGATGGAGCTGAAATCCTTATCATTGTAACTGACTCAGATATTAAATCTTACTTTAATACTTGCAAAAATGCAATGTAGTTTAAACAACTTTATTAAAGAAAATACACAGAGCATAAAGAGAATAAGGAAATATGAGGGAAAAAAATAGAAAGAATGAATGGGCTGGGGAGCCAAAGCTAAGGCAAAGTGCATTACTGGTGGATTCTGCCAAAGAGCAGAAAGGCAATTTCCATCCATAGTTCCTTTTTTCTATTATTCAGAGCTGTGGCTGCAGTCGCTCCCTGCTAAACCAGCATGGCAGCTGTGTAAACTCCACTTTAAAACCTGGTATTTCACATGTTCACTTGGCATTTAAGCTCCATGAGGCTCCTGTTGAGCAGTTTAATGCATACACCAAGCAGTTTTCTCTGGAATGGTAGAAGCCTTATAAAGGTCAAACTTTATCTTCCAAAACACCATTAGATCAGAATTAAAATCTGTAAGTTAAAGCTGATCAAGTTAGCAAAAATAAAATGCCATTTTCTGACCTCTTGCTCCCCATATCCCTCACAAGTATGAAGAAAGTTAGTATCTGCCAGAAGTATCCTGATTATAACCATGTGGTTGTTGTGTCAGCCTCCTGCTCCAGTCTTGGAGAAATATGAAGAAAAGAAAATGAAAATGGAACAGCCTGGCTTTAAAAATATTTATTAGATCATACCTGCAAACATGACAATTCTGGCCACCCCTTTGTTTCTCATGAGCATCCCTAACAGCTTCAGCACATCTAAAGAGATCAAATACTTATGTCTGAAGATTTTTATATTGCAGATGTTTTATTAGGTGCCATAATTTGATTTGCCTCTCAAGATGTGGAAAAAAGAACCCTCACAATTCATAGCTTTCACTGGGTTTTGTAATTATTTGAAAGCATCATTTGTAGCTTACTGCCTGTGCTTTCCATGACACTGAACTCAGCATTGACCTGGAGTCCACTGCCAGCTGATTGACTTTAATATTCCTTCTGAAAGTATCCTTCTGGGAGACTGGCTATAGGGACTGCTTATTGTATCTCTATGGTCACATAGCTCTTGCATAGATTATCTGACAGATATCCCCAGCACTGCTGTTAGAATTTACTGAACTGCTTATCTGGAAGGAGACAAAGTCACTGGCAGGAAGTATTTACTGAGGCAATGCATTAGAATCCAGCTGGAGCCTCTGATTAACACAGCAGAACTCTTGTGAATATTCTGCATTCTGAAACCCACTCAACACTAATAGAGATTCCAGTGCTGATAAAGCAGGAGAAAGGCTTCTGTGGTCTTGCTAAACAGGTCCTGGGCAGCCAGCCTGCAACTGTCATACAGTTAAACTTGCTACACATTGGCAAAAGACAGAGCAGGCTAAAGGTTTCTCAAGCCTATGGAAGAGTAATTTCCTTTCCATCTGCCATTGTAGAACATGGTTTGCTTTTCCCAGCCAGCAAATCTTGGAAATGCCTGGAAAAATTATGCCTTCATAGCATCACTTGGCCTGTGTTTTTTTCTGACACCACTATCAGCACACTTTTCAGGAGCTTTTAGTCCAGCCACTTCCCTCAGAAGTGCTGCCATGCTATCATTTTAGTGCTGCCAGTTCTCCACTGTAGAAGGAAAAAAACAGTGCAGTTATGTAAAGCAGTTGGCTGGGATGATAATTTGATGCTAGTTTGAGTTATAAAATTCACAGGCCAACCAGTTCAGACACTAGTGTAACTTCAGGATGACCAGTTCCTTCTTCTGTCTTTGTTTTGCCCTTTCTCTGCCTTCACACCCAAAGAACATGAAGTGGTGGCATCAGCTCTTCAGTCTGTTCTGACAAGTTTAACACAATGGGAAACACAGTTTGCTAAAAAAAAGGATAACTCAGTCTGAACAAAACAAGGAGTTCAGCATTAAGTGATACCTGAGCTATTTCAATTAGAAGATAAAGCAAAGGCATCAAAATCCTCCTTTTATACCACATTTTTATTTTTCTTTAATTTTCACACAATCAGGACTAAAACAGATGCATTTTGAAATACAGTCAAGTGAAAACTGAGTGCAGAATTTTTTCTAACTATACCAGTGGATAAACACTGGGGAAAGAGAATTGTTTCATTAGACATAGACAGTCTTTACAGAGAAGCAAATGGCCAGGAATAAGTTTAGAAATACATTAAAAGAAGGGTTCTAATCTTCAGAGGGATCAGATGCGAGAACAGCTTTCTAATAAAGCTTGGTAATAAACCTAATGTATTAAAATTGATCCATGGATGATCATGGTTAATTACAGTAGCTGAGACTGATTGGATATTTTAGGGGACCCATTCCAGAACTGAATCCTGCATTGCCAACTCTATATGCTAGAGGTCCAAGCAAAATAATGTAGAGAAAACCACAAATGAAATGTGATTTTTTGTCTGTGTGCTGCTGTCCTTTGCAAACTCAGATATGCAGGATGCAAGCCATATGTTGCTGTTCACATTTAAGTATTTACTCTAGCAACAGAAATTGAGGCTATTTCTAAGCCTTCATAGAATCATAGAATGGGTTGGATTGGAAGTACCAGACATCTTCTGTCCCCCACACAAGTTTCAACATGAGTTCTGAGTCATCTTCAAACACATCACCAAAACATCTTGCAATTTAATGAAAGATACCAAGGCTTGGCTCATTAGTATATAATGTCTGTATTCCTACAATACAACTGCAGCAGCTTTGGAATTCAACAACTTTAGGGTTGATTCCTGGGAGAAATAGGTGTGGTCCCTCTCTGTAGATGTTCTCATTTTAACTAGAAATGCAAGCAAATACAGTTTCAGCACTAACAGACGTGATAACTAACGCTGCCCTGCTGTTTGTTTTATTTATTGTGCCGATACAATGCCTCATTTCTGCACTATGTTTTTTATTCCCATTTGGGTTTTAGCTCTGTACTTCTTCAGGCAAATATTTAGAAAAACATAGTACATTTAGCATGGTATTGCATCCACAGATATATCTCCTTTGATTAACTCTTATTTTTCCAGCAGAAAATGTTTGCTTGAGCAACAAGCAGAGATTTCATTCACGGTGTCCTCTTTATATACCACTGTGACAATGGCTGCTTCTTGTGTTTAATTTCTCCGATGCCTCGCATTATAGAAAATAAATATATCTGTGTTCTTGGAACCAGGATCATGAACCCTCTAATGTAAGAACAATAGTAATAATAGTAATAATAAAAATTAACTTTTCATTAACATTGCAAACTGTTCTGTGCAGTTTCTGGTACTCCCTCTGCGCGGTATACTCGGCACTAAGTTAGCTGTGTTTTAATTACTTACTCCTCCTGGGTTCAGTATCTAACATGTTTGAATGTCCAGTCAATTCCTTAAGCTATATTAGCTTAATGAGGCATATGTAGGCCCCTGTAGTCTTTGCACTTGTATGGCAATTTTGTGATTAATAGTAATTAATGACACATCAGTGCACATTTCAAATGAGTGATGAAAATGTTCATCCAACCCCAGTAATGAAGACACCAACACAATATTCAAGCAAGGCATCAGAGAGTGATGTGCTTCAGTTTTCTGCTGTGGTAGGTTGCAATTAAACAATATTTGGGTTTTGTATTGCAGAGGGCCCCAAACAGGTTTGATTGATTGCTTCTGCTTTCCCATCTTGGCGCTTCTCTTTTTTTTTTTTTTTAAAGCTTCTTCCTCAGTAATGCAAAAGAATAGAAGTAAGCAGTGAGTAAAGGTGCCAGAAAGATGGGAAATGTATCAAAGTCCTTCAGAGAAGAATATTCTATATTTGTCCATATAACAGAGATTTAAAAACCACATTAGAATACATTCAACCTTTCACTCTTTTCTCAAACTGATGATAAAGGAATGGGACAACAGTTGTGACAATGTTTGCTCAGGTCAGGCATGCAGTGTGAGCCAGAAACCAGAGCAGTATTTCAGAAATAAGAGCTTATGTTCCTTGCCCTTCTCTTTAGATCATTTGTCATGCTTGTTCTTGCACTGCCACTCTGAATTGTGTTCACATACAAATAATAGCTACTGTGATGGTACTTTGCACTTCTGTCAAACTTTTCAGCCAAAGATGTCAAAACACTATTCAAAATTGTTAATTCTTCTCATGTTCCCAGCAGAGGTGTTGACACAGGTTTGGAGGAGTTTGTTTTATGCAGCCTGTCCCTTGCTACAAGGGTCTGCCTTCATTATGGTGGACAGAAAGGGACTGTTTGTCAAATGCTTTGTTCTCTCACAGGCTTTGTTAGGCATATGATACTTAAGGGTATGTGGACCTTTAGATGATGCATGCCTGGTACTAGAAATGAACTTGCCTTCCTTTTCAAGAACAAGCAGCCTATACTGTGTAGTACAGAAAACCTTGCTTTACCTTCCCTTTATCAGTGGCAGAAGATGTTACTTTGCCTTCACATTTCCCTTTACATGGCTGTGTGTCTGAGAACTGTCATGGCTTTTACAAACACAGAGAAAAGACAAATCCTGATGCCAGTGGGATAGACTGACAGCTAGTGAGAAGGGGAAAATGGGCTGAAAACAGGAAGGAATATGTACATTTTGACTGCCTAGCACCGCAGGCAGCAGAGGGGAAAGAAGCTAGAGACAATAATAAATCCAGTTATTTAGTTGGATAAATGGTCCCAAACCTGAGAAGTTCAGAAATGCTTTTTAATGGCATTGCACAATAACTACATATTAAAACCAAAATAAACAAACAAGCACAACCCAAACCCAAACAAACAAACAAAAAACAACCAAAACCCCAAAACACATAAAACAGGCAAACCTTAAAGGGCAAATCACAGATACTCTGAATTCAGTAACAAAACTTTCTCTAACTTGAGCAGGCCAGGACTTAACTTTGACAAGATTGCAGAATTGTTAGGTAAGAGAGGATGGTAGATTTGGGAAAAGAAAAAATCCTTCCAACAAAATTTACAGACTGCAAAATACTTAATGTGAGAAATGTCTCAAATGCTGTTCTATGAGCTGATTAAAATTTTCTTGGACAAAGCAGTTGTGACTAACACTTCTAAGTGCCGGATGAAATAATAGGCCTTTTAATCTTGTAACTTTTACTACGCTGCTATAATAAAAGCCACAAAACCCAATTCTTTCCAGTGGTTCAAGGAATTATTTCACTTTACAAAGCTAGAAATGTGCCGATTCACTTGGCCATGTCCCTTGAAGGTGAAATTCTAATACAGAGCATTCAATTATTCCAGGTTTGAAAACTTGTACTTTTTTGTTCTGTATTTCCATGATTTCACATATTTTTGACACAAGTTACTCTTGTCCTTTTGTATATTAGCTGGTAGAGGGCCATGGTTTCTGGATTTCTTTCTATTCTGGCCATGGTTGAACAATGCCAGGTCCCTTGGCTGATCCACATCAGACCTTTTTCTCAGACCAGTCACCAGCTTCATTGCCCTTCTCTGGACATGCTCCATCACCTCAATGTCTTTCTTGTAGTGAGGTCTCCAAAATCATGTCCAAAACCAGGGAGATGATTAAAAAATGGGATAAGATGTAGGCAAGGTTTTAGCAGACTGACTTTGATATATTTGGTAGAGTTGTCCACAACCATGTTCCAAACACGATGTGCTGGAAAGCAGTGCACCAGACTGGAAAAAGGTCCGATGGAAGGAGGATAACTCCTTATGGCTGGATGTTTCCTGGCACTGGCTGTGTGCTAGGCAGCCCATTGGTGCAGTGCTGAATTCGCATTCTCAGACTTTATCTTTACTAAAGCATCTCAGACCTCAGGATTGCCTTGCTAACCAGCTCACGCCTGGCTACTAAATACTTTCAGAGCAAATGCCTGCAAGGCTTCACTCACACAGCCTGATAAAGTCACAGCTAGAGCAGATGTGACTGCTGTCTGTACATTATAGAGGGGAGCTATTAATTTCTGGGGAACCCTAGCCCAAGAACTGATACACACCTAAGCTAGGTAAGAGCTGTGTTCTAAAAAGTTGAGCTCTAACACACATATCCGAGAGAAAGACGGAGGACAACTTTTACGATGGGATTTTATGATAGGCCTAGAGAAAAGGATGAGTAATAAAGTGTATTTATTTTTAGATTTGTGAGTGTGAGGCCATGACTCTGTTACCATTGAGGTCTCTTCTGACACTGATAAAAAAAGACTGTAAAAACAAAGAGTTAAGAGGGAAGGTTGGGCAATGACTTGGGTGAAATCCCGACCCCAACAAAATCAGTTCAAGCTGTGGATTTGACAGGGCTGGGACTTTTTCAGTAAACAGCAGAGATCCTCCTAAGCACTCATTTTGTCTGGCAGTGCAGAACATCCAGTAGCAGAAACAGATATTAAAACATCAAAGCCTTTATTTGCTCTGTGCCAGCTCAAAGCACATGCTGCTGTTCTAAACACTTCAGCATTACTTCCCTCTTCTAGAGTCAGAGTGTTTTCTTTTTTCCAGTAAAGAACTGAAGAAAAGGCAGTACCATGCTGTCCTAAGTTGCTTGCTCTAGCCATGAAATAGGCATTTTCCTAGCACAAGGAAAATGGCTAATTAAAATTTAATTAACATATGGAATGCCTTGGACATTTTTAAAGGAAGAAGTACTTGAAAAGAAATAGCTTTTTTCACAGCTCCAATTTTTTCTCCTTTACTGCCAAGAAAGAGCAATTAAGTAAGCTCAATTAAAAATAACAATAATAATTGCCATTTTATATACAAGAGAAAATGTAGTGAAAGGCAGTAAAAGGAAGAGCTGGAAGTCTAAATGCCAATAAAACTTACAAGGCAATTTAATCTGGTGTGAGGCCTGATTCATGCTTTTTTTCTGGTGCTTACTCATGCTGAATGTCAAGCAGAGCTGAAGCAGGTGCCTAATCTGGTGGTTTCAGTGGGGTGTACGCACAACCATAAAGCTAGCAGGTACCCTCCCAACAAGGATGGACCAAACCAGTGCTTCTGAGTGCAATATCAAGTTATAGATATTCATAGAATCATAGAATCAGTCAGGGTTGGAAGGGACCACAAGGATCATCTAGTTCCAACCTCCCTGCCATGGAACAGGTCACACTAGATCAGGCTGGCCAGAGCCTCATCCAGCCTGGTCTTAAACACCTCCAGGGATGGGGCCTCAACCACCTCCTTGGACAACCCATTCCAGGGCTTCACCACTCTCATGGTGAAGAACTTCTTCCACACATCCAGTCTGAATCTCCCCACCTCCAGCTTTATCCCATTCCCCCTAGTCCTATCACTACCTGAGATCCTGAAAAGTCCCTCCCCAGCCTTCTTGTAGGCCCCGTTCAGATACTGAAATGCCACAATAAGGTCACCTCGGAGTCTTCTTTTCTCCAGACTGAACAGCCCCAACTTCCCTGAAGCACAACATACTCTTCTCTCAGACCTGAGAGATGAGAGATGACAAAGAGACTTCTACTCACACCTAAAGTTGTTCTGGAGCTGCACGACTGTAGCAGTGTTGTTTAAATTCAGGAATGTATTGCAGAGATTTCATTTTTCATCTGTTGTGAAACCAGCCCCAGATATGAAAATACTGATCTTAGAGGAGAAAAGCTGCAAACAGTCCAAAAGCCCTTAATTTTCTTCCCAGAACCACAGGAAAATAAATTCATCCTCCTGTGCTTCTAGGTCACTGTCATACTTAGCAGAATTAAAGCCAGTTTCTTATTACCATTTAGTTAATTTTTATAGCAGACCTGCTGAATACAGTGGGCTTTTATCTGAAGATGAGGTTCACATGTCATGGACCAACGAATATGGCCAGCTCCCTGACACTGTCTTACGTGTCTCAAGCTCAAAGTTCAAAGTCCATTACTGTGTCTTCAAAAGTAATTTCAGAATTCAAATGCACTGGCTAACGATTCTTGTCTCAGAGAGATAGGCAATTGCCTTGCCCTGTGCTCATTTATTTTTCATATGGAATGAAATATAGGGCAGAGTTTTATTTGTTGACAGTTATCAGCAGTAACTCAGACTCAACACTGACCTAAATTCTTGCTGCTCAGAAGCTCTGAAGTAGAAAATAGTGAAGGCAGGGTTGTTTCTCAAATGCAAAACTCAGAATTGCTGGAGTGCCAGCTTCCTCTTTACTGCTCAATTCTTTACAGTAAATTTTTATGGAGACAATTTTACCTGTTTTCTAGGCACTCCTCCACTGAACTAGATACCCTAATGTCTCTTTTTCCCCCCTCAAAAGCACTTTTTATGAACAAGATTATGAATACCATTTGTGGAGGAGCAGCAATCCACAATTTCATTCCCAGTTTATGTTTTTCATGTGCTTGTGAAATTTCATGCTGAAGCACAGAATTATAAAATACCTGCACAGAGCTGGATGAGAAGGATGTCATCTTGTATGTTGCTGTTTGAATTTAACAATTTTGCAAAAGTAAATCACAGAGTCCCAGAATCCCAGCATGGTGCAGGTTGAAAGGGACCTGTAGGGATCATCTAAATTCAGGTCACTCAGAGCAGGTTGCCCAGGATTGTAATGTCCAGGAGTCTCTCCAGAGAAGGGGACTCCACAGCCTCTCTGGTCAGCCTGCTCCAGGGCTCCAGCACCTCCACAGGAAGTTTTTCCTTATGTTTAGGTGGAACCTTCTGGGTTCCAGTTTGTGCCCATTGTCCCTTGTCTTGTCATGGGCCACCACTGAAAAGAGCCTGGCCCCATCCTCTCGACCCCAACCCGCAACCCTTTAGCTATTGATTAGCGTTGAGAAGATCCCTTCTCAGGCTGCTCTTCTCCAGGCTCAACAGCCCCAGGTCTCTCAGCTTTTCCTCCTCAAAGAGATGCTCCAGGCACCTCAGCATCTTTGTAGACTCATCTTTGTGGACTCTGTCCAGCTGTTCTATGCTTGGAACTGAAATGCCTTGGGCTTCTCCTGCCTTCTTTACAAGGGTGAATATCTTTATGGCAGAGAATATTCTTGGTTGTAGTGTTCTGTAGCTTCCTTCTAATGTATCATTTTAAGGAACATTTCTTTGCAAAACAATCAACCATCTTTATTAACCCCTTATTAACCCCAACAATCATCACATCAGCAACAGCCATCTACATGAGTGACATTTTCGTTTTGCTGGGAAAAATGACTCCAGCTAAGGGTAACTTAAACTCTGTGCACAGCGCTGACATCTCAGCTGGAAATCCCATCTTTCAATTGAGAGGTTTCAGGGTAAGATAGAGGTAACAGTATGGCATCCGCCCAGTGCCCATTGCACCCTCAGGTAGATGGGTAGGAAGCCAATTGTCTCAAATACTTTCTGAATATAAATTTATCTGCTATCTTGAACTGTTACCCTCCATTCCATTTGCTGTAGTTGGTTAGCTGTGGCAGTTTAGGCTGGGTGCCTCCTGTTCCTGCCACGTAAGCTACATCTCCAGTGTCCCAAGTGTTTTGCCCAGTTAAGTGAACACAGGAAACATCGTATTTCGTACCCATGCCTTATAAATCCATCTGCAAAGTCATTCTCCTCCTCTTTCTTCCTTCTCTGCTCCTGTGGGAGATGCTCCCTATTGGATAATGCTGGCGGACTATCTCAAGGCCTCTTAAGCCCGGCTAGGCCTAATGCCAGTCAGAGAAGGGGGGAGGGGCAGTCTCAGACCTGGCCAGCCTGAGACTAGCCTAGCAGTGGGGGGAGGGAAGAAAGAGCCCTGGGGGTTTTGGGTATACCTTCAGGTGGGGAAAAGGGAAGTGTTGGGAGGCTTTTTGAGTGTGCTATAGGGAACTCTGTATGCTTTGGGATACTTTTGTCACTATGCTTGTAGCTTCTGAAAAACACTTACTGCTTTTCCATTTAAACTTTCAATAACTTTTGCAATCCTTTTGTGTGAGTGTCATTCTTTTGCCCCTGTTAGGGGCAACAGAGGATCTGCCTGGCCTCAAACCAGGACACTACTGACTTCCCTCTTACACTTGCCAGGGGGAGGAGGGGGCGGGCAGGGGGAGGTTTATACACAGGGAGCTGCCTACCTGTCAAAGATTTCCTTTCAGTCCCCAGGGGTGAGAGGAGCTGAACAGAACAGTTGGAGAAAATAAATTGCTTGGGAGCATTCCCCACAGTGATAAATCCAATACAGAAATACAAATAAGAGCAAATCATGTAGCCAAGGAGTGCCAGCACCATGCTGCCTGGAACATCTCCACACAGAAGTAGGCAGAGGTTTGACCTCTCTGACATCCATAAAGACCAGGGACAACCCATACTGTCTAGTATTGATTTATTGATATGATTTAAGGTATGCTACATGCTATGAATTTACGCTTACTTTGCATCAAGAAAAGTGTGTCCAGCAGGTTTAGGGAGGTTCTTCCCCTCCTCTATTCTGCCATGGTGAGACCACACCTGGAATACTGTGCCCAATTTTGAGAGACAGGAATATGCTGGAGAGAGTCCAATGGAGAACCATAAAGATTAGGGGACTTGAGCATCTCCCCTACAAAGAGAGACTGAGACCTGGGGCTGTTTGGTCTTGAAGAGAAGGCTGAGGGGGATCTCATCAATGTGTATAAATATCTCAGTGGTGGCTGTCAAGTGGAGGGGTCAATCTTTTTCTCGATGGTGTGCAATAATATGGAACAACGGATACAAACTTGAACATAGAAAATTTTACCTCAACATGAGGAGAAACTTACAGTGAGGGTGATGGAGTGCTGGAACAGGCTTCCCAGAGAAGTTGTGGAGTCTCCTTCTCTGAAGACTTTCCAAACCTGCCTGGATGCATTCCTGTGCAGACTACCCTAGGTGATGCTGCTTCGGCAGGGGGGTTGGACTTGACGATATCTGGAGGTCTCTTCCAGGGTCTAACATTCTTTGATTCTGTGATTCTATGACTTCCTGATATATCCAAAAAAACCCCAACAAACCAGAATTATTCCTTATTTTCCTTTTGACATGGTGTTGGAGGATTTTGGAAGACTGAACAGAGATACAATAAACACTCTTTCTTTTTGCAAAGGGCAATTCTATGTGCAATAAAGATGAACTTTGTGCAGCCTTATTTCATAGAACCATAGAATTGTTTAGGTCAGAAAAGATCTTTAAGATGATTGAACCCAATCATTAACACAGGGATACCAAGTCCACTGCTAAACTGTGTCACTCAGCACCATGTCTACATGACTTTTAAATATCTCTAGGTATGATGATTCAGCCACTTCCCTAGGCAGGATGTTACAGGGCTTGACAACCCTTTCAGGGAAGAAATAGTTCCTAATGTCCAACCTAAACTTCCCCAGGCACAACTTGGGGCTGTTTCTTCTCCTCCTGTCACTTCCTATTTGGGAGAACAGACCAATATCCACCTTGCTCCAACCTCCTTTACATGAAGGCTTTTTGTTCCATGGGTACATTTGTGTGGCTGATTCTACTCTGGTTCTTGATGCAAAGAAAGGGATAAAAAAATATCATATGCTAGGGAACAACCTGTTATTTCTGGGATTAGTGATAATCCCTTTGGGAGTGCACAAGTGAGAACCTGTGTTCCTTTGTCATGGTAGTGCCAAACGAGCCTAGCACAAACCCAGGCACGGTCCCCCTCTCCCAAATCCCTCTGTAGGAGCTGGGGTAATGTGGGAAAAGGGAGAAAAGAAAGGTCCCAACATGTCTGGATACACAAGTTTCCTTCTAGGGTAAGAGCATGTGTACTGGCCCCTGCTTCTCCCTGACCAGGGCTGTTTCTGCCTTTTATGGCCACAGCCCGGCAGAACCCCTTTTCATTGGGTAACTGTTTGCTGGCTTCAGTTGCCCTATTGGCCCAATTGAATCTCACACAAGATCTGTACATATAGGCTGATTTCTAGTCTCCTTGCCTTGGTTGAACCTGCCTTGCCTGCTAAGACCTGCCTTGCTTGCTAAGACCTGCCTTGCTTGAAGCTGTCTTGCCTTGCATTGCCTTGCCTTGAGTTGCCTGGTCCATAGCCTGGGATAAAAGCCAAAAGCCTACCCACTGCAAGCTAGAGAAGCCACGAAATTAGGAGGCAGACTCAAGCCTTGTTTCCCCTTGCAACCAGAATTTTGCCTTGCCTCAGTTTATCCAGGAAGATGCAAGAGCCTGTTGCAGTAATAGCATCGTAAACTGCCTGCAGTTCGCTGAAGCCAGGCCAGCCCCAAGACTGCATGGCACTCCTACCAGCAACCAGCCATGCCTGGCACATGAGAGTGCCCCCCAAAAAGCCTCAAGGGCTAATACACCTCAGCAGTACCCCCCTATTTTGGGTTGAACTCCTCATGAGTAATTAATTCATTGCCTCCTTGTATTTATGGTTCCTGTCAAGTCTCTCCCACTGTGGTCGAGCTCCATTTTGTGCTGGGGAATTCTCTCTTTATCTGTTATTCCTCCAAGTTTGCTTAAAATTGTTAAAATTGTTATATTTGCCTAAATATTATACATTCCCACTGTAAATATATATTCTAACTATACAATGAACCTATTTAATATGTCTTGGGCAATTTTTCATATTAATAAAAAGTTGTTAATGCTGTATTAATATTCATATTTGCCATAGCTTAATTATAAATTCATAAATTTCATTGCATCCTTGGTCTGATTGCAGAAGTTTTCTCTCTCTGTTAGGTCTAATAAATGGATTCACACACTCACAGATTGCATTGGGTTGGAAGGGACACTCAAAGATCATCTTGTTTAACCTCCCTGCAGTCAGCAGGGACAACTCCAATTAGATCAGGCTGCCCAGGGCCACAATGAATCTGACCTTGAAGGTCTCCAGGGATGGGGCCTCGTGTTTCACTATTTTACCACTCTCATTGTAAAGAACTTCTTCCTTATGTCGAGTTGAAGACCCTTTAGGAAAACTCACTATATAAATTTCACCACTAGTGAGTGCTCTGCTCTCCATAGCTAGAGTTGAGATAGATCTGAACATTAGCTCTGATTTCCTCCAAACATCTACCATATGTGAGGAGGCCACACATTGTTCATTGTACTACCTCTGCTGTGCATTGGTGCCTGGAGAAGAGGAGGCTCAGGGAGACCTTATTGCTCTCTAGAACTACCTGAAGGGAAGTTGTAGACAGGTGGGGGTTGGTCTCTTCTCCCAGACAACCAGCAACAGAACAAGAGGACACAGTCTCAAGCTGCACCGGGGGAAGTTTAGGCTTGTGGTGAGGAGAAAGTTCTTCACAGAAAGAGACACTGGCCATTGGAATGTGCTGCCCAGGGAGGTGGTGGAGTCACCATCCCTGGAGGTGTTCAAAAAAGGATTGGACATGGCACTTGAAACCATGGTTTAGTTAGTCATGAGATGTTGGGTGATAGGTTGGACTTGATGATTTCTGAGGTCTTTTCCAGCCTTGTTGATTCCATGGTTCTGTGATACTCCAGGGACCTAGCTCTAGGCCCTGCTGGGGCTCTGTGTGCAGAGTACCTGTGCAGCCACACTCTGAAGCCAACTCTGGAATGAAGAACTGGAATGAAGGTGGAGGTTAAGCACTTTGCTAATACAGCTTTTTCCTTCCTCTGTTCACATGAGAATAAGTGCTGTACTATAAGGTGTACTTCAGTAGAGTTAGAGATGGGAAATACAAAAGAGTATGGGTCTGCTCCATAAAGTAGGTGGTTTTATAAACTGTGGGATATTCCAGTAACAGAAGACGTCCCTTTACTAATATGTGTACTATTCACCCTTGCATATCAATTTTTCACTTTTTATATTGCAATTTGTATTTGATCTCATTATTATACTTTCCTAGACTGCCATACCTCACTGGGGAGTTGTTAGGTTGAGTATTTGGTCTGGTTTTATTTTCTTGTTCCTGCTGTTCCCTTCAGATATGTCATTAAGATGAGAATCTGATGTTCTATATTTTTAATCATTTACACAACTCAGAGGGCTCATTAGACCTTGTTATTTGGTAGTGTGTGTATGTGGATGGATGGATATACTTGGTGGGTTATGTTTACATATATGAAGGGGGAAGAGAATGAATGACATCTTGTATGTAAAGAAATAAACTCAAATATGCCATTGCTAATGAATAATGAATCATAGAATAGTTTTGGCTGGAAAAGACCTTTAAAAAAACACCAAGTCCAACCACTACCTAACTCTACGAAGTCTAATGCTAAACCATATACCTCAGCACCACATCTGTGCCTCTTTGAAACAGCTCCAGGGATGGGGATTCAACCACATCGCTGGGAAGCCTGTTCCAGTGCCTGAGGAGCCTTTCAGCCAAGAAGCCCAACCTAAACCTCTGTTGGTGCAATTTGAGACTGTTTCCTCTTGTGCTATCACTTGTTCCCAGAAAGAAAAGACCTACCCCCACTTGGCTCCAACCTTCTTTCAGGCAGTTGTAGAGAGCAATGAGGTCTCCTCTCAGCCTCCTTTTACTTCAGGCTGAAGAACCCCAGTTCCTTCATCTGTTCCTCACCAGACCTGTTCTCTTCACCCTTCACCAGCTTTGTTGCCCTTCTCCAGACATGCTCCAGCAGCTCAATCTCCTTCTTGTAGTGAGGGTCCCAAAACTGAACCCAGTACTCAAGGTGTGGCCTCAGCAATACTGAGTACAGAAAATTAATGATGAAAGAAGATGGAGCGTATATCCTGAGTTCCTTTAACAATCTGGCTACTCACATGCTTAATTACATGTGGATGAATGTGTTCAGCTGCAGATTCTTATGGTCTTATGGATGAGTGAACTGCTCCCCTGCACAGAGCTCTGTGTGTGTGTATATCACAAGTCGCATGAATGTATAAACATTGAACTTCATAATACATCAATAGTACGCAAGGCCTATGCTAGGATCCTATTGAATGCTGGAAAAGGATACCCCTGAAAATAAAACAATCCATATTTTGAAAGCTGTCAGAAATCAACATTCAGAATACAGCATTTTTCTTCTTCTTCCTGTTCTTGTTATTATCAATGTGTCTGTAGCACTGGGAAAACTGGACTTTATTTGCAACCCAGCTGAGCTGTCCTCATTACTTCATGATTACAATCAGACAAACATTGCTGCTTTCCGCCTCCCCTCCCCCCCCTTTTTTTTTTCCCCTGGAGGCTCCAATTTTTTGTTATTCTCACTGTGTAATAATTTTTGGCTGTTCTGTTCTTCTATTCTTTCCATGATATTGTAGAGACCATACCTACAGCACCATATTCTTCCTGTTAGAAGGGACTTTTCAGACGCTCTCTTCTGTATTTGCTCTGTGCCTCAAACTTCCTTTTTTGGTGTTTTTGTTTGTTTGTTTGTTTGTTTGTTTGTTTGTTTGTTTGTTTTATGCCATCTATTTTAATTTCAATTTAATATCCTTCCTCATCCCTGCCATTGCAGGGCCAAAAGTGCAGACCAACCTTTACAGAAGGTGACTTGATTTCACTAAACTGTTCCTCTCTGTGCAGTCTGGTGGATTAGTTTTTCACAGCTCTGTTTCCTTGTCAGAAAAACTTCCTAGAAGATTGAGGTGAGCCTGAGTTCTAATTACATATGAAAAAGCAGCATTTTCAGTCAGAGAAGATTAATTCCATGGCAAATGATACATTCTTTTTCACTACAGGGCTTTCTTGTTATGATAGAAATGGCTTTTAAATGGCACAGCTCCCCTGTGAGTGAGATGAGAAAGCTCTACATGAAAATAGGCCACTCATGTTTGACACCTTGCAGGTGTGAAAGAAAGACACTATCCAGTCAGGGATATAATCCATAAACCTCCACATCTACCTACAAAGTGTTATTCCCATTTCATTGAGAATTATATGTAAGCATTCTGGTGCACTAGGAACCTCTGCTATGATCAGTTCTAGTTAGGGAGAAGTCACCCTCTACATGGCTTGCTATTCTGCTGTCTGCTTTCCTGCTGCAGGAAGAACACCAGCAGATCAGGTCCCTTCAATTTTTTGCTCTTTAGCCATTGCATTTAGAATCAAAAAGGAAATTATGCACCTGGGAAAGATAGTAATCAGCACTGATTACATTATCAAAGAGGTGTTTTCCTCTGCCACTGAAAATTCCTTGTGTGAGAACCTCACTGGAACTCAAATGTAACCTTGGATTCATTCCGGAAGGTCAGTGTTAGCCAGCCTGTAGGTTTCTGTCATCTCTGCTCTCTCTCTGCTGGAAAGATGCAGTTCTCTTCATCTATGCCACAGAAGCAAACATTTTTATGTTCTTTGGAGGCATCTTCTGACACTACTGGCATGAGCTTTCTTTCCCAGATTGCCTATGGGCTTTTTATGAGTGCTCTCCAGCAGCTCCAACTGTCTGGATCTGTTTTCCCTATTGTGTCATGCTACGATATTCAGGACAACAAAATCAGGAAAGACGCAGTGTTTGGTTATAGCTTGAGATCAAACCAGGATGGCTGTTCCTCTCTGTGTGGGAATGGTAGCTCTGCAGCACATCTGACATGTGAGTGTTTGCCTCTCAGTATTGCCAGATGGGTATAAATCTGGGCTTTCAGGAGCTGGAGTGTTCAATTTGTCAAGATGGCATTGGGAGAATATTAGCTGCTAGCGACTAAACTCTCCATTCACCAGCAAGGCTGCTCTCGAGCCTTCCTGATAAGCCAAGTGAAATGTTTGTCATTTTTCCTTTCCTCTGTGATTGAAACAACATTTTCACTAATTGAAACCATCTCCACATTATCCCACTGCTTTTACACTTTTTGAATGTCTGTGGCCTCTTAAGAACAATCATAATAGTCCATGAATTGGTATTTCTGGTTCTGGGATATAAGATTTCACTGTAAGCATCCTGCAAATTCAAGCAAAACCTCTCCCATACTGGGAGTCTTGGTGGACATGAGCCAGCAATGTGCCCCTGTGATCAAGAAAGCTAATGACATCCTGGGGTGTGTTAAAAGGGGTGTGGTTAGTAGGTCAAGAGAGGTTCTCCTCACACTCTACTCTGCCCTGGTGATGTTGCATCTGGAATATTGTGCCCAGTTCTGGACCCTTCAGTTCAAGAAGGACCTCAGGGAACTGACTGAAAGAGTGAAGCACAGAGCCACAAAGATGTTGAAGGGAGTAGAACATCACCCTTGTGAGGAAAGGCTGAGGGAGCTGGGGCTCTTTGGCTTGGAGGAGACTGAGGGGTGATCTCATTCATGTTTATAAAGACATGAAAGTCAGTGTCAGGAGGATGGAGTCAGGCTCTGCTCAGTGATGTCCAATGATAAGACCAGGGTCAATGGGTGCAAGCTGGGGCAGAGGAGGTTCCACGTGAACATAAGGAAAAACTTTTTCACTGTGAGGGTGCTAGAGCCCTGAAACAGGCTGCCCAGAGAGGTTGTGGAATCTCCTTCTCTGGAGACTTTCAAACCCCTCCTGGATGCTCTCCTGTGTGGTGGTCCTGCTCTGGCAGAGGGATTGGACTACATGACCTTTTGAGGTCCCTTCCAACTGCTAACATTCTGTGATGTACAGTACTATCAGTTGGTTTATTATCTCTTGTTCTATCTGAGCTTTTGATTGCAGTCATAAACACCAAAAGGACTCATTAAGCTTTTTCACTTTTATTTCCATGTGCTTGCACCACTCTTTAGAAATAAAGGTTTCAACCTAGATAAAACTTTTTGGAACTCAATTTGAAAATTAGAACACATCCTGATTCAGCAGAAAGAATTTGTGTCATCTGAAGAAGTGCTTGGGTTTGCATGCAAACTGTCATTAACTGTGGGTCCCCAGAGCCAGGGGAAAGGTACAACTTCAACAAACAAGCAAGGATAGATCTTTGATTAGAGCAGCACCAAAGCTGGCTGGTTTGGAATAGAAGGTTATTGTGCTACATATGGCTAGAAAGTGAAATTAAGCCAAATTTATCATGTTAGGTGCAGCTAGAAAGAGAAATTAAACCCCAAACTTCGATTAGAAGATGCGATACACAGCCTAGAGAAGTTTTGTGACCTCAAATAATTTCTACAGATTAGAATAATTTGCAGGAAAAGAGGAAAAACATTCTCTTACATGCATTTGGCAGGATGGCAGGATTACATCTGTGTGGTATTCTGATCCCTCTGTGTCTCCTGCTGAAGTATTTTGTGGTTATTAGTGTTTTCTTTCTCCCTAAACAATACATATTCGGTCAGGAAGTTAGACAGTATAAATTGAAATAGCTCCATGAAAATGGATGCATTTGTGCTAATCTGTACCAGTTCAGGACTTTCCTCTTGTACCAGAGCTCTGCTGCCCTTTGGAAAATGACCGCAAGTTTTTGTGTAACAACAGAATGCTGGTCTTTGGGCCATGGAAAACAACTCAAGCTTTATACACCATTATGTTCAGTGAAAATATTTGGCCTAGAGTGTATGATGTTGATTTCCCCTACCATGAAAGAAGTCTCACTTCTAAACCAGCTTAAATAAATTACTTGTTAACGTGTACAGCTGTTAACTTACTCATCACATCACAAGGGATCAGTGTCAGCAGGAGTGAAAATGATGTTAAAGGAACTGGATTTAACAAGACAGAAAATATTAGATCTGGAAAGTTGAAATGCTTAATTGCATGCTGTTTCCTGAGAATGAAGCACTTCCCCTGAGTTTTCCTAGGCTCTGCCTGAGCATGGAGATCTGCCTGCACCAGGTTGTCCTAACAGTGAGGCTTTGGTTTAGCAATAACTTGTCCTTGCATGTGAATGCTGTTTGAAGTGGTGTACAGACATCCTCATCTCTGAGGAGCATTTGAACCCCCACTGGTATCTTTTGACCCTGGTATAAAATAAACTAATGAAGAGCTGAAACTTTGAATCTATTTCCTTTTTCTAAGAGTCTCTTCTTTGAACTTAAAATTGATGTGAAAGTGGAAAAAATTCCTGTTGTAATGTATGCAGATTGATAAAAAATCTTCCTCATTTTATTGCTAAAATTTTACAAGGACATGAAAGTTGCTTCTTTGGCTGACTGTTTAAGAGAGGGCAGATCTAAATTCCAGCATGTTCAGCCACATGATAGAGAATAAAAGACTCACAGAATCATTTTGTTTGGAAAAGACCTTGAAGATCATCGATTCCAGCCATTACCTAACTCTGCACAGATTCAAATGTGTAAGTTTGATACTGGGATGTCAGGGTCTGGCAGAACGGCCCAGTATGACAGCAAGAACAGGCCTATCACTGAACAGAGCTTTTTAACAGGAGGTTTATTGGTGCACTGTGTTTTAATTGGTATTAAATGGCCAGGATCTAATCAAAAGGAGTAAGTGAATATTTGCTGATAATGCCAATGTAGTACAGTGCATTTGCAATCTGAAATACAGTTAACTGCTCTCATTATTGATCTTAATGGGATAGAGAAGAGAAGGGCAGCATTCTCTATTGCTGACTCAATATTGTTGCTGTTTCTCTGGAATCCACTTCTATTAACACTGTTCCAAACATAACAGGTGGTTCTGCTGTATTTAACTAGAAACAGTTTGCAAGCTGCTCTATTAAAAGGGAGGGGATGGGGGAGGGGGAAGCAAACATGGCTTGAATTTTGCCAATGCAAATTAAAAACATGTTCAGAAAAAATTCTGGTGTTGGAAATGGCCTCATATAACAAGGTTATAAATAAATTGCTCACTGTTCTCATGTATTTTTAGTAAACGAATTTGGGAATAGCACAACAAATCCCCAATGCCCAATTAAAGTCTCTTAACTAATTTAACAAATGCATTTTAAATGGGTAGCTGGAGATACTTTAAATAAACAGACATTTCACAGAGGAACTTTAATAGCCAAACAAATGGAAAATCAGTTTGAATGCTTCAGCTTTCTCAATTGTCCTTAATAAATTAGTCATAAGTAAACCAAACACAATTAACGAGCATAACTGTCATCCTTTTTTTTTGTTTTGTTTTCATTATTTTTCTTCATTCAGATGACAGCATTTTGCTGTATGTGTCTTTTAAGCATGTCTTAAGTGAGAAGCAATTTAGAAGGTGTTCAAAGTCTCACTGGAGTTCTCTCTTTTTACCCAGAGTTACAATTATTTTGATGGGCTTTGCTTGTTTTACTTTGAAATTCATTGGTGGGAAAGCAAACAAACAAACAAACCCAACAACAACAACAAACCAACCCAACAAAACAACGTCAAAAAAACCCCAAACCAATTCACTTCAAAATTTGAGGCTGCTATCTTAGTAGTGAATTAAGTCAGGGTCTGATCTGAAGACTCAGATGTATCCTTTCACCCCTGGGTAAGACCTTGCCAGCCAGCCAAATGCTGAAATGAAACATCTGGCTTTCCAGTGAAGATTGCTCTGGCATTTTGCCTGCACAAATTTTGTCCTTGTGGAATCCCTGTAAAGAGCATGAACTGTGCATCAATTAAAGAGGACTGAAGGGTACAGACAGCAGCTGAGCAGCAAGTGTGCTGGGTCTGTGATGGGCCAGTATCAGACTGGAAGTTCAAGTGCAAAAAAGAGCTGTGAAGAATCATAGAGTTGTTTTGATTGGAAAGGACCTTTAAGATCATTGACCCCAACCATTCTCTAGCTCTACCAAGGCTGGTCCCTCAGCACAGCATCTCTGCCTCTTTGAAACACCTCCAGAGATGGGGATCACAGTATCACAGTATCACATTATAACCAAGGTTGGAAGAGACCCCAAGGATCATCAAGTCCAACCTGTCCCAACAGACCTCACAACTAGACCATGGCACCAAGTGCCACGTCCAATCTCCCTTGAACACCCCCAGGGACGGCGACTCCACCACCTCCCCGGGCAGCCCACTCCAATGACGAATGACTCGCTCAGTGAAGAACTTTCTCCTCACCTCGAGTCTAAACCTCCCCTGGCACAGCTTGAGACTGTGTCCCCTTGTTCTGGCGCTGGTTGCCTGGGAGAAGAGACCAACCCCCTCCTGTCCACAACCACCCTTCAGGCAGTTGCAGAGGGCAACGAGGTCACCCTTGATCCCTCTCCTCTCCAGGCTAAACAGTCCCAGCTCCCTCAGCCTCTCCTCATAGGGCTTGTGTTCAAGGCCTCTCACCAGCCTTGTTGCCCTTCTCTGGACACGTTCAAGTGTATCGATGTCCTTCTTAAACTGCCTCCCTGGGGAGCCTGTGCCAGTATTTAAGAACCTTAAACTTAACACCTTCTTTGCCTCCATTTTCAATAGCAAGCTAGGTTGTCTTCCAGACAGATGGCCTCCTGAGCTGGCAGAAGGAGTCAGGGAGCAATATAGTTCCCCTGTGGTCCAGGAGGAAGTAGTTAGAGCCCTGCTCAGCCACTTGGATCCCCACAAATCCATGGGACCGGACGGAATCCATCCTAGGGTGCTGAGAGAGCTGACAGATGAGCTGGCCAAGCCGCTCTCCATCATTTTTCAACAGTCCTGGCTCACTGGAGAGGTCCCACATGACTGGAAGCTGGCCAATGTGATGCCCATCCATAAGAAGGGCCACTTGGATGAGCCAGGGAATTACAGACCTGCCATCCTGACCTCAGTGCCAGGCAAGATTATGGAACAGGTCATCTTGAGTGCAATCACACAGCACTTGCAGGATGGCCAAGGGATCAGGCCCAGCCAAGATGGATTCAGGAAGGGCAGGTCCTGCCTGACCAACCTGTTCTCCTTCTATGATCAGGTGACCCACCTGGTGGATGTGGGGCAGGCTGTGGATGTAGTCTACCTGGACTTCAGCCAGGCCTTTGACACCATCCCCCACAGCAAACTCCTGGCCAAGCTGTTAGCCCATGGCTTGGATAACAGCACTCTGTGCTGGGTTAGGAACTGGCCGAGCCCAGAGAGTGGTGGTGAATGGTGCCACATCCAGCTGGCAGCCAGTCACTAGTGGTGTCCCCCACGGATCAGTTCTGGGCCCCATCCTGTTCAATATCTTTACTGATGATCTGGATGAGGCTGAGATCAGAGTGTCTGGAGAGTGGCCAGACAGAATGAAACCTGGGGGCACTGGTTGATAGAAGGCTGAACCAGCAGTGTGCCCAGGTGGCCAAGAAGTCCAGTGGCATCATGGTCTGTATCAGGAACAGTGAAAAGCAAAACATCACTCAGTAATTTAGAAACGATTGATTACATATGGCATTGGTGACTCAGACTCTGGTATACTCTGCTTTGATCAAAACTCCAGGTTCTTATATGTTGTTAAAAAATTAGAGCAGGAGTGAAAAAGAGCCACAAAACTGGTTTTGAAAGCTATAGAAAATGGCCTCATGATGCCAAACACAAAAGCTCATTGAAGTGAGTTGATGAAAAGAATGAAAAATAACTCAATCAAGCTCAGAGAATATTCTGGACACTGTCATGATCTAACTGCAGAGAATTTGACTTTGCAGTAAGAAGTACATAATCACCATGCCTCGAAAAGTGAGATTTGACAGAAAGTGGATAGGAAAAATTAATTATGGGTCCATCTGGGAATAGTTATATCCAAAGAGATTAGGCTACCAGACCCCTGCCAGAATTCCTGCCCATTCCAGCCACATTCACGTACACTTCTTTAGGCAATTCTTGACTTAAAGAACTTCAGCAATCACAGTGAAGCCTTTCACTGCTTCAGATGCATGCAAATGCACAGGGGAACTGCCTGTACCTGTATGCTAATACCAGTATAGCATCATAGAATCACCTGGTTGGTAAAAGACCTCAAGATCACTGAGTCCAGCCATAACCTAACATATCCCTGTACACAGCTGTTAAGCCATGGCACTAAGCTCCTCATCCAAATGTCTTTAAAACACCGCCAGGGAGGGGAACTCCACCACATTCCTTGGCAGCCTGTTCCAGAGCCAAATGACCCTTTCAGTGAATAAATTTCTCCTAATATCCAATCTAAACCTCTCCCAGTGCATTTCCTCTTGTCCTATCCCTTCTTACCTGGGACAAGAGGCCAGTCCCCAGCTCACTACAACCTCCTTTCAGGTACTTGTAGAGAGTGAGGTCTCCCCTCAGCCTCCTCTTCTACAGACTCAACAATCTCAGCTCCCTCAGCAGCTCCTCATAGGACTTGTGCTCAGTACCCCTCACCAGCCTTATTGCCCTTTTCTAGACATGCTCCAGTCCCTCAAAGTCCTTTTTGTAGTGAGGGGCCCAAGACTGAACCCAGTACTTGAGGTGGGGCCTCATCAGTACCAAGTACATGGGTGAGATTACTTCCCTGGTCTTGCTGACAACACTGTTCCTGATACAGGTCAGGATGCTGTTTGCCTTCTTGGCTACTTGTGTATGCTGCTGGCTAATGTTCTGCCAGCTGTCAGCCAGCACCTCCCGATCCCTCTTTGCCAATCTACTTTCAAGCCACTCTTCCCCAAGCCTGTGGTGTTGCACAGGAGCTTTGTGAATGAAGTGCAGGACCCAGCACTTGGCCTTGTTGAATGCCATGTATTTGGCCTTAGCCCATTGATCCAGCCTGCCCCAATCACTTTACAGAGCCTTCCTCACCTCCAGCAGATCAACATTCCCACCCAGCTTGTTATACAGCTGGGGAGCAAATATCACACTGTCCCTGACTATGTCCTAAAATCTGTGGTGTTTTATGTGGCTTAAAGTCCTTAAAGTGTTTTTTAACAGATATTGCCAAAGTGGATTTGTTAATTTGGAGCTAAAGACAACATTCTCTTGGAAAAAAACTGTAGCTGCAGCAACAGCAGCAAAATGTCATTTGTTTTCATCACTGCTTTGGGCAAGATTCAGAGAATAAGAAAGAGACCAACCAGAAAGCTGAGCAGAACAGTTCCTGGTCTTTATTTAAACCAGTTCTCCCATTGTTTTATGAACTTCCAAGAGTGTTTCCAAGGAAGGTTCTACACTGCTGGCAGTAGCACTGAAGCAAAGCACAGTCCCCTCTGCAGAAACAGGAAAACTCTCCAATCCCAACAGGGAGCAATTAACAAATCAGTTGAGATTTTCAGCTTTCACCAAACTTCAGTTAAACAAATGCATAGGACTGGCTTATCTCACCTGTCTGTACCTGGAGTAGCAAAGCCAGCACTAAAAAGAGGGGTCTCTGATTATTCCAGTTTAGAAATATGAGCACAGCAATGCAACCTATGAAGTAATTTCCTGATATGTCCTCTCCAGTGATGGCACAAAGTGTGTTTTCCCAACACAAACAGAGAAGATACCTCTAGGAACAAGTTTTACTCTTCAGTGTCAGGTCTGTAAGCCACCCAAGCTTTAACTGGTGAGTCCGTTGATAAGTTGTTTTGTGTTCCCATTAATGCCTAATTAAGAAAGCAACTAAAAGTCAATATTGTTAACTGGAAAATCTAACAAAATGTAATCAGATTGTTTCCACTAGGTTAATTTTTTGGACTTCTACTGGATCATCTTTATAAGGCAAACTTATTAAAAGGAGTTGTACTCAAATTGAAACTGTACCCTAAACCAGCAGTGAATGCTCTTACCTTCTTCCTCTACACAATCTTTCTCCCCTGCATTTCTCACACTTGTTTTTCTGTGCAGCTAAAAGCAGCTCTGTGGGGGCACTTTTTGTCCTTTATCCACAGTCAGAGAAAAAGTCTTCATTCTGTTCTCTTCTTCCACTTGGTTTGTTGTTTTGGTTTTATTTTCTACCACATAACTTCTTCGTTAAATAAAATGCATTGTCTGTGGAGAATGAATGAATGAATGCATTATATTGCATAACAATGTATATTAATGGGATCAGGTTAGGAGGACACAAAGGAAGTTTTCCCCTGCCACTTCTATTGTGGCCATATAGGAATCACCATAAGGCAGTTCCCTGGGTTTTTCAGTCTTTTGCCCTTCCTAAGGCTGGCAGCATGAGTACTAGTCTGTTCAGTTCTGGAAGTTATTTTGTCATGTGGACCAGACTCATACCTGACAGAATATATTCTGTCAGTGCACTGTGAAACTTCTACCCCTCCAGAGCATTTATCTTGTATGGCCAGTTCTTTCCCGTGTGGCAAAGTGACCCATTTAGAGTCAGTTGCTGTCAGCAGTCAGTCACAAATGCCTTTCAGACACCACTGAGCCTAGGTGGGTTTGAATTGGGGCTGTTTTCTTTCCCACTTGCTGTGCAGTGCTAAGATCAGGATGTTCTCTTCCGTGCCTCACAGGACAGAGCTTAATAATGTTGGATGTCTGCTTAATTAGTTTGGGGAATTTCCCTGATACTCGTTCACAGAAAATCCAGCCATTGAGGGAGGAATTAAAGATTCATATACACAGTCCTCTTGTGACAAGCACCTTTATGGTGTCAACCACCTGCTTGTGCAGCAAGGATCGGAATACTCCATGCTTTCAGAACGTTTCTTTTGGCACAGCACTTCATAAAAATGAATAGATTAAGGTGTGTTATTTGCTCCCCAGTTCTTCCGAGGTCCAGAACAAAATGAATGAGTTGCTATAGGTTGAGCCTTCAGAGCCAAGCTCTGTATTAGGAATTTGACATTCATCCTGTTGTTTCAGTAGATACATTGTTTGGGATACTGCTGCTCAATTTAGATGTTTAGATGTTGATGTTAGAATTTAGATGTTATTGCAAAGAAATGAACACAGTTCAGTTCCCACATTCTGTAGAGCATCCAAGACTGGGATGTGTAACTGATTGGAGAGTGGCTTTGGTAACAGAATACAGAATTAACCAGGTTGGAAAAGACCTTCGAGATCATCAAGTCCAACCTATCACCTGACACCATCTCATCAACTAAACCATGGTACCAAGTGCCTCATCCAGTCTCTTTTTAAACACTTCCAGTGATAGTAACTCCACCACCTCCCTGGGCAGTCCATTCCAATGGCCAATCACTCTTTCTGTGAAGAATTTCTTCCTAACATCCAGACTAAACCTCCCCTGGTGCAGTTTGAGACTGTGTCCTTGTTCTGTTAGTGGTTGCCTGGGAGAGACCAACCCCCACCTGGCTACAACCTCCCTTCAGGTAGTTGTAGATAGCAATAAGATCTCCCCTGAGGCTCCTCTTCTCCAGGCTAAACAACCCCAGCTCCCTCAGCTGCTCCTCATAGAGCTTGGCTTGTACTCCAAACCCCTCAAACAGCCACATTTTCAAAGGAAAACCTTGAGAGCAGACAGTCATGAAATATTCAGAGAGACAAACTGCAGTTTAGTTTGTTTTTTCATTATGCTGGAATAGAATACTCACATAGAAAAGATTATCAGGGAAAAGTTACAGGGAGACAATATAGAAGGAATGTTCATCTCTTGTGCTTCCATCACAGAAGTGTTACAATTTTCTATTTTGAAATACATGTTATGTGTTGGTTTTTTTTTTTAGAAGCAAAAGGTGATTTAGAGTAACATCTTTTCACTGGAGAGGACATGGAATTTGACCCATCTGACTTATTTGACCCATCTGACTTATAGACAACTCATTCCTGGTTGAAATGGTTTACAGAGGGAGGAGGGACAAGATTTATCACTAATCAATCCGTGACTGCCCTGTACTCCTTAGCCAGCAGGTGATTTCTCTGTTGAGCTTGCACTTGAGTTTCATGCGTCTTTGGCTGGTAGAATGAGTAGAACATGGATATTGTCTTTGTCACATGAGCTGTTCTTTGTGAATATTGCAGCAATAGAGCTAAGTTGACTTTAAGGAGCTCACAAGATTTAAAAAGTGGCCTTGTATTTTGCTGCAGTTCCAGAGCAGTAGGAGCACAGCATGCCAAGCAAACCCGGAGGCTTTATGCTTGCCGTAACCTACTGATTCGTGTGTGCAAGGGAATAGCTGTGCACAGGGAAAAATATAGCACTTGCAAAGGCCAAACTATGCCAACATCCATCCTGGCATGAAAGTATTACTTGGGAAAAAAGGAGCCCCATTAACTTGTCTGGTGTTTCTGAATTAGTACTAGTCCTATTTCTTGAGCCCTTTCTCACGCAGGCAGGTAGTGAGCAGCCTTTACTTGGACATTCAAGGAAGCAAATAATTTTAATGTATTGGAAGTCTATAAACACAGAGAAATTCATCACTGTGATCCACAAGATATTCCTCTGCACTTCTTCACCTGCCACTATAGTCAGCTACCTTTGCTCAAATTCACAGCTATTGATAGACACCTATTTCTCACCCAGGCAGAACCCTAAACCTGAAATACGTGTTTTGTTGGGACAGATATACTTAGAAACCATGCTTTGTGTTTTAATTAATCTTTGGAGTTACCTGCAAGTAATGGTAATGGTAGATTCATGGTTAGTGGGCAGGGAGGAGTGAAGGGGAGAAAGACAAATGTTCCTGACAATGAAGTTCAGCCATTCCCAGTGTTAACAATGTGTTTGACTAAATGCTTTCACCAAACCTGAAGTGGGACTTCTCTGAGAAACGTGCGCCTGTGCTTCATACTTCATTTTAGGATGAAAATGACAGTTCATTTCCCTTTCAGCTCTGGTAAGAGAACTGCATAAAGCCAGCTATTGTTTTTTTTCTGCTCAGTTTCTGTATCACCTACTCCCATTTGGGAGAGAAGTAAAGAAAGGGAAGAAGAGCTGGAAAAGACCTAAGATATTTAGTAGGAAAAAATATCTGTATAGCTATCTGGAAGATCACAGAGTTCTGTCACTGTTTTAAAACTGCTGCTTTAAAACCTGTTAGCTTTGGCTTTTGTCCATTTTAAACATGGTTTCCCTGTGGTCTTGCTTTATTACTTAATCAATTAAGAGCTAAACTTATGTAAAAGTGGGCTTTGACCACATTATCAAAGTTCCCAGATGCACACAACAAAAGATTAACTTTGCCTCTTGCTTTCTGTAAGGAGAAGGAAACGAACATTTGATTTGCTTCCAGTCCTGTTTCTCTTGCCTAGATTTCACATGCTGGTGCTTTTGTTTAGCTTGGGTTATTATGGAAGGTGCTGTGGGAAATTTATGGTAATCAGCAAATGAAAGGTTTGGAAATAGAAGGGTAATTGCTTAAAAAATCAGTGAAAAAGAAAGAACAAAATCATCCTGATGTTGTATTAGTGAGGCAGAGTTGTCAGATTTCTACCACTGCAATATCAGGGTCAAATCTTCATGCTTTATCATCATGTGCAGTCAAAGGAAGATCATGCATTAATGACAGCTGCACTAGCTTCTCTCCATCATCTGGCCTTAAGCTTCAGTGAGGACAGGCTGAGAGAAGGGCTGCAGTTCAGCCTGAAGAAGAAAAGGCTTCAGGGGGAATTCATAGCAGTATTCAAAAGTGATCTACAGGAATGCTAGAGAGGGACTTTTTACAAGGGAATGTAGTGATAGGATAATGGATAATGTCTTTAAACTGGAAAAGGGTAGATTAGATGTAAAGAAGAAATTCTTCACTGTGAGAGTGGAGAGGCACTGAAGCAAGTTGCCCAGATTTGTGTATGCTACATCCCCAGAGTTGTTCAAGGCCAGGTTGGATGAGACCTTGAGCAAGCTGCTCTAGTGGAAGGTGTCCCTGCCCATGGCAGGGGTTGGAACTAGGTGATCTTTAAGGTACTTTCCAACCCAACCCATTCTGTGATTCTATGATTAGAGTGCTGAAGATAGCCATGGCATCCCTGCTCCAGAGAGTATTCATTCAGTCTGCACACACTATGTCAGTTTCTTCTACCTTTTCCTACTCAGCAGAGTGCAGCCCCCTCCCCCTTCTCCCAACTTTTATTTCTGTTTTATGTATCCCTTCTTATATATATTTTTCTTGTCCTACTTTTTCTTTCTTTTCTCCCTGCCCCACTTCCCCCTTGGTTCATGATATTTTTCTCTACATTGCTCTCCTTTGTTTATGTTTTCAGCTCTTATTTACGAATCCCTACCAGGATTCATCACTGTCTTCCTCAGTTTTCCAGGTCCCTTCTCATCCACATTTGTCTCTTACCTTCTTTTCTTTATTTATCTATACAGTTCTGTGTCTCATTCGACAAGAGGTACCCTTATGCTGTTCTTCCCTGTCCCTTCTGACTGACTGCCAGTGTGAAGAGCTTCACAAAGAAAAATGAATCTCCCCAAAAGCAGTGCTTCTGAAGGCTCTAATACATCTGCTCTTTATAAACTTGAGTTAGAGCAAACAACAGAGGAATACTGTGCAGGAAATTGTTAGCCATTGTCTCAACAGGGAAAATGTCACAGCAGAGACTTAGCCCTTCTATTTTGACATATCCTCCAACAAAGTAGGTACTACATCTAGATATCAGAGCTTGATATTACCATGAGCATTCTGACCTGTAAAACAGACACTGAAACGAGCTGGTAACACTTGTCTGGGTAGGCAGAGTTATGAGAATGAATATATCAGGACACACAGGTAACTGGCAAGGTTAAAGCAATGAATATATTTATCTAACTATGAGTACCTAACTAACACTACACAAGCAACACATGGCAGAGTTGGTTTTTCTGTGCAGAACTTCTATCACTGACTATTCATTTTCATTTCAGTGTAACTGTTGATACTAGAACAAATGCAAGGTAATCTGAAGAAAAAAACGTTCAGAGGATGTCTTCAAAATATGCCCTTCCCATTTTCTTATCACTACTGTATTAATATTGTGTTGAAGTTAATTGCTTGGGAAAGGTAACTGTAAACATTTTAGTGCCTACATAGGCAGCAAGTATTACCATCATTATATTTCATTACAAGTCCATTAAAATCTAAGATATCTCAGTATGCATCTTGGCCAGGAATCCTGAGCTACAGTGCTGAAAGCCTTATTGCTAGCCAGCCACTTTGCAGTGGGTATAAAATAGCTTATAATTGTATCAGACAGGGTTTTCAGAGGTGAGCTTTTATTTTGTGCCCTTTAATTTGGGGGTGGCAAATTCCATTTGCTTTGAAGCACTTCTTTTCAAAGGATGAGCACTCTGCATTTCTGAAGCACAATACAGTAAGAGAAAAGCACATTTTATTGAGTCTGAGCACCCCTCTCAAAAAAAAAAAAACAAGAAAAGAATCAAAAATACTTAAAATCATGTAGGAGTTAAAGTGATGAGCCATTTAAAAAAATCTGGACTGGGTGGAAGTCCTCAGAAGTGTTAGTAGCACTCAAGAACTTGTACATACAAATGCTAGAGAACTATGCTCAAGGAAAGAAGTTCCTTGAGGAGTTAGAGTGTTACTGCAAGGATTTCAGACATTCTCTAAGGAATGCCTTCCCTCTGTCTCACTGTGGTTTTACATGAACCTCGTTCCCTTACTGGTGGGACTCTCCTGCTAAATACCAGTGAATAAAAATATAACTGAAACAATTCCACAAGTAGTAGGTAGGAGATAATTCTGGGGACAGAAACTGTCTGAATTCCTCCTGCTACCACATCAGTGTGTGTGGCACCAGTGATAGCTGTGCAGTGGGTGCCCAGCCCATTTTCTAATTCTTCAATAAACCTGATTTCTGAATAATAATAGAATTAATACCCTGCTGGTTTATAATTTGGTTGTCAAAGGAGTCTTCTGCCTCATTTAAGTCAAATCACTTCAGGTTTAGAGGGTAAGGGAACCATGAAGATGTAGTAGTGTTGATAATAAAACATGCTAGACAGAGAGTATTGCAAATTTTTGGAAAGAAATTGAAATCAGTACATGAAAGAACCACAAGAGATGCATCCCAGGCTTTAGCAAGACACTTGATAGTGATCCAGATAAGAACTCTTTGTGTGGGCTGAGGAAATGCATATAAAGCATCAGAGCTGAAGGACGATATGTAGAGCAGCAGGTGTTTTTGGAAAATCACCCAGTGTGGTGGGGGCTGCAAGGCACCTCTGGAGATCATCCAGTCCAACCCCACTGCTAAAGCCCCAGGTCTCTCAGCCTTCCCTCCTCACAGAGATGTTTCTCTCCCTCAGTATCTTTGTAGTCTTGCTGGACTCTCTCCAGCAGTTCCACATCTCTCTTGAACTGAGGAGACCAGAACTGGACCCAGTACTCCAGAGGTGGACTCAGTGAGAAAGAGTAGAGAGGGAGGAGAACTTCCTTTGCGCTGCTGACCACATTCTTTTTGATGCACTCCAGGATGCCACTGGCCTTCTTGGCCCACCGTTAGCTGATGGAAAACTTATCCACTAGAACAGATGAGTCCACCCAGATGGAGAATGCAAGTGTCAGTAGATAGAATCATAGAATTATTTCCGTTACAAAAGACATTTAACATCATCCAGTCCAGTCACTCTCTAACTCCACCAAGTCTGGTGCTAAGCCATGTCCCTCAGCACCACATCTCTGCCTCTTTGAAATTCCTCCAAGAATGGAGATTAAACCACCTGCCTGGGCAGCCTGTTCCAGTGTCTGAGAAACCTCTCGGTGAAGAAGTTTTGCTCTGGTCACAATGTTCAACCTAAACCTCCCCTGATGTAACCCGAGGCCATTTTGTCTTGTGTTATCACATGTTATTTGGGAGAAAAGATGGACCCCCAGCTGGGTCCAACCTCCTTTCAGGTAGTTGCAGAGAGTGAGGTCTCTCTTCACTCTCCTTTTCTCCAGACTAAACAACTCCAGCTCCCTCAATTGCTCCTCACCAGACTTATTCTCCAGACTCCTCACTAGCTTTGTTGCCCTTCTCTGGACCCACTCCAGCACCTCAGTATCTGTCTTCTAGTGAAGGCCCCAAAATTTATGGAGATAAGATGTTAAGCTATTTAAATGTGCTTGGTTGTGGTTCCATGTACAGTTGCCTGTATTGAATGAGGTATCCAGTAACTACTCAGCAACTCCTGAAGACATTGGTAATTTTTCCTTTTAAAACTGGGTTTCCTACCTTAGAAAATGTTTGGCTTCACTCATTAAAAGTTTCTGCAGTTCATGGTCTTCTAAAATCCAGCTTCACTTTCTTTGCCAGCTACGTCTCTTTTTCTTTCTGACAGGCTGCTGGCAATACAGGTCTGATGACACATGGTGTTTGATGTCCCATGACTGAAGCACCTGCAGAATTCAGAAATTAGGCTAAATTAGGCTCACAATTTTAAATTATTTTTGAAGAATGCAGTTCATTTATTTGTGAATTTTACAACTCTTTCATTCTGAAAGGGGAAAAAAAAAGTAGACAGATGCAAACAGACAGTCAAAAAAAAAGAAGAAGATATCTAGTTCTTGGGCCACATGTGGCATAATGCTGAGATTTTATTTTCTTCTGGAACTACCACCTCTTATAAAGCCCATCCATCACATGTAATGAGGGCTGTCAGGAATATTTAGCTGAGAAATAGCTACTTGATATGCTAATGGTGGTCCCACAGTGAATTCACTTGGTTCTGCTGCCTGACATTAATGGTTTTCATAATCTAATGAATGATGTGTGTAATAGAGGTGAGGCCAGAGGGAATGACATTCAGAAACTAAGGGAAGTACTAGATATGTATCTTAGAAACGTAGGCACTGTTTGTATGCATGCACACACACATACACACATGCCTGTACTCACAGAGGGAACAGAAAATTGCTTCTCCAATCCAGATAAAATAAACACCAGCTAGGGGGGAACTACATGGATGGAGCACATCTTCAATATTGACATTTAAACTCTAAATTCTAAAATATCTATATTCCCCAGACTGCATGAAATAAGCAGGAATGTAATGAGCAGGAAAACTCTACCTTATTTTCACAGCTCTTCATAAATGGAGATCTTGTTCCCCCAGCTCGTGCAAAAGCCAGCATCACACTTTTCCCAGTGACTAGGAAGAACAAAGCACGCCCAGAGAAGCTCCTGCACATCTGAATCAGGTCTCTCTCCCTGCTGCAGGGCTGCTGGTTATACTCTCCATCTGTCCTGCTGAACTTTCCACACTGATCCATGCTTACAATTTCCTAGTGCTGCTCTGCATGTCTATTTGCCTGCTGTCTCTTTGGTGGAGAAGGGGAATGGCTGCAAATGACACATCTGATGTTTAAGGGCATAAAGACTTCCTTATGTGCTTATATTTTGTCAGGTGTTTGTAGCCACAAACTTTTGTGGCCATTTTTGCCTGGCTAAAAGTATGCTCTAAGACTGATCTTTACTCCCTGCTTCTGAATAAAAATGGATTGGAAACTCATTCATTCCTCAGAGAGAAAAATTGCTTGGGTGGTGAACCCTGACAGCCTCAGCTTTTAGATACACTGAAGCTTTTGCTGCTTTGTGTGTCCCTCCATTTTCGCACGTCACAGGATTGCTGCCGTAATTTGCCCAACACCCCACCAATGCTTCCATTTCTCTGTGGCTGACTTTTCTGCTGTTCTCTGTCTTACAACTAGCTCTGGATGTTAATAGCTACAGCAAAGTAGGCAGAACAGCAAAGACCTGCACCAGGACAGTTTGTACATAGGGTAAATTCTAGTGTACTCTTCCATACAAACACATTTTTTCAAAGCATGTCCAGAAACTACCTCTCTGTTTGTGTGGCCCTGTCTTCCTCTCAAGCCCTGATCTTTCCATGACAGTGTGAGTGGCCTCAGAGCAGTATTTGAGGTGCAGGAGGTACATATGTTAGAGTCCTCTCTTTGTGATGCCTGAGAGACTACCAGTTCAATTCACCTGTGTAAAGGAATCATTCATCCCCCTCTTCTCCTGCCCCAGTTAACAAAGTGGGTCCTGATGAAAGTCCTTAATGATCTAGAGATATAAAGCAGAAGTGATTTGGGTTCACAGAGGATAGACTTCACCACTCAAACTCAACTGCTGTTCTTACATACAAATTACAGCATTGGGCAGTGGGGAGAGCATGATGGGTGTAATATGAATTATATTAATTTTTCATGTGTCTGAATATGTACTCCTAAAGCAATCGGTTTGTGCATGGGCAAATATACACTGAAATCTGGAGGAAGGATGAATCACTACATTATAAAGTAGCAGCATACAGGCTGCTAGAAAGCAGCCTTAGAAGCCTCAGAAGCCATTGAACATGAAAGATAAGTTGATCTAGTGGAAATTAATACAAAAGAGCTTCAGGGGGAAGGAGAGCCCTAGCAAAACACAGCACTACCAAAGTTCAGGGAGAGAACAGAGCAGAGATCAGAGATCAGAGATGGATTTGCAGCATAGCAAGAAAAAAGTTCAGGAAGCATAGGGAGTCATTATGCTGTGGAGCAGAAAACTCAGGTTCCCTTCTGTGGCTTTTTAGATATATGAGGTTCCTTCACTGGAGATAAATACCTTGGCAAATGGAATGGAGTTCAAAGATGAGCCATGGAGTCATTACTGTAGTTGGAGAAAATTACCTGAAGTGAAGGATTAGAAGAGTGAATTCTGGTTTGTTCAGGAGGTAAGAATTCAGTAATGCTGAACATGCATGAGCAAAATGTCAATGATTGCTTACAAAGGAATGTGATGGCATGTGATTAAGGAAAAGCTGGGAAAATCTCCAGGTCATTTCCAACCTTGACTGATACTATGATACTATGATACTATATATCAGCAAAGAAAAGAATCCACAGACACATCATGTCAGTAAAGAGAGCAGGAAATTTCAAACTTTTCAAACTCACAATCATTTACATGACTTTGTACAGTCTTGCTGAGGTAGGGAAGGGTGTAGACTGGAAATGGTCTAACTGGTCTTTCTAGCTCACCTTCTGCAGGTGCTTGAGAACTGTTTTTACTGATTTCTTCCCACAATTCTATTTTCAGGGAACTTGTACAGATGTGCAGCCTGACTGCCTTGCTCTTCTTCCCTGAGGACTCCTTTATCAAAGGGATTCACCCCACTTTCTATTTTCAGCTATAGCAAACAGACCTGATTTTTAGGAAGATTTAGCAAGATGGTATATCTGGCACCCCCCAAAGAGCAGCCCTCATAGCTTATGTGACTTTCAACCTCCCTTCTCCTTTTACCATTAGATTTTCAGAGTGGAGGAACATGTGTTTCACAGCACCTACAAGAATTCCAGATCCTAAATTGTACTTAGACTCCTATTTATTCTTTGGGTTGAATTTAAGAGAGTTAGGAATTTGGATACCCTGTTCCCAGGCTTTTAATTTTACTAAATAATAGAGAAGGTTTGATAAAATGCCCCCGAGTTACATATTATTAAAGTCCATTAGGTGACACATTCCACCTTAACTCTGCATCTTAATAATGGCAACAGTATGTTCCTGGTTAAAAAATGCAATGATCTCTGTAAATCCAATTTATTGAAAATATCCAACTATTCCCTGAAAGATTATTAATGACCTTATCTGATTTGTCCTTCTACCTGACATATGGCACAGTACAGATGGTCCTGCATCTTACCATCAATATTTTTGTTAATTTGAATGAATGCTTTAATTTATACAGCATTTCTACATCACATTTGGTCCCTGTTGAACTAGAACTCAGGCTTATTATTTAATATATCGTGCAACAGAAAGAAACGGCAACAAGTGAGACCTATATTCTTTCCCTCTTTCTGTGAAAGCTGGTATCATTACTTAATTTCTTAAGGAAAGGTCTGATTTAAAGAGCATTTACCCATTGGAGGCAGGTGAGCCAAGACTCCCTGCTGCAGGATCTGATTTTTGTAGTGAGGGGAAGTTTGTTACCAGATTTTGGTCTTATGGATAAGACCAGAATCCAGGGTTTTCTATAGAGTGGAATATGTATTTCTGTTTTAGGAGTGATTTAGGAGGAATGCTTCAGGTGGAAGCATATAGTAAGGTGCTGTCACCCACTTGGAAAGATCTGCAGGGGTGATTAGAAAAACATTCTGGAATAAAAAGTGCTGACCGTGTCAATAGGCAGATCCAGAGAAGAATCTGCAGCAAAATAAAATGTCTTGGAATTTAAGTAATCCTCGTGAGAACAGCTCATAAATACTTCCCCAGGGAGGCTATTCCTTTCTGTTTAAAGAGCGACAAATACAACAGGCTGGTTCTTGCACACCATGTGAAGGGTGTGCTACCAGGCCCCTCGAGAGACCTTAGTCCTATGAATCCTTCTCATTTACCTGGAGCTGAGCAGTCACAGGATAGTACAGGCACTGCCTGCGGTGCTAAAAATTTCTCAAGGGTCAGAGCTGCAGACTTTGATGTTTGTGTTTTGTTTGACTGATACTCTCCTTCTCAAGGCAGGTTCCACATTCTTCTTCAGTGTGACAAGACTGATTTCAAGAGTAGGTCAGGACTGAAGTTGATGGAAATACACAGAAGTTTTTACTCTGCTTTCTTCATGTAAGAAAGGAGGAGGAGAAACCTCTTTACTCATCTTTTGATCTTTCCTGTCCATATTCCATCCACTTTTACATACTCTTAACTGCTCCCTTATCTCAGCCTCTGTCTCAAGGTAATTCAAGTATGATTTCACTCTCACACTCTTTCCCAGCCAGCAAATCATTGCTGTCCTTGCCTAGATCTTCAGCTACTGCTCTTTCTTCCTTATCTTTCACATTTACTGTAAAGGAGCACATAAACTCCTGATTCACCCCTTGCAAATTCCTTCAGCTGACTCCAGGAATCTAAATTTTGTCAGCTCTTATTTGCCCAAATGCAGCTGCAAATACCACTTGCCTACCTTGCCCCTTTGATAATGTCACTATCTTTTGTGTTGTGTTTACCTTTGTTCTAACTTGCTCCTTTATTAAAAGACGTGTTTGCTTGCCTTTATCAACAGGCACTTTGTTACCTATCTCCATCCTACCAACTCTTTCTGAGTACTTCAAAATGCTGTCTTTAGCCTATGATGCCAATCTTGTCTTTCTTCTGGCTAAAATCTCAAACAAGAACGTTAATGTTTGAGATTGCAAATGTCATGCCCCCAACTTGGAACAAATTTGTCATGGACAATCAAAGATCTTACTTTTGTATCAGATTTTCCCATTCCACAAAGCCCCCCAAAACCTGACATTAATTTTCCCAGCTGACAAAGACAGCTGCTTCCCTTGATGACTAAAATATTAATATCATATTCTCACATTCTGCTGCAAATCACAGAGTCACAGAATGGCAGGGGTTGGAAGAGACCTCTGGAGATCATCAAGTCCAACCTGCCTGGCTAAAGCAGATGTACAGATCAGATCATTAATTCTCTTGGGTATTTTGATGGGAGGTATTAGGGAAAATGTCTCTTTCTGATTCGTGTTTGTACTAAGTCAGCATGATCAGGTAACAGTCCAGGCCACTGTCTCCAGCTGCTGTGAGAAATATGTTTAGTTCATTGGTGGTGTAAAATGAATGGCTGTCATTTGACATCTTGTGGAGTTGTAAGTGATCATTTTTCCATTGCTTACACTGGACGCATCTGAGCTATTTCTTTAATAATTCCCACTATTTTTGATAATACTTCCTGGTCTTTCGATTGCCAGCTGTCACTGGAGTAAAATAACCCCCTAGCTCTGTGATTTATTCTAAGTATATTGTTATCTGGTAAAGTCCCTTCTCCCCAAACATGCATAAACCAGACTCATTTATTATGAAATTTATCTGCTGTCTAAAAAGGCATAGCTGTTTCATGCTCTAACATACACTATGTGCCAGAGGAGGGGGTGGGGGGGAAGTAAATTGTAGCACTCACATTAAATTCACAATATAAAATACATAACAATTACACACAGGCAGCCAGCCAGCCCCCATTGTCATATGCATCTCCCATTGTCATACGCATCTCACATTTGCAGAGCCAGTGTCCCTTGTAAACAATTTAAACAGCAAGTTCCATATGCTGAATTCATGAAATCATTCCCTAATGGAAGTTAAATGAACAACCTCATTAATAACCAGTGAGGCAGAGGTGCATATGAGAGATTCCCACTGGCTGATTTACTGTGGCACTCACCATGGGTATGGAAATAGATGAGTTATTTTCAAGTATGTGAGCAGAGAGCAGGCAAAATGAGGGTACTGTGTTGACCAGGGGAATTCACATCATGCATGTTATGAACTGTTGGGGATGTTACCTGTGGGTCTACTAGATGGGCTTGACTCTGATACCTTGAAAACTCACAGTCCAGTGACTGGTAGGAAATCTCATTCATAGGATCTCAATCCATTATTTTTTTTTGTTCTTTGATTCACATAATTATGATCTACAAAAATCCTTGTCATGATTTATACTTGGAAGCACAGCACGACAAAAAGAGCTATTTCAGTGCTCTTACATAAGACAACACATTTTAGGTTAAGGCCTTCCTAATGCTGTATGTGGTGCCCACCTGCTATGTAGCAAATGTAGTATTTTGCTAGCAAGTCATTTGATGTCATTCGGCCTCAATTTGTGCTCACTTGAGTTTAACTGCGTACAACTGAAAACTTAGTTCGGTGTGATCCTCAGAGAAGGCCTTGAGCAGCCAAGCTGAAGTCCTGAGCAGCCAAATCTTGAGGTCTTGAGAGGCTGAGTTGAGGCCTTTAGCAGCCAAGTCTGAAGCCTTAAGTAGCTGAGTCTAGTTGAGAGTTGTCCCTGCCCATGGCAGGGAGGTTGGAGTAGATGATCTCTGAGGTCCCTTCCAACCTGAGCCTTCTGTGATTTCTGTGATGCTTCTATGAAGTATCAAGAGTATGCAAGTCACCCATAGAATTGATAGGCACTGATCTAAATTACACCCTTTGAGTACAGGAGATAGTACCAGTTCTTTTAAAGAAGGTTTTAGTACTCTGTTGTCTTTTTAATTCACTGCTGGGTGTACTCAGAGAGTGCTGCATTCATCTTTAAGATAGGCAGAGTGCATTTGACTGGACCAAAATCCCAAATTAATCAGTAACTGTATAAATTGTTAACTTCTAAAAAGCTTTGTTGCTTTATCTTGGTTCTGGATTTGTGTTGTTGACTTCAGAGAAGTTACTTGTTCTCATGACTGAGGTGGATTTAGCCCCTCTAAAAGGAATAAAGGAGTGGTGCTTCATGCTCAGTATGTTTCTTTACATATATACTTAGTTTTAGTTTCCCTACATCCCTTCTGATGATTTCAGGCAACTGGCCACCATATATCCAGCCAGTTCTCTCCATGTGAAATACCACAAGGAAGCTAGGAAACTTCAGAAAGGCTGCAGCAGTGCCAGTCCTCCCTCCTAACTCAGCAGGCTAAAATGGAAAGCTCCACTGAGGACATAAAAAAGAAGAGTTATACCTGAGAGTAATAAGAATGAGAGCTAGTCCAGACACGAACAAATGTTGACACTTCTAGTGTGAAGAAAATGCACTATTACAAAAGAAGTGTCATATATGGTTTCAGCAAGCAAACAAACAAGCAAAACTAACAGCAGAGGATATGAATTTGTTATTGCATTCACAGAATTATTGTATAGCTTCCTAAACTAATTTGTTAGTTACTTGACGAAGGGAGAGGGGAAAAGCCTCCTATCTTCAGCATGTCACCTTTCATTAAAATTGTGTTTGTCTGAGATTTTGGTATTTGCAGTTGCTCATCTGTTAAATTAGAAGTTTTAATTCTTCACAGTTTGTCACCTTTTTAATTCTGGTCTGTTGACACACACTTCTCTGCAATGCAGAAAGGATTGAAAATGAAATTTAAGGGAAAATTAGCTGAGAAGAGGATATCGAAGGGAAGCACTTGGCTCTTTGCTGTTTCTCACTAAATGTAAGGTGGGTCTGGGACTCTCGGGTAGATGAATACCAGTGGATGTTGCCACCGCGACATTTTACACATTTCAGGTTAATGCTCTGGTTTCTGCTTCAGGGAAACCCGGTGTCTTAGTTTTTGAGAGTATCATAGCTTTAGCTTCATTCTATTGGGGCCGTTCTTTTAAATCTCCATTTATCTAAAGGAAAGGAATGAATCTGAACTCACGTGGACAGGCACTGCCAGTCTTATTTGTTTCTCAGGGGTACAGCATGGAAGGGAATTGTGCCTCAGCTGCTTTTCTGCCTGCCAAGTGTTTCCCAGAGCGAGTGACAGCCAGCTCATACAAAAGCCCATCTGCTTCACAGAGTCTCGTGTTTCCTTACCACTGTTCCACAGTACTGGACATGGGCTGAATTTAGGGCTTAATTCATGTACTGGGTGAATTCTTCTTGCTTTATATGAGGGAATGATTTCCTCATTCTCTGAAAGTGCAAACAGTGCCGGCATGATAGTTTGACCTGATGATCTAAAAGGTCTTTTCCAAGCAAAACGATTCTATGATCTGCAACTACTGGAATGAACATCCTTCAATAATCTGTTTGGTCTGGTGGCAGGTAGAAATCTAAGAAACTCAGATTGTACCCTGTGCTTGGAGTGTGGCTGTACTTGAGTCATTCAGATATGGTGCATGAGTTTTTGCACCACTGAATCCCAAATCTAAACCAGAAATCTTTGGTAAGCATGTAGCACTCAATTTAGGGGTTCCACCTTCCTCAGGACTTTGGCCATAAGCAGTGTTAAAGTAAATAGTTTCAAGATTCTTTCAAAGCAGTAGCTTTGATTTGCTTTTGGCTGACATTTTATTCTCCTCAGTGTTTAAATAGAATCAGAGTTTCAGCGCATGTAGCTTCTTAAATGGGTAGAACACACAATATATTTTAATTTTATTATGGCTGTGGTCATGCCACAATGCAGATAAGATTAAGCAAGAAGCTTCTGCTATGACTCTTGTATTTATTTGCTTATCTGGATTTAAAATACCAAATGATGCTTATTCAGGACCTTAGGCACCATAACATATCATTAGTATCACAATAATATCTTGGCAGTATTAAACTAATCACTCACTCCGACAGACTCCTACACAGATTCCTTCTCATTCTTTCCTTGTGGGAAGAAGAAAACTCCCAACCTTACCCCAAAACATTATCTAACAAAGGTTTGAAGTCACTCAGATTAGTAGTTCTAAATGTGGGGAAGAATGCTAGAAACCTCAGCTTTTACAGAAATGACTGGCTGCAGATCCCCTGCTTTTTATGGTGAAGAATAGGGTTTGCTGGGACTCCATCTGTCCATGGTCTCATACTCGCTTTTCCTTTGAATTAGTTTGTCAAGGGCCAGGGCTGAACTGGCCACTAGTCATGTGCCAGAGGCTCTCCATGAACCCCTCTGCATTCCCAAAGGAAAGAGAAAGGGAAGAAGGGAGAGAGACTGATAGGGTGGGAAAAAACCTAAACCTGCTGGGATGGAAAGAAGAACAATCCAATGAAACAGAAACAGAGACAGAAACCAGCATAGAACCCAACCCAAGATGGCAAGGACATTAGCATCACCACTGAGGCTGAGAGCAGGCACTGGGGAAGTCCCAGACTGGACTCAGCAATACATGGGAATCAGATTCAGGAGCTGTATTCTGCAACTGGATTCAGGAACACATGGACTGGGATTTAAGGCAGAAGGGACAGAATCCTCCTGGAACACTTAGCATTGAGAAAGAGGCTTGACCCTGGTGATCCCTCAGCTTGATCCTGAAGATGACATCCATAGGATACAATCCCTTGTAGGGCAGTTGAAGGTCACCTGCTTTGTCTGCTCCTCCCTACATGTGCCACCTCTGATGTTCTGCACATCAGTTTGGGGCACAAGATGTGGCAGTGCCCTCAGACTGTAGCCCAGCCTTTAGCAGTGACTCTCCCCATCATGTTCTCACTGCTGGCAGCAGCCCCTGGCTGTGCAAACCTGCCCTAAACTGCAGAAAGTACCTCACTGAGCGGAGCCTGAGCTGAGAAATCCAATGATTGAATGGAACTGAGTCTTTTTCAGCTCAAAACAAGACAAGGTTTTCTACCTGAAAGGGTAGGAAAATAGTCAAAGATCAACAGACTTTCATCCCAAAACTTGTGAAATCCTTAGAAGATTTGTTAACGTGGCAAGCAAATGAAAGAATGTTTACATTTATTTTAGGGATATTTCCTCTTAATTAATAAAAAATCCACAATGGGATGGAAGCTCAGTCTGTGTTTGGTTGACTGTTTTAACTCTCAGCCTGTATTAGGGGCAGCATGGGTAGCCTCACACCTGCTGATTCATCACAAGTATCTCCTTGAATGACATTTCTTGCTTTTGTAGGAGTCCATCTCTCTGCAATTATGTCAGTAGTTGTCCCAACCAAAAAAAAAAAAAAAAGGGCAAGCTACTGAAAGGACATGCAGTTAGTACAATCTTCTTCTTGATTTGAAGCCTCAGTGAAGGTTCTGCTAAAATAAGGACAGCATTTGTGTACTGCTTTGCACAACCAAACTGCTCCACAACAGAAATTGTTGCAATATGCCTACTTTCAGAAGAGAGAATTTCTTCCATATTTTCACCCTTTTTCTAGTTAATTATCTGAATCAGAGATTACAGGAACAGGGAAAGCTGTAAAAACTATGAAGCACAATTAGGTTTCAGCTGTGTTCCCTGAAGTTTTGCCACCAGATTGCATTGCCCTGTGGGAACCATTTATAGAGCTGTGAACACAAAGAAGACAGGACAGAATGTTGGCTGCAGACACACAAGGTATTCACGAGGGACTGCCTCAAATCCCACAAACCCTCCTACCTTTTCTGAATAGCTTTTTGGACTTCATTTGGGTTGGGAGGGCAGCAGAGTGACTTTTCAGAGTCAGCCATATGAAAGAGGACTAGAGAAAATCCCAAAGGAAACTATGAACATAGCAAGTTACATCTAAACATGAGGAGGAACCCCTTACTTTGAGGGTGATAGAGAAATGGAAGAGGCTGTCCAGAGTGGTGGTGGAGTCTTCATCTTTGCAGTCATTCAAAACCTGCCTGGCTGCCTTCCTGGGCAACCTGCTCTAGATGAACCTTTGCTGGCAAGGGGGTCAGACTGGATGATCTCCAGCGGTCCCTTCCAAGCCCTACCATGCCAGGATTCTGTTATTCTGTGATTCTGTAATGCTCTTGCTTCTGTGTTTGGCTGGCCACATCCAGCCCCTTTTGACTCACACCAAGAGGCAGCAAAACAAGGGAACCACAGGGTGGTTTCGTTCCTCACACTCACAGGATTTGATTCCTTTGGAGGCTTCCTTCTCTCAGCATTGCCTAAGTCAGAACTGTTTTGTTAATCATAACATCACTAATTTCCTTTCCCACCGATAGCTGCATGGTGATTTTGCTGCTGTCATTCCCCAGTAATGAAATGTCGTTGCAGGTGGTACAAAATGTGGCACAGTTAAATAGGTGGGAACAAACAGTCCGCTCAGTTACAGCAGTTCAATGGCATGGATTAATGTGTGAGGAGATGCCTCTGTTTTCTGAGGAAGGTTCCCCTTTGCTTGGATTCAGAGGTTATCACATAAATGCTCTGTTAATTCTCATCAGCTTGGTATTTCTTTGGAGGGTGTGATAAAATTTTTTCCATGCTTGGCTTATGATTTCTAGTCACTGAAACCCTCTTCAAAGGAGATGAAAGCAACCCAGTCTGCTCAGGCAGCCTGGGCCAGCTGCACCCTGAAAATGGGTGAGAGAACACACTTTGCAACTCCACCTCTTCCCTTCCTTCTGCAAGTGAAGGGAGCACAGGATGAGCTGTACCCTGACTAGCATCCACTTCCCAAATTATCTCCATGTGTGCCAGAGCCTTTATCCCACGCTGAGCCCAACAGCTCCCTTCAGTGCATGGAACGGAATTTCAGTTGACAGATGAATTCAAGGCAACTACAATCTGCTTGTGGGAAACCCAAGCACAGAGAGAAAGGGAAAAAAAGAATTTAAAAAAAGAAGAAAAAATATAAGAAAGTATAAGGGAGAAGATGGGGAAATAAACAACTAACTCGATCAATCATGTGTGTCATGAGGTTGAAAAACAACAATTATGGCCCTAATATTAATTCTCTGATCTCAAGTGATTTCCCAAGGTGTTTAATTTCTGAAGGAGTCAGTCACATGGCAAACAATGTTTTAGGGGAGAAATTCACTATGCTCCTTTTATCATAGTCACCACTGCCCAGAATTCTTTCAAGTGAAGCTGGCTCATCACAGCAGCTGTGGGAATAATATACCAGGGGACTCCTTTTCCTCAGCAATATTGCTCTGTAGCTTCTGAGCAGAGAGAATGTGCTTCTAATGGTGCTGCAGAAGCCTCCTGGGCCATTTTATGGAGCCATTGCACTCAATCTCTGCTCAGGAAAATATTGCTCTCTTGCAAAGCAAATAAAACCAGGCAAAAGCTTATAGTGAGACAATATATCTTTTTTCCCCCCAATCTTCTATGCAGATCAATACCAACAGTTCAAGTTGATTGAATGCTGTAGTTCTTTGCCCAGTTCAGATCAAAACCATAAAAACTAATGCACTGAGAGAATGGCCCAATCTTGCTTTAAATGTCAAACTTTTTTCTTGTAATGCATTAATTAATCAGGCAATCTGGTTGGTAGGTAGCAACCATCATTTACATTCCCATTTGCAAAATGTGTGAGAGCTTGTTAGACAAATTCAATTCTGCTAACACTTTTGATGGCAGCAGAATTTGAGAGTTCAGTTTCTCTGTGCTCATGCTAGAGGTTATACCCTCCTTAGGAAATACATCCTGCAGAGGGGCTGGAGTCGTCATTACCGCAGGAGCACTGCTGCATGTCCCACATCACACAGTCAGTATAGAGCCTTGTCTTTAAAATATCTTAGTCTTTTCCAGCCTGAAAACTACTATCATTCTATACTGGTGAAAAGAGAACAAACCCCCAGATACAGGAATATTTGAGAAGTGTCCTGCTTCCTCAAAAAGGTTCCATTAAATTCTTAGTTAAAAGCCTCCATTAAAAGCTTTCAGGAACAAATGTGCCTCGTGTGGCCCCCTGAAGCCTGGCAAAGCACCCACCAGAGTAATTCGTAGCTCAGGGCTGCACAAGCACCACAGTGGATGTTAATTGCCATCGTGGCAAAGTCTCTTCCTCTCCATTTTTTTGTTTCCTGGTGAACATTTTATGGGCAATGAACCACAGGAAATAACTGCTACTGATTATAATGAAAATGCTGAAACCCCTTAAATTATGGCATCAGGCAGGAACAGTGCTGGTGTAATTACTGTGTTAATGATCAAGTAATATTTAAGTACTCCTGTGTGATTTTCCAGTATTTTTTAGTACTCATCTCTAATGTCCTGCAGAGGGTTTAAGAGCTGTTGCCACTCTCCTGCTGGGTTCCCATGCAGAGAGTCTGATAGCTGCCTCTAGCCCCAGTTAAGTCACGCAGCAGGAACCCGGACTCCTGTTGCTACACGACCCTTCTTCTCCCACATCATGTTGAGGTGTTGCCCATAATCACCTCTAAGAGCCTCTTAGGTCCTACTGTAGGCATCTGAAGTGGTACCAGCAATGTGATTAGGTTAAGATTCTCATAGGGGACCAAAACTCTCTTATTGCTCCCTTCTCTGAGTCCTCAGGGCAGAACCAGGAGACAAAAGGCAAGGGATCACCAAGGCCACTTTTGCAAGGAGACATGGAATAGCCCCCCCGTATTTCTGACCTTCTGCTGTGCTATTCTTGATGCATCTCTTGCAAAACAGCAGCTGGTGATTTTTAATGTAGAGTATTAATGTACCTGGATAAATTCCTGGGGAGCAAAACAGATTGTGATTGGAGTCTGACAGCTGACTCCCCACTGCACCTGCTGCAGCACCAATTGCCCTTCACCTACTTGACAACTGTGAGCTGGAGTCTAATAATTATTTACTGGCAAAGCCAAGTGTTATAAGGCTGTTGCTAAAAACTTCTGATTATTTTATTCTGAGACATCGCTGGTAACAGGAGGCTGCAGATGTTGTGTTTCTTGGTTCTGTTTTTACCCCTGCTTTTCAGGCTTCATTTAAAGACCTCTCCAGGCCTAAGTGACACAGTAATAGGATTGCAAATCCCAGGAGTCAATTTGCAATTAGATCACAAGGTAAAGACTTTAAAATGGAGTCTGTATAGTCCTAGATCTGATTTTATTATTTTAAATAATTTGATTTTTTTTTTTTTCGTGTTGATGAACAGTGATAGATCCAGAACCTCTGCAACAAGGTCCAGGCAAGGCTGTTGGACCACAATGATGGTGAGTAAAAACCTCCTGCGTGCCACCACCAATGCTTCTGCATTAGAATACAACCCATATACCCAAAAGTTTCCACATCTGATACTGAATTGTTTGTGTACATCTTTGTATTGTGACTATTCACAGCAGGAAGTCACATACAGGAAACAGGAAACTGCATGAGGCAGAAATCTGTGTGTGGAGCTGTGGGTGGTGTCTTTCACTTGAGGGCAGAGCCTGTTGCAGAGGTGGTGGTCCGCAGCTCCTCTCCCTGCCTCCTACCTGAAGGCCCTCTAAACACGTCTTGTTTACCAAGGCTTGTGAAGCCACCGAGGCACAGCTCACTGTGACTATCTCTACAAAGATTGAAAGGATCAGTGCTGACATACCTGTTGCTTTAGTGGTTAAAAGGAGCAATCTGCAGCCCTGATACTTGGCAAAGAATCATAGAATCATAGAATCAGTCAGGGTTGGAAGGGACCACAAGGATCATCTAGTTCCAACCCCCTGCCATGGCCAGGGACACCCTACACTAGATCAGGCTGGCCAGAGCCTCGTCCAGCCTGGTCTTAAACACCTTCAGGGATGGGGCCTCAACCACCTCCCTGGATAACCCATTCCAGGGCTTCACCACTCTCATGGTGAAGAACTTCTTCCTCACATCTAGCCTGAATCTCCCCATTTCCAGCTTCATTCCGTTCCCCTTAGTCCTATCACTACCTGAGATCCTGAGAAGTCCCTCTCCAGCCTTCTTGTAGACCCCCTTCAGATACTGGAAGGCCACAATGAGGTCACCTCGGAGCCTTCTCTTCTCCAGACTGAACAGCCCCCACTCCTTCAGTCTGTCCTCATAGGAGAGGTGCTCCAGCCCTCTGATCATCCTCATGGCCCTTCTCTGGACACACTCCAGCACGTCCACATCCCTCCTGTAATAGGGGCTCCAGAACTGGATGCAGTACTCCAGGTGGGGTCTCACCAGAGCTGAGTAGAGCCTCATACCCTGCTTCTGGTAGAGCAGTAGAAATGTGGAAGGCCAAAATAGCAGTAAGGAAAACCAGACAGATGCAAAAGGGAGCATGGAGCAAAGTGAATCAAGGAGGCGGTTTGTGAAAGAGGTAACAAGCTGAGAGCTTTAGCAATGTAGTCCTTCCTTACACAACACTGGCAGCATGACAAGAGCTGTTAAAGAACAGAGAGCCTGTCCCTCAGATAAGCAGTCTAGGAAGGCTGATGGCTAATTAACATTGACCAGAACCACTCTTTGCAGGCTGCCTTGCAGCTTTTCTGCATCCTTCCTTGTCTGCAAATTTTCTGTCCCCCCTTGGTATAACCATAGCATGTGCTGACCTTGGAGGCACCCAGGTACATAACCTGAGCCCTGAACCAGGAGGACCAAGACCTCCACCTCAGGACAAATAAGAAGCAGAAGGCAGAGAAGAAAACAAAGTGATAGGATTGCAGTGTGAGTCAGAAAGATCAATAACATTAACAGCAATGTGAAAAAGAAAGGAGGAATCAATAATAATAATATGTAGGCCTAAAGTTTTGAAGTGGAAAGAGGTTAAGTGAGCAGTTGAGGGGCTTAGTGAGAAAAGAATCTAACAGGTTTTCTTAATGCCTTGCATCTGAAAACCTGTGCTTTAATAGTCCAGCAAGGATAGTTATTATGCGCCTAAGCCATAGGGCAAAGAATTTGTTCTGAAGCTGGGAACTGTCATTCAGACTTCTGCTATTCCTGTTCAAGTTCAGCAGATGAGTAGCTCCACCACCTCACACTTTCTTTGTAGTGTAAAGCTGCTGGAGAAGTACCAATTTCTTACCATCCATGTGTCTGTTCATGGCTTTGCCTCCTTTCATCCAAATTCTTCCTGTGTCTTCCACCAGCCAGAATTCTGCTAGACATTTGACATTTGACATGCTACATTACCCACTAAAGACACTTCCTCTAATTGTTCTCCTCATACATGCCATGTGTGCAGAGCTCAGCAGGGGGTTCTGAGGAGCAATATGCGCTGCTTCTCTGTCCTCTGCAGACCCTTGGAAGCACACGGTGGAGGAACAAGTATGCCCCCAAAACAGGTGACCAAAAGACCAAACTACAACCACAGTGCTTGTGGTACTTTCTTATAGGCAAGTAGAAGTAGTCTGAGGACAATATTTGGCGAGCTGAATTAGCTTTGCTGCAGATACTGATAGTATCTTTATTTCTCTAATAACAGGCAGCTATGAGGCCAACCGCTTGCAGTATTGCTACATGCCTTCCCATAGATGCCAATTCAACAGCAGGATTCTTAACTGCCTGTTACTATTTGTGTGCCACTAATTTTGGTTTACAGTCAGCAATCTCAGCCTGATCACGGGCAGATGCATTCTGCACACAAAGAAAGTCTCGAATCGCCTTGATCTGGGCACAGTTCAGTCCTATACACGAAGCAGATTTGGTAAGGATTTGTTCAGTATTGAAAGGAAACCTGTTGTAAGCACTAATCTGAAACCAGAGTTTTGCATTTTAACAACACTGCAGGAGGTCTATAAGCGTATTTCGAATGATTTTTTAATAACCGATGCTTAAATACTTTTAAAGCAACACTGTAATTAGATGTGTCTCTTTGAACCTTTCAGTTAAATAATTGCATATTAGTGTAAAGGGAAACAGCTTTTCACTAGACGGTTTTTGCATTCATCAGCTGAGATTAATACACTTAACAAGCAGTTGTTATTCAAATAAACATTCAATAATGAGTCATTAGAGCTATATTAAATTCCTAGGGCCAAGTGCTGCAGCTTGTACTGCAAGTGGGCAAGGTTTCCACTAACTGAACAGCAGCTTTGGCTCTATAGGACTTGTAGGATGTGTCTCCAGACTAGCTTGAAAAACTGATAAGGGAAAAATTAGACTGTGCTGAAACTAACCGAAGTTGAAGCCAGGCATTTCATTTCTTACCCACTGCTTTTGCCTTAAGCCATACACTTGCATTACATCTGCATATATTCCCTGCACAATTCATAATCTTCACAACAGCTAAGAAGGGGATGACTGGTTCTGACTTAATGATACTGCTAGAAATTATATTTAGATGCCTATTTAACATAAATACCTCATAGGAACTGAAGATCTTGCTCACTATTTTTTTTTGTTTTAATAAGACAGTCTAGTTCTAGAATAAAAGTACCATTCTGATCTGAAAAAAAAAAAAGATGTAAAAATCACTTCTGATTTGGGAAAAGAAAATAATCTGTTAAAACCAGGGGAATACTAAGCTCAGGTGACTTCAAAGCGAGACTTTCATAACATTTATCTTCTTAGAGGACACAGGATTAATTTCCAAAATATATATTATTTTCTTCATGTGAAAGCAGTCAAATTAACAACTTTGGTGAACCCAAAATATTTAAAAGTCATGGTGGTCAGGTGAAATAATTTCTAACATGACCTTAAACAGTTAAATATCTTCATTGAAGATGCAAAGGTGTTCTGTAAAAACCCAGCACATGTCTTTCTACATTGTGGCAAATATGTTGTTTCTCAGCTATGACCAACATCTTAAACATGCAGAGGTCCAAATAGCTGCACCCTTCCACTGAGGTTTAAGTAGAGCATTCTAAAATTTGAGGAGTTATTATGACTAGGCAAATACATAGAATCACAGAGCGGTCTGGGTTAGAAGGGACCATTAAAGGTCATCCAGTCCAAACCCTGCAACTAGAGCAAAGCCCCAAACAACCTGACCTGGAATGGTTCCAGGGATGCGGCTGCTGCGACCAATCTGGGTTACAGCAGTACCTGTATGGCATTCCAGTTAACACAGAGCTGTACCAAAGGACTTTCTTGGCCAGATGTGATATTGTTTTATTTAGTGGTTCATGTTCCATGAATGTGTCTGCTAAACTATACCCAGGTATTTTTAATTTGATTATTATTAAATATGGGAGGCTTAATTTTTATTCTTGTGTATCATTTTTGAGACAATAAGATGGTGAAGAGAGGCTCAGGGGAGACCTTAGAGCAGCCTTCCAGTAACTGAAGGGGGCTACGAGAAAGCCAGGAAGGGACATTTTATGAGTGCTTGTAGTGATAGGATGATAGGGAATGGACTGAAGCTTGAGGAGGGTAGATTTAGGCTGGAGATTAGGAAGAAATTCATTGCAATGAGGGTGGTGGGACACTGGAACAGATTTGCCCAGGGAGGTTTTGGATGCCCCCTTGCCAGAGGCCTTCATGATCAAGTTGGATGAGGCCTTGAGCAAGCTGGTCTAGTGAAAGGTGTCCCAGTCCATGACAGGGGCAGTTGGAACTAGGTGATTTTTAAGTTCCCTTCTAACCCAAACCCTTCTAGGATTCTGTGATTCTATGATGTTTAGACATCCTCCACATCACTTGGTAGCAAGCCTTAACTTTTCTACTTCACAAATATTGTACTTTCTGCTGAAGCTGAAGTGAGATGAATATTCAGAGATTTATTATCCTTTTGAGACTTGAAGCTAATCATTTGAATGTGAAAAAAGTACTTTGTCCCTTTTAAAAGTTTAATACTTGTAGTTAAGAACAATTTGGTATAGCAATAGTCCTTGAAATGTTCAAATGCTTTTGAGACTTGGTCCCGAATTACCACTTTAAAAAAGGAATTACTCTCCTTTTTTTTTCTTCAAATAATGTTGTTTGGGAGTTCAGGCTACACAATCCACAAATGCCTCAGTGTGGATCCCAAGTGGAGTTTGTGCTTGTTATTTAAATTAGTGGTTTTGAGCTTGTTATGTAGAGTGGCATTTGAGCTCTCTCAGCCTAGAGTTCTACAAGGTGAACGACTTGCACAAGGACTCCATGGCTTCTTTTCAATTTACCTTCAATCTCCCTCAAGCCTTAAAAAAACAGTTTCACTGTAACAAGAGTTTAGCCTTTAACATGCAAAGCTCACAAGCCCTTAGTCTTCAAAAGGCCAATTTAACAGGAACAACAAGAAAACCCACAACACAAACTTGTCCTGTTAAGCCTGCAGGTGCACTGCATAGTTAGTGGAAATTCTTGATCGTCCCCAAATCTGACATTGAAAGTTTGCACCTGAAAGAAGCATAGAAGGGTTTAGGTTGGAAGGGATCTTTCAAGCTCATCTTGTCCAGTGTGCCTGCAGTCATTGGGGGTACCTTCAACCAGAGCAGGTTGCTTAGAGCCCCAAACATCATGACTTCGAATGGTATCAGGGATGGGTCATCTACCACTTCTCCGGAAGGTAAGGTTAGAGGTTGTTTAGTGTCAATATATTTAGTGTCAATATATTTATATATCCAGAGTGTCAAACTCTGGAGCCCCCAGCACAAGAAGAGCATGGAACTGTTAGAGCAGGTCCAGAGGAGGCCATGAAGATGATCCAAGGGCTAGAGCACCTCTCCTGAAGACAGACACAGAGAGTTGGGGTTATTTGGCTTGGAGAATAGATAGTTCCAGGGAGACCTTAGAGAAGCATTCCATTATTTGAAGGGGACTACAGGAGACATGGAGACTTTTTACAAAGGCATGGATTTAGATGAGACATTAGGAAGAGAGGTGAGGCATTGGAACTGTTTGCCCAGAGGAGTATTGAAAGCCAGGCTGGATGGCATCTTGACCAAGATGTTCTAGTAGGAGGTATCCCTGCCCATGGCAGGGGGTTAGGACTGGATGATCTCTAAGATCCTTCACACAGAAACCATTCTATGATTCTGTAAATGAAATCGAGTCACGATGTGACATCCTACATTGTAGAAACACCTCATCAGAGCGATTTAGATTTCTAACTGGGAAAAGACTTGAAGGTGTGGGGGATGGTATCAAAGGCCTTGCTGAAGTCCAGGGAGACTACATCCACAGCCTTCCCAACATCCACCAGGCGGGTCACCTGACCATAGAAGGAGATCAGGTTGGTGAGGCAGGAGCTGCCCTTCCTAAATCCATGTTGGCTAGGCCTGATCCCTTGGCCATCCTGCAGGTGCACTGTGATTGCCCCCAAGATGATCTGCTCCGTAATCTTTCCTGGCACTGAGGTCAGGCTGACAGGCCTGTAGTCTGCAGGTTCATCCATGCAGCCCTTCTTGTGGATGGGCATCACATTGGCCAGTTTCTGGTTACTGTGTTACTGGTGGGAGGGTAAACCTTGCATTAGATATCAGTCAATATTTTCATTAATTACCTGGCAGAAAATGAGAACATGCTATTGAAATTGCTAATGACATGAAGCTGGATGTCTTCATCAACACAGGAACTAAAGATCAGGAAGACAAGGCACTTAGGGCTTCTATACTTTTTTTTCCACCCTAGAGTAAGTTTAGCAAAATGACAGTCTCACTCAGGACTGCTCACTTTGGCATTTGAGATTCATTGCAGTGAGGTTCCAGAATCATAAATACCTAAAGGCAATATTTGGAAGCATGACCTCAGTTCAAAAGGTCATGGTTGTAATGATCTCTGAAGATCTAGGACATGCTACCACTTCAAGGGGTAACACACCTGCTAGGAACCAACTACAACACCACTAACACTGCAGCAGTGAGGGAGGTGGGGCAGCTTACAAATTCCTTGGCTAAGCAGAACTACTTTGGCCAGTTGGACTCAGGGAATTTACAGGCATATGACTCACTTAAGGATGCACTAATTCAGCCCTACTTGCCTTGTCTAGGGAATGTAAAAGTCTGCAGCCTCAAACCAAGCCTTCTGAGCAGCTGTACAGTTCAATCTTTCTTTCCCTAACTCTGCCCAGCAGACCCTCCTTCACCAAGGAGACTGAGCCAGGCTTTTGCTCTTCTGGTTTAGTACACAAGCCTCAATAGGTTCAGGTCCAGCCAATTGTATTCCTAGAGGAAATCTCCAGCCAGAAATCTGAAACCTTTTGCAGTTCTCTAATGGCTGCACCAGCAGGCAAAATAACACAGGCTGTGTAATCATAATCTTGTGAAAATAAAGTATAATTTTACTATCACCATTAAAAAATCATTACAGGTTGTGTAATAAACCTGACATAGATCAACCATCACACTCTGTCATATTCACCTCTGTGTGCTAGGGCCGAATATGACCCATACAGAGTCAGAGAGACAAAATGACTGGAGAAATATTAGGGTAGAATTAACCAACTTCCTTTAAAGAATTATTATTGTGTTTTCATTTTTTTCAAAGCATGAGCTTAAGGCCAGAGTTCATTCAAGTATTATCAGACTGCTGCAGAAAAGCACAGCTGCTTGAAGTTTCCCACTCAAATCAATGCTCTGAAAATTTTCTGCATTATTCCTGGCAAGCTTTAAGTTACAACATCAGCCATGTCTAATATATTGAAAGGTTGGTGAGGGAACTAATAAAAGCCTATTATTGATCAGGCATGTGCCTCATAATAAGAATCTGCAATAATTTGAGCTGCAATAATAGTTTCAAAGAGAATTGCCACATATATAATACTGGTGTTTTCTGGTGTTTTCTGCTCCCTGGGGTAGGATGGACATATATTACTGGAATCTGCTGCATAATGATTCACAGAGAAGGCAGTTCATAGTCCCAAATCAATTCTTAGCTGTCTTTTTAGGATCAAGACTACATGTGATTAAACTTAAGAGTAGATACAAGTGTGTGCTACTCCTACCTTTAAAAAAACATACTGCAACAACTGTTTAATATTGTCTGTCAGTTTTTTTCTTTCCCCTTTATAGTTTATTCTTTCTTCATTATGATTAACACATTAAAAGTATGATTAGCACATTATAAGTACCATTAACACATGCTAAAAGTGTTACTAACACATATTAAAGTGCTATTAACACATGTTAAAAGTGGTATTAACATGTTTAAAGTGTCATTAACACACGTTAAAAATGTCATTAACACATGTTAAAAGTGTTACTCAGTTAATGAATTCAAGAGTGGCTTTAGAAAGGGAAATGGGTGCACCTTACTTTTGCTGATAGCTGAGTGTAGCTGTACTAATTTACATTGGTCTGCTCTCACAGTGTATCAAATCTTGGATAAACTAGCTAAATCTAATCAGGGTAATATCTTTTTACGCTGGGATAGCAAGACGGGACTTGGGTTACAGTATCACAGTATCACCAAGGTTGGAAGAGACCTCAAAGATCATCGAGTCCAACCTGTCACCACAGATCTCATGACTACACCATGGCACCAAGTGCCACGTCCAATCCCCTCTTGAACACCTGCAGGGACAGTGACTCCAGCCCATTCCAGCCCATTCCAATGATGAATGACTCTCTCTGTGAAGAACTTTCTCCTCAAGAATTCAAGGTTCAAGAATTGCTAACAGCCAGACTGCAAATGATACAGGGAGAGCAATGTGCTCTTGGCCAAAGGTGCACAAGTGACACCTACTTACATGAAATGCAGATCAGAGCTACCCCTCATTCCCAAATAAACCAACTTCCCACATTTTAGGTTCTGTTTCTTTCCTGACCAGATTTATATTTCCATGTGATCCTGTAAGCCTTTAAATTATGAAGAAATAAAGTGAAAAAAGGTCAGCTTTACAGTTAACTACTGGTTTGACTCTGCGGCATTGGCAGTGCTGCTATAAGGTTTGTATCTAAACTGAAGCCTGTACATTAAATTAATGATCCAGCCACTGCCTTGCAGCAGCCATGTGTTTTAGTTATGCTGTTTTTGACTGCCTGAACAAAATAGGTGATTCACTTGTAAATACTTTAATAGAAGCCAAAACACTCTAAATGACTGTATAATGATCTTTCTTAAGAAATGATGGGAGATTCACTTTTGAATCTTTTCATGGAGGAAAATTAATACAAGTATGACAAGAATGGGTACATTTGCCAGCAAGATGACAGAGAAGGATTCTAACAAAACAACTAACATTTATAACAATGCTAATTTTCTTCTTCCTTCAGAAGTATTCCTGAAATATATTCACAGAATCACAGAACCACAGAACTGTTTTGATTGCATAAGCCCTCCAAGAACAGAGTCAAACCATCCACCTAGCACCACCATGGCCATTAAAACAGGTCCCAAAGTGCCACGTCCACATGTTTCACACACATTTCATACCTCCACAGATGGTGACTCCACATCCTTCCTGGGCAGCCTGTTCCAATGCCTGACTACTCTTGCAGGAAATAAATTTTTCCCAATATCCAACTTAAACCTCCCCTGGCACAATTTCAGGCCATTTTGTCTTGTTCTGTCACTTGATGCTAGGGAGAAGAGACCAAGCTGACTTTCCTCCAACCTCCTTTCAAGAAGCTTTAGAGAGCAATGAGGTCTCCCCTCAGCCTCCTCTTCTCCAGGCTAAACAATTCCAGTTCCCTTAGCTGCTCCTCACCAGACCTCTTCATTGCTTCATTGCTTCATTGCTCTTCTCTGGACATGCACCAGCCCCTCAATGTCTTTCTTGTAGTGTGGGGCCCAAAACTGAATCCAGTATTTGAGGAGCTGCCTCACCAGTGCCAAGCACGATCACTTCCAAACTCCTACCATCTACACTAATCCTGACTCAGGCTAGAATGCTGGTGGCCTTCTTGGGCAACTATGCACACTGCTGGCTCATGTTCAGATGGCTGTCAACAAACACCCACAGGTACTTCTCTGCTGGGTAACTTTCCAGCCACTCTGCCCCAAGCATGGAGTGCTCATGAGTTTATTGTGACCCAGAGTCACTATGGGATTAAGATGATTGCAGGGCTGGGGCACCTCTTCTTTGAAGAGTTGGTACTGTTCAGCCTGGAGAAGAGAAGGCACCAGGGAGACCTTAGAGCAGCATTCCAAAATCTGAAGGGGGCTTACAAGAAAGCTGGGGAGGGACTTTTCAGAAGTGCCTGTGGTGACAGGATACAGGGCAATGGTTTGGAACTGGGTACATTTAGGTTGGACATTAGGAGGAAGTTCTTTACAATGAGAGTGGTGAAATACTGGAACAGATTGCCCAGAGGTGTGGTGGAGGCCCCATCCCTGGAGACATTCAAGTTCAAACTTGAATCAAGGGATCAGCCTGCTCTAGCTGCAGGTGTCCCTGCTGACTGCAGTGGGTCTGAACAAGATGACCTTCAAGGGTCTCTTCCAAGCTGATGCATTCTGCAGGTTGATAAGAAATCCTGCAATCACTGCTGCTGCAGAGCTTGGGTGCTCTGAGCTGCCTCTGTACAGATCAGGAGACACTTGGAAATTATTTTAGTTCTTTGACAAGCACCAGGAGATGGAGCTCCAGGCTGCATATTATAATTCTTGGTGTGGGAGCAGCGAAACATGTTATTTCTGCATGGTTAAATGCTCCTTTCTTTTCAGCACATCATTTACAGGATTTCTTTGAATCAGCTCTGTACTTATGGGATTTAAATGCTCTATTTTTTTGCAGCAATGTGTCAACCCCTGGAAGCAATTGCTAATGTTTTCTTCATGAATCTACAGCTTAAAGTTAAAAAAGCAATACCAAAACAACAACAGCCAAAAAATAAACCAATAAAACAAAAACCTGGTTAGGGAGAAATCAGAACAGATATTGATTTAGAACAGTTTTGGGGGATAATTCCTGTAAGATGCATGAATTATAAATCTGTCATCTTTGCACAGTTTTAATCTTGTATATGGAAGTGCTCAAACCAGTAAAATTCCTCGGAAAATATCTGGGAAGTTATGCTAGCAGGTACATCACAGAATTATTTACATAAAAGCATTGTGGGCAGAAAGGGGGAAAGGAAACAATATGAAAGTTCTCTATGATATCACCTTGACAGTCCTTCACTGGTTTAAAACTGCCCCATTTTGGGGGGGGGGTCTAATAATGCCAGGACATATCTAATCACTTCTGTGACAGAAACAGTCATTGATCTTGTCAAAGTGGAGCTGCCTGAAAAGTGGTGAGCTATGTAAGCTGGTTCAGACAATGGTGTTGTTATGTGATCTGAGAAGACTACTCTAATCAACCACTTAAAAATGAATTCTCCATGCAGGAAAAATGGTTGAATTCTGGTTTAGCCTCTCCTGAGAAGCACATAGGGCAATTACTTCATTTTGAACTGGTATTAAAGCTGTAAGCACATGCTTTGATCTCTAATCAGGTTTTTGATACCAATCAGGGAAACTGTGTCCAATGTCCCAGAGCTGCAAGTTCCTCAGTGTATTGCTATTAGCATTTTCCAAGTAAAATAGCTATACATTGAGAATAAAACTTTTAAGAGATATAAAGAGGCTTAAGAACATAATTCATGCCAACTACTACTTACTGTGAACATCTCTCCATTAGATCACATTAGTTTAAATGGATTTATTTTCCCCTCTGTGCCATGTAAACGTCATGCAACCTGGTGTATGGAAAGTGTCCCTGCCCATGGCAGGGAGGTTGGAACTAGATGATCTTTAAAGTCCCTTCCAACTCAAACTATTCTATGAATCTATGAGCACAGAGTAAAAAACTGCTCTTCTATTTGTGTGGTTATGCTTCAAAACTGCGATATTAGTCCTGGCAAAAACTTACTGCAAAAGAGCTTTATGTTAGTCATAAAGGTCTGACGTACGAAACATATGAAAGACCAGTTATGGGCTGTTCAAAAATATGCCTTGGCATTTTTAAAGTGCATTTTAAGAGTGTGAGAAGAGTTCACCTATTTAATTTTGACTTTCTTACAGAGGTTGCTCCAGTTCAATGGGAGTTGCTGCAGTGAGGAAGGATGAAGTAAGATTTTTGTGATGGGGGAAAGGAGAAGCAAGTCTTCAGGCTGAAATGGTTATCACCTTTACACAAGTTCTTCTATAGAATAGAATAGAATAGAATAGAATAGAATAGAATAGAATAGAATAGAATAGAATAGAATAGAATAGAATAGACCAGGTTGGAAAAGACCTTTGAGATCATCAAGTCCAACCTATCATCCATCACCATCGAATCAACTAAATCATGGCACCAAGCGTCCCATCCAGTCTCTTCCTAAACACCTCCAATGATGGTGACTCCACCACCTCCCTGGACAGCCCATTCCAATGGCAAATCACTCTTTATGTGAAGAACTTCTTCCTAACATCCAGCCTAAACCTCCCCAGCACAGCTTGAGACTATGTCCTCTTGTTCTGTCACAGGTTTCCTGCGAGAAGAGACCAGCCCCCACCTGACTGCAACCTCCCTTCAGGTAGTTGTAGAGAGCAATAAGGTCTCCCCTGAGCCTCCTTTTGTTCAGGCTAATAAACCCCAGCTCCCTCAGCCTCTCCTCACAGGGCTTGTGCTCCAAACCCCTCACCAGCTTTGTTGACCTTCTCTGGACACATTCCAGCAACTCAACATCTTTTCTAACTAAGATATTTACAGCCAACATAGATAACAATGAATGGATTGTGTGGAAGGAAGAAGAAATAAGAAGAATACACTCAATGTACAGAGGAAATTAGAATATACTAAATGCACATAACATAGTGTGTTTATTGGAAGCCTAAAATCTGATAGCTATGAATTCATTTACCTCAGGTTGTCTCACCAAAGATTACAGCACTCCTGCTGTAAACTTCATACTTCTTTTTCTTCTTTTTTTTTCTTTTTTTTAAACTGGGCTTGCCACTATCCAATCAAAATCTCATTTTCCTAAAACTGCTCCTCTGTGCCAACAAAAACCATGAGCAAACAAAACATTAATCCCCTATCTTGTGACATTCATGGAATAAAGTGGCCATTTCAGCTCCTAGAATTAGGAAAAGGAGCTTTATTGTGAAGATCACAGGTTGTCACCACATCCCTGTTACCATAACACCCTCAGAAACATATTTTGGTTAATATTTTCACATGTGCTATTGGACAATGTTGTCACAAATAATCTGCTCTGTTCTCCAACCTCACAAAAAAAAAAACAACCCACACCACATAATAAGAAGAATAAGTTTAAGAGTAAGAAAGTTACATACGTATACTTTTAAATAAATCAGTGCTCATACACTGAATAGGTATGATTAGGGGATGAATGATGAGAAGACTGGAGCAGCTCTGCAGGAAGGAAAAACTGAGAGCTCCATGGCTCCGGGCTGTTCAGCCTGGAGAAGAGCAGCCTGAGAGGGGATCTTCCCAATATGCATCAAGGGCTGAAAGGAAGGGGCAAGAGAATGGGGCCAGAATATTTTCAGTGGTGCAGGATAAGGGGCAACAGGTACAAACCAGAACACAGGAATTTCCTGCATAAGGAAACATGAGGAAACACTTCTTCACCCTTGAGGAGCCCTGGAGCAGGCTGCCCAGAGAGGTTGTAGAGTCTCCTTCTCTGGAGATATTCCAGCTCACATGGACATTTTGATCCTGGGCAAGGTGCTATGAGTGACCCTGCTAAAGCAGGGAGGTTGGAGTAGATGATATCAAGAGGTCCTTTCCAACCCCCACCAGGCTGGGATTCTGGGATTCTGTTATGGGTCAGTGGACCAAGAAAGATATCTACTCCCACTTCTAGCTATTAAGAGGTGGTCAAATAAATAGAACATTGCCATAATTCCACTGCTTTAGATACAGGATGCAGTTCTGAATAGAAAAAGCCTCTTCTGGTCTGCAGAACTGTTAATGTTCTGTACGTGAGACAAATCTCTGTATCAAAATGCAGTTACCAATGCAAAGCAATGAGAATTCCTGTTCTGGTGTGATAACAGGATCACAGAAGTGCTCTTGTTGCTGCTAGAGAAGAGGGTGGGTATTTATAGAATATGCCTAGTAGCAGCTTCTGTAATTAACGTTGAAAAGTAGTTACCATTGTAACTCCCTGTTTTCAGTCACTCCTAACTTCAGGAAACATCTCCCTTTTGTGCTGCAATTTTCACCCTGGATTAATGCCAGTGTCAGCATTTTGAAGTATGAAGTCAAATTCTTTCATATTCCCAAGAAGAAAAGATTGAAAATGCACAAGTGCCTGCTCCACATAGTTCTGTGCTCCAAACGTCTGGAGTTTGAATGCTACAATTTGCAAAGGACCAGCCCTTGCCAAGGCCCACGGCTTTGCTCTCTGAGAAGCTCTTACTGTAAGAGACATACAGAATGGTGTGCACTGAATGTGCATCTGCTCTGGGAATTGATACGGGGGATTTCTTTTCCCCACAGGAAGGGTTGTTGGCTAAGCAAGCACAGGCAAGATTTAGAATTGGAAAGATCTACATTGAAGCTCCCAGTTTTCACTTTTCACTAACTGCTGCCTTGCATATTAATAATAGTTTTATTTCCTTATGTCTTACTAGCAGGATACATTTCAGTACTTAAAGGGGCTGACAAGAAAGGTGGGGACAGATTTATTAGCAGGAGATGGGGTGATGGTTTGAAACTGAAGAAAGAAATTTAGAAGAGATACAAGGAAGAATTTGTCTACACTGAGAGTGGTGAAACACTGGCCCAGGTTGCCCGGAGAGGTGGTAAATTCCCCATTCCTGGAAACATTTCAGGTCAGGTTGTTTGGGGCTCTGAACAACCAGCTCTAGTTGCAGATGTCCCTGCTGACTGCAGAGGGGTCAGACTAATGAGCTTTAAAGGTTCCTGTTGACACAAACCATTCTGTGATTCTACACTGACTCTTGGGAAAACAAGAGCTAGGAGCTGTACAAATAGAAGACAAGCACATATGTGGAGGATACATATTTATAAGATGCAACAGGAAGAAAAAGTCTTCTTGACTAGCAGTAACTTTAGCTTGATTTTGCATAGAGAAGGTATGCATGTGGGGGCCACAGAAGACAATTCCATCAGTACTTTGTTATCTCAAGGTTACTTAATATTTTGAGAACTAGTTTCCATTTTCAAACTTTCTTTAGTGTCAAAACGTAGCCAGATGCATAATTATGTGGTTATTTAGAAAACATGTTGGAAAAAGCTGGTGCTTTGAAAATGAGGTGATCAGTTCAGTTGTTCAAGTTCTGTGTTAAAAGTACATGACTCCATGCACAGCTGCCTGCACTTGTTCATCTCCTAGACCATTCTAGGACCTTAGACATTTGTCTCCTTCAGCTAAGCCTGAGATTTGCTATTGCACGTCTGAGATCTAGTATTTTACATCAACAATAAATGCCTCATCAGAGCAAAAATTTCTCCTCTTGATCTTGTCTCATTGATATTGATTATGTCTTCTGATAGGTTTCCTCTTCTCCAGCTCCACAGATATCTCTTAATGATCTTTCCCATTTAGGATTGGGGCATTTATCCCAGGAGAGCTGTACAGGAGTCTTTTTGAGCCCACAGGGTCTCTTTTCACTTTAACCAATTTCCAAGTGCAGCAAATCCAGTCCCTTTTCCTAATAAATGGTGAGCGGAAACTTGGCCAAGTCATAAGAAGAAAACCTCAGAACTAAATAGTGGATTCAAAAGGCCACTTTTTTCAAAAACCTGTTGCCAGTGTTTGGAAAAACAAACAAAGAAAAAGACTTCTTTGGCAACATCAGAAAACTCTTAAAGTCAGAACAGCAGAGCTTCAGAATGTGATATTTCCTGTAAATGATGCAGCATTTCCTTCAAAATTGGAAATATGAATCTGTGGAATGAAAGAGCACTGCTCAGGAGGGTCACATTTCACCTCTTCCTAGCCAGAGGTGAAGCCAAAGGCTAATCTTGTCTCTACTGAGCAAGAGGCCATGTGCATAAGGGTCACATTTGAAGAGTCTAATTACTGTGGCTAGATCATATTGGACACTGGGCTCTGGGTGTAATGCCTTTCTCTGACAGCTGTGAGAGAGTGGCAGTGTTAAATTATCTCTCTTTAAATCCTTTTATGGTTATTGATCAGCATTAGTTCAAGAACCTTTCAGGGAGTACTCAAGAGGTTGCACAAATAAGTAGTAAAACCATTCTGTGGGCTAGTGCCTGATCCCAGCATTCAAATTGGATAACAGCTCATTACACTGCTGAATGTAGCAGCTGTTGAAACAGAGACCTTAAAAAATGACTAAGGGTTCAACCCAGCACTGTCTCTTCACACACCTTCAACCCAATTTGAGGGTGTTGGCTCATACACACAAACTTGTATAATCTTTCTATTGTCTCAGGAGAGCGGTGGGGTTATGATTTGATATGTCATTACTTGATTGCCTAATGTTTCTGCTTAAGGAGCAAATTTGACCTTTTCCTATCTTTTTTTCTTGCCACCATCAGTAAATGATGCCCAGCTGAACTCTAAAAGCTTCAACCTTTTATTTTCCTCTAATTAATAAGCTTCATTGCAATGAAAGTATACTTGCAGGAGTAAAGGTACAGAAGGAGAGAAGCAGAACGGCATGTGGGTGATCATAATGGCACTTCAAGATATCCCTGAATAAAAGCCTTTGTTATTAGTCCTTCAATTACATGTGCAAAGCAGAAGGTTAAATATTGTCAGGTAGTCATCACCTTTATATATAAGAATATATGACACTGGAGAGACCCTTACAATGGCTATATTTACTCCCAACTAGTGATAATGGTTTGTTGTTGACACGATGGCTGGGCTAAATGCCTTGCTTTCATCACCCAAGTCTTGCTTCCAACACTAGTGTAGAATCATAGAATCCTTTTTTTTTTTTTGGAAGAGACCTGTGAGATCACAGAATCAGAGACTGTTAGGGGCTGGAAGGGACCTCAAAAGATCATCCAGTCCAACCCCTGCCAGAGCAGGATCACCTAGAGTAGGTCACACAGGAACACATCCAGGTGGATTTGGAATGTCTCCAGGGGAGGAGATTCCATAACATCTCTGGGAAGCCTGCTCCAGGGCTCTCTCACCATCACAGTGAAAAAGGTTTTCCTTAGATTTACATGGAACCTCCTCTGCTCCAGCTTGCACCCATTGCTCCTTGTCCATCATCAAGTCCAACCATTAACCCAGCACTGCCAGGTCAGCACTAGACCATGTCTCTTAGCACCATATCTATTAAATACCTCCAACACAGAAGGGCATGTTATGACAGGACAAGGGGTGATGGTTTCAAACTAAAAGAAGGAGATTTAGATTAGATACTAGGAAGAATTTGTCTACACTGAAGGTGGTGAAACACTGGCCCAGGTTGCCCACAGAGGTGGTAGATTCCCCATCTCTGCAAACATTCCAGATCAGGTTGTTTGGGGCTCTGAGCAATCTGACCTAGTTGCAGATGTCCCTACTGCAAGGTGGTCAGGCTAGATGACATTTAAAGGGCCCTTGCAACCGTAAGTATTTTATGCTTATATGAAAACAACATCACTTTAAGGAGTGGTGAGGTTTCTCCAGTGCAGCTCCATATTTACTGGAGGCTGTTTCTTGACAGGTTCAGTATGACAGCTTCCAGTTGCCATGTGTACATCTCTTGCCATCATTATGTATGGTTTATTAAGTTGGATAAAGTCAGTTTGCCAGTGATTTGTGAGGGAGATCTGCATTGTAGCTTGTACTTCATGTGCATTTCCAAATTAATTTATCTTGTAGAAGTGTTTTTTAAAAGTCAAGAACCAGAAATATGATAAGGAGTAGTTTTAGAAGTCTATTACCACAAATACCGCTACAGGGAAATGAACAAAATAAAGTTTAAATGCTTCTTCACTGCCAATAGTTCTCATGGATCCAATTATAACTTCTTCACCTATCACTGCACAAGGCTGATTTCAAGATACCTGTCCAGACTGATCTGAGAAGAAATGCATTAAGCCATTTATGTCATTACAACATACACAAAATGCATTAAACCATTTATGTAATTACAACATACACAAAATGCATTAAAGCAGTAACAGCTGCCTGACAGAAACCTGCAAAATCAAAGCCTTTCTGAGGGGAGGCTGAAATGCCATTTTGAACACACCCAGTAGAGAGATTACAGCTTCGTGCATGAGGAAATTACACACTTTTTTGAGACTCCCTAATCAAGAATCACTCAGGCACATTGTAATGGTTTGAAAATTATGTGGTACTTTAATCCTCTGCATTTGTCTTTGTATTATGTAAGTTAGATTTCTATCAACATTTCAACACCCTGTCTTAGTCAAATTACTATCTTTTCATTACTGTTTTCTTCATAGGACTAGCCGTATATAGCACAAACTGCCTCATTTCTAGAGACCTTCCTTTTTCCCTCTTTGGGAATGGGATTTTGACTAGAGCTTTGTTTGTAGATCAACACTGAAATGTCCTTAGACACTTTGTCTTGCTACTTGACACTTAAGGTGGTGTAAAGACAGAGATGTGGTACTATAGGACAAGGTTTAGCACCAGACTTGATCAGACTCTGCTCTTTAAGGTTTTTCCAACCAAAACAATTATGTGATTCTATGACTTTGAAGATTAGCTCTTAAAAACTAAAGCCAGAGGAATAACTATTGGTAATGAGACAAAATCCTAATTATTCTAGAGAGTGGTGAAATTGGTAAAATGTGTAGATTGTCAGGACAGCACTGACCAGGACAACTACAGTCTCGTTTACAGATGCTGATTGTCCTGTTAAAACTTCACAGGTCTGTATTTCACAGAAGTTGGTGGAGGAAAAACACACACCAAACAGTACAATTCTTGTGCATAAACACACAGTAAACCAACTGACAGCAGTAAATCAGTGTAGGTGTTCACTGAAGCCAAGCTGACATACATCCCTGTGTCACCATAGAAGCACAAAATATTAGGGGTTGGAAGAGACCTCTTGAATCATCAAGTCCAACCCTGATGCCAAAGCAGGATCACTAGGGCAGGCCACACAGGAATGCATCCAGCTGCGTTTTGAAAGTAGAGAAGGAGACTCCACAACCTCCCTGGGCAGCCTGTTCCAGTGCTCTGTCACCCTCACCATAAAGAAGTATTTGCTCACATTGAGGTGGAAACTCCTGTGTTTGTGCTTGTACCCATTGTTCCTTGTCCTGTCACTGGACACCACCAAAAAGAGCCTGGCACCTTCACCCTCACACCCATGCCTCAGACTAAACAGCCCCAGGTCTCTTGGTCTTTCTTCATAGCAGATATGTTCCAGTCCCAATGCATAATGCAATTGGAAATAGATGATCTCCCACTTTTTTTGGAGAGGTCAGAAGTGCAAAATGGCCACAGATCCTCCCTGGTAGCCATAGCAACATGCATGTAAAGTCTCCAGTACAGTGCCTTCAAACAGAAAATACTAATTCCACGAAGTGCAGGAACAATCTGATGCTATATGGGCATCTGCACCAATGACTTAATTCAGAACTCAAATTCTTGTCTCAAAAGCAGTGCCTCTGGCAACAAAACCTGTGGTGAGCTTAGCAGCTGCGGCAAGATTACTACACAGTACCCAGCAGAAACAATCTCACCCCTTGATGACTAAGAAGTTTTTACTGTCAGAGCAACACTAAGGGATAAGGTGAAGGTCTAACAAATAGAGTGGATGAATTGAGAGATATCAGTATTAAATATCAAGGACAAATCTTAGCATTTACATTCTTCCCTAATGCATTTTTTATGTTCATAACCCTTTGCATTGTACTATATTTACTTCTGAACTAAGAACTCCTGCATGTCAGAGTAAATGTGAGGGATAAGGTGAAAATCTAATAAATAAAGTAGATGAGCTGAATGATACAAGTATTAAACATCAAGGACAAAGCAAAGCATTTACATTTTGCACGAAAGCCTTTTTAAAATTCAGACTATTTCCCTACTTTCTTATTCTATCTTCTGGCAAACTGAATGTCTGAAAGTTTATTAAAATTATTAAAATGAACATCTATGCTAAAAGTTATTCTGTGATGAGACAGGTTCCAGGCTCTTCTGGAGCCATTTTTCTGGTGGGCCTCAGCTCTAATTTGGGGTACATTACCTACACAACAGATCTAAGCAGTAGTTTAAGAGGTTCTAACCCCTTCCCAATTGCCCTACTATTAAATAGCTACTTAAAAAAAACCCATCCACTTTTAAGAAAATTACTGTGGAACTTAAAGAATAACATCCTTCTTACTGCCTCACAGACCAGGATAACTAAAGGTTTGGTTGAATCTTTTGATGAGGCCTGGTAGAGTTGGACAACGGTTGGACGCAATGATCATAAAGGTCTCTTCCAACCAAAACAATTCTGTGGTTCTGTGATTCTATGAAAAACAGCTAATGTACATCAGAGGCTACGTATCTATTATCATGTTAGCACAATTTTCAAATGCATGGTGGCTTTTGTTCAAGGTGAGAGAGCCTTGAGAGAGAGACCTGTGGAGTCCCTTCTGTCCCCTACCATTCTGCGATTTTGTGTGATTCTGTGAAACTCAAGTTTGGGATTTCATGCTTCCCTCTGGGGGTGGGTGCAACTAGCTTGCACAGTTTGACACTGAAAACCTCAGTTCTGTCTTGAGCATTGTTGCTGAGGGTGGTATGAATACAGAAATGCTTGTGAGTGAACCATGCTCACTATGGATTCAGGCTTGGTGAAGAATGGAGCTTTCTTAATGGTCATTAAGTGCAGACTCTGGTGTGTCTTCCCAAACTAAGGCACTTTGCTGCTAAAACTTCCTCAGTTCTTGACGACAGATTCAGCATATGAGCAGCTATAGTTTAAAATAACTGCTGATGAAGAAACTTCCGTGGGAAACTTGCCAGGCTTATAAAAAGAAAAAAATACCAGAGCAGAATATAAACCCAAATAAATAATAAATTGCAGCTTCCTCTGAAGCTGTGGACTGTGCTGGTATTTACGGTTTTGAAAGGTTTTATGGAGAAAATATTTTATTTTTTATGTTTTGAAATATATAGCAACATAAAAATGTAATGGTTGGCTTAACCTGTGAGAGTTTTCTAATCAGTAAGTTCCTGACAGAAGGTGGAATTTTGTACCTCACTGCAGAATTTATTTATTTAATTTTTTTCCTTTCCTTTTAATTTTCGAAGTCCAGGATGCCTTGAAGTTGCTTGACATTATAGGATAAATTTTCAAAGCTCCATGCAGGAGAGATGCCAACACAGAAACCATCAAGCAAAGGCTGAGTTATGTGTGTGCATCTCCTGCGCTGTGTTTTGATAATTTCCCCATATATCTGCATAAAGATTGGGTTTGGGAACAGAGTGGAATTATAGATCGAGCTGGCTGTTTTCCTTCTCCCACGTTATGTGGAAATTAATAAAGTAATTAAATGTTACATTTACTGTTCATTGAATTACTTGGCTGTTTGGTAATTATTAGTGTGATTACAAAGTGACATAAACAACCGTGTGGCTCAAATGTGCAATTATGTTCAGTATATGCTGAGCTGACACACACAGAACATATTTTGCTGATTTTGCAGGCAATTAATAAACGCTCATGCAAAGGAGCTTGTGCAAAGAGCTGTAAATAATGTAGCAGGGTCCATTTTTTGCTCAAATCGTGCTTGTACCGAAGCACGCTGGTCGTGAAGCCACACTGAGACAATTTAACTTGTTCATTGCAAAATGCAATTAAGTAAAGACAAAGGCAGCTCTCCTTTCTTGTAGCTTACTGTCTTGTATTTTCTCTCTCCTGCTGGGACACCAGTATATAATGTCACACTGTACTGAGAAAGTGTTAATATTGGATTCTCGGAGATGTTTTTATGTGATTCTGTCATTTGGTCCCAATTTTTCCTGTAATGTCAGTATGGTTCTGACAAAGAGAAGTTTATCTGCATTTGTGCATGGAAGCATTCCTGTTATTCTTTCCTATTTTTTGGTCTTTTTACTGTAAAATAAGGCTACGTGTGACTGACATTACTGTCTATTTGCATTGATTAGAAGAGAGACAGTGTTCTTACATTTCCTGAAATAATTTTTGAGAAGACAGCAGTTGTTCATCAAAAGTGAATGAAGTCATGACTCACAAGGTTGAACCACAGCCACCCCATAAACAATAGTCATGTAGTATTTTGTAAGAGAGGATACCCACAACTAAACACTTTTATACCAGTCATCTGGAGTGTTATATCATTGCAAGGAGCAAACAAACACACATCTTCTTTAAGCATGAAACAATCACAGCTCTGCTCCTTTTCTTTAACTGCAGTGGCATTAAGCTTGATTTTGCTATCTGGGATGCATATTAAAGAGCTAGTCAAGGTAGCAAAGGTGTCAGGAGCACACACTGCTGCTTTTTGTAGACACTCTATGCAGAGTAAAACAGGCCGTCCTGCTGCTCTGCTCCTTCTCCTCTTCCTCTTTGTTTTCTTTGCTGAATCTATTCTGCACCATGCTGAGGTTTTATGCTTTTCACTGCAGTGAAGAGTTTGGCAGTTTAAGGCTGTGCATAATCCATTTGTATGTCTTGACACACCCGTTATTCTCACTAGGCTGGTAAGCAGATAAAAGAGGAGCAGCATAAACCTAGGACTGTACCTGTATGCTGCAGACAGTTTCTTCCTAAAATCTCTGGAACCACTGGGATCAGCACACCTTGAAGGAAAATCTTCCACCAGTGCCACAGCACAATAAGTTTGCCTAGCTGTGGGCTGATGATTTCAGCCGTATTTTCTGCTTTGGCTCAGTGATGCCTATAAATTCTTGTGCATTTTGCTGATAGTGCAGGTCCAGGTGCTGCTCAGGCTCTTGGTGTCACTACAGTTACTGCTGTCTCTTCAGCCTTTTTGGTGCTTTTGAGTTATTTCTTGAAGTCTGATTTATGAGAGCACTTATGCAGAGAAACAAAGGAGGAGGAAGAAAGGGAGGAAGAAGCTGGGTTACATAACAAGAGTCAATGCAATTCCAGGGAAAAGACACTGATCCCAAGCCTTCCATATTAATGTGAATTATACCACAGCTGATCCATTGACAGCATTTCGATCGTACTTCAACCTACAGAAGGCTGCAGCATTCTAGGGTGATAAAGCTGCTGCTTCTGCTGGATGCCTCTTGAGTTCTGCCAGGTCTTCACATGCAGCACCACTGTCAGTGAGCAGCTAATTAATGCGGTGTGTCGATTGCAGTGATATTAGCAGTATCTGCTGTACCTCGAGGAGTCAGGGATACACACCACTGCTAACAGGAGCAGAGCCCAGGCTGCACTGGGCTGCGCTGGGCCACATGAGGCCTCATCAGGCCGCAGTAGGCCATGTTAGGCCTCTTTGGGCCACACTAGGCTGCATCTTGCGGGGCCTCATTGGGCTGCACTTGGTCACACTTAGCCTCATTGGGCCACAGTAGGCTACAGTAGGCCACACTAGGCTGCACCTTGCTGGGCTGCACGAGGCCATGTTAGGCCTCATTGGGCTGTGTGGCATCAAGAGCAAGAACCATAGAATCACAGAATTGTTAGGGTTGGAAGGGACCTCAAGGATCATCTAGTTCCAACCCACTGCCATGGGCAGGGACACCTCACACTAGATCAGGTTGCTCAGAGTCACATCCAGCCTGGCCTTAAAAACCTCCAGGCATGGGCCTTCTACCACCTCCCTGGGCAACCTGTTCCAGTGTCTCACCACCCTCATGGTGAAGAACTTCTTCCTGACGTCCAATCTGAATCTACCCATTTCTGGTTTTGTTCCATTCCCCCTAGTCCTATCACTACCTGACACCCTGAAAAGTCCCTCCCCAGCTTTTCTGTAGCCCTCCTTCAGATACTGGAAGGCCACAATTAGGTGTCCCTGGAGCCTTCTCTTCTCCGGACAGGATAGCCTCAACTCCTTCAGTCTGTCTTCGTAGGAAAGGGGCTCCAGCCCCCTAATCATCCTCATGGCCCTTCTCTGGACATGGTCCAGCACCTCCAAATCCTTCCTGTAATAGGGGCTCCAGAACTGGACACAGTACTCCAGGTGAGGTCTCGCCAGAGCTGAGTAGAGAGGGAGAATCACCTCCCTTGACCTGCTGGCTATGCTTCTCTTGATGCAGACCAGGATGTGATTGGCTTTCTGGGCTGCAAGTGCACACTGATGGCTCACGTTGAGCTTCTCATCCACCAGCACCCCCAGGTCCTTTTCTCCAGGACTGCTCTCAAGCCAGTCACTGCCCAGACTGTATTTGTGCTTGGGATTGCCTCAACCCAGATGCAGGACCTCGCATTTGGTCTTGTTGAACCTCATGAGATTGTCATGGGTCCATGTCTCCAGCCTGTCAAGGTCCCTCTAGATGGATCCCGTCCATCCAGTGTGTCTGCTGCACCACACAGCTTGGTGTCATCAGCAAACTTGCTGAGGGTGCGCACAATGTCACTGTCCATGTTGTCAACAAAGATGTTAAACAACACTGGTCCCAGTACTCATCCCTGAGGGACTCCACTTGGACATGGACCCATTGACAGCCACCCTTTGGGTGCAGCTGTCAAACCAGTTTTCTATCCACTGAATGGTCCACCTATCAAACCCATGAAAGCAGTGTTCAAATGAGATAATTTACTTATCATATGTAATCAAGACTGCACCATGACTTGACACATGAAACCCTCAGAGAACACGCCCTGTGTATCATCAGCACCTGCAAGAGAAGAAGTATAATGGACCAAGACAGGTTTTATTGATTCCTGATTCATTAAGAGCCAGAGAGGCCAAAGCAAGGAAGTGGCATAAGCCACACAGGGTGCAATGCTCACATTTAATGCCAGGAAGGAGCTTCTGTGAAGATGAAAGGGCAACTTTCAACCTGACATTTCTCATGCTTTCTGGATTTATTTTTTTTTACATATAGTCTCAACCTGTGCTATGGGAGGCAGAAAATGGATGGTCTGAGTAGAAAGACTTTAACAGAAAGAGCCTTGGCTACTGCCCTGTTCTGCCCTGCTGGGTATGCACAATGTGGCATTGTATTAAACTTTCACAAAGCACTGTTAGGTTCATGCCTTTTCTTGCAGGCTTGTAAAATGGTGTGCAAACTAACAGTATTTGAACAATACAGTTGTGCTGCTTATTACAGTATTTATGTAAAGCACTTTCCAGTCAAGCAATTAGAGCAGTGCTGTAGAGCAGATTTAAATAATATTATTTTTCCTCTGAATACTAAGGGAAAGAGAGGAGAAACTTCTGGAGAAGGAAAATAATGTTAAACTAATAATAACCCAGTTCCTGGGTTTGTTTTCTAATCACCTAGTTCTTCTTTGTAAAATGCTTAGAAAAGCAGAAACAAAATTCAGTGTTTGCTCTTCTTTCATCCCCTGCCTTGTTTGATTTTCTCAGCACTATGGTATTATGCTTCCTGTCTCGATGTCCAGAAAGAGGACTGAAAAACCTCTGATACAGCTGTTTCTCAAACACAGCACCCTCACCCAGTGCTTGAAAATGTTTGCACACCAATTTCAATCTGTGTATCAGGAAGTGGAGCCATCATATTTGTTGTGCTCATGGGCAAACTCTTCCAGTATTTTGATGATATTTGGGTCAATTCTTGCCCCAGCTCTTTTCTGTAGACGCCCATAACACAGTCCCTTGCATTCTTAGAAGTTCACACTCCTCATACTGTATATCAGCCTTGCAGAGTTCTAGCTGCCATGCCAGATGAGCCTTCCTGTGTGTCTTTTTTCATAAGGGAGCTATTCTTCAACTCCTTTTCCTGAGGTACTGGCAGATTTTGGCTCCTTGGTATGCTGGTAGAAAATCAGGTCTTAACACATTATTTGGACACTGACCATATCCCTCTTTGGCTGCCGCCTCAAAACGATGATGGTAACCAGCTATGGAAAGGTCAGAGATGTGATGTCACTTCATGGTGTTGTGTATTAGCAGATAAAACAATGTGATGTCATCTTTTTATGGTTTGTTGCTATACTAAACACTATCTTCCTCCATTAATTTCTGTGGGAACAAAGTGCACTTGGTCTAATGTAGCTTTGGCATTGCAGTCAACAGGAATGATATTCTTGACCTGTTTGCTCTGGACTGGGTCCATGGTGTCCAGCAGTGAATTTACAGTGCCATCTAAGCCCTGCAGAGTATGCATGAGTCATCTCCACGGTACTGAGGCAATCTCAGTAAATAAGAAGAGACAGCTTCCTTCTCAACAGGTGAACCAAATCCCCAAAGTCGTCTTTTTTTCCCCCCATGGAAGCAAAAGGTTAATTTGAAGTGCTCATGGCCTTCCATGAATCAAATGAAGTAATCCCATGCCTGAGTTTTAAAAGCATCTGTAAATTAAGAGAGTGTAGAGAAGAAAAAAAAAAAGGGTTATCAAAGATTAATAAAAAGAGAGAGAGGGAGAGAGAGAGAGACTCTGCTAGAAATGCTCCAGCTCTGCTAGAAACTCCAACTAACCTGAAGAGTACAATTCACCTCTTTGGGAGACAGCACACATCACACCGTAAACCCCAGGTCAACAAAACAAAGGCATCAGAAGGGAGAAATAAAAATATGTTGTTTTGAGATTGTAGATAATAAAATCTGAAAAATAAAATAGGTAAGGAGTTGCATATAGGGGATATATGGAGAAAAGAAGTCAAAATGAAGGAAGAAAGCTTCTCAGCTGTTTTATCCCATTTGAACACTGGTTGTTTGATAATGTCAGCTCTATCTGAAAGGCAAGTCATGCAATGAAAAAAAAATGCCACTGGAAATGCAGATTTCTGGATTTTCTCCCTCTTTACTCTGTCCTGGTGAGGCTACACCTGGAGTATTCTGTCCAGTCCGGGCTCCCCAGTTTGAGAGAAACAGGCGGCTACTGGAGAGAGTCCAGTGAAAGGCTACAAAGATGCTGAGGGGAATGGAGCACCACTGTGAGGAGGAAAAGCTGAGAGCCCTGAGGCTGTTGAGCCTGGAAAAGAGCAGCTGAGACAGGATCTTCTCAATGCATATAAATACCTAAAGGGTGGAGGTCAAGAGGATAGGGTCAACATTTTTTCAGTGGTCCCAGTAATAGGACAGGTGGGCAATGGGTACAAACTGGAATACAATAAATTTCACTGAAACTTAAGGAAAAACTACCCTGAGGGTGATGAAACATTGGACCAGGCTTCCTGGATAAGTTGTGGAGTCTCCAGTCCTGGTGACCACATTATTGTTGATCCAGGCCAGGATGCTGTTGGCCTTTTTGGTCACATGGGCACCTGCTAGCTCAGGTTCAGCTGCTGTCGACCAGCACCCCCAGGTACCTTTCTGCTGGGCAGTTTCCAGCTACTCTGCCCCAAGTCTGCAACATTCCTGGGGTTATTGTGACCTAGGTCTGGGATCCTCAAATGGCCTTGAGCAGGAGCCACATTGTCTTATCAAGGTGGAATCTTTCAGCCATAATAAAAACCCAACCCCAAAATTGTTCTATTGAAATCCTGTATTTCAATTACATTGCCTGCATGCCTCTGGTTAAAATTTTATTGAACTGAGCAATCTTCAGGAGCTCATGTTTTGCACAGTAATCTGGGTTGCCAAGCAGCAGTTGGAAGAGCAAGAGAAGATAGAGCAGAAAGCCAAAAGACTATGTAAAGGTATTTCAAAACACTGCAGAAAGGTGAGAGCAAGCTGGTCACTAACTCATTGTTTTTTCATGGGTAATTATTTATGGTTGAATAGCATGAGGAGAAAACATCAATGTTTGAGTTGGAATGAGCTGATCCAAACTTGCATCTCCATAGCGCCTGTAAAAGTGCCACCTGCCAGGACTCCACCCGCATGCAGGTCCTGGGCAGACTGGGGTAATATTGGTAGCACTTACGCCTCAGCTGCCGTCTCTAATGCCATGGACAGGTTAGACAGATGAACCAAGGCTAATTGTATGAAGTTCAACAATGCCAAGTGCTAGGTCCTGCACATGGGTGACAACAACCCCATGGTACGCTACAGACTTGGGAATGTGTGGTTGGAAAGCTGCAGCTTGGAGAGGGACATGGAGGCAATGATTGATAATTGACTGAACATGAGTCAGCAGTGTGCCCAGGTGGTCAAGAAAGCCCATGGCATCCTGGCTTGTGTTAGAAACACTGTGGTCAGCAGGAACAGGGAGGTGATCATCTCCCTGCACTCAGCACTGGTGAGGCCACACCTCGAGTGTGGGCCCCTCACAGTAGGAAGAACACTGAGTTTCTGAAACATGTCCAGAGAACGGCAACAAATCTCTTAAAGCATCTGGAGCAGATGGCCTACAAGGAGCATCTGAGGGAGCTGTGGTTGTTCAGTCTGGAGAAAAGGAGGCTAGGGGGAGACCTCATTGCTCTCTACAGCTAGCTGAAGGGATGTTGGAGCGAGAAGGGGGCAGGCTCTTCTTGGTGTCAAGTGACAGAACCAGACAAAAAGGTTTCAAGTACACTAGGGGAGGTTCGAGCCAGGTATCAGGAAATATTTCTTCACTGAAAGGGTTCTCAAACATTGGAAAGGTCTGCCCGGGGCAGTGGTGGAGTACTACCCATAGGGGTGTTCAAGCAGCATGTAGACCTGGTGCTTAGGTACATGGTTTAGTCAACACTATTCAACCCTTCAGTGATCAACACTAGTCAATCCTTCAGTGCTGGGTTGAGGGTTGGACTGGATGATCTTTGAGGTCTCTTCCAACTAGATATATTCAGTGATTCTGTGAAGTTGAAGCAGTTGTGTGCTGAGCATGACACCTCTGTATCACACATCATTGCAAATGGGAGCATAACAGTTTCATCAGAGAAGGAATAGGTGGTAGGAAGAACTTGCAAACATCTCTGCAAGACTGCATTTTTCATGGAGTCTCATTTTCAGCACCAGTCCAGGTACATCATGCTCTAATGTAGCATCTTACTGAGATGTTGGCTGTAAGTTGAGAAATTGCATGGTCTTGGGCTGTGTTACCACATACGGCAATTGCTTTGTCAAGAGCTTGATCTTAATAATTTGATCAAGTCTTGACTGTGCAGAGTCTTGTATGGAAGCCCTCATTGCTGATACCCACCAGCAGCAGAAGCTTGAGATTTGTATGTACTCACAATGCTGCAAGACTCTGCCCTGTCTTCCCTTTTCATCCCAGCATAGCTCAACCCTCCTGGTTTGTCTGCTCCTTCAGGATCAGAGCCCGTCTGTTCATCTCCTACTACCTCTTAATTGTACTAGAACAGTAGATGAACAGTACTATAAATGGGCAGAACTTTTTCTCTGTAGCCTGCCTCACAGAGGAATACATCCAGGTGGGTTTTGAAGAGGAGACGACTCCACAACCTCTCTGAGCATCCTGCTGCAGGCATCCACCACCCTCACAGCAAAGAAATTTTGTGTCATGTTGAGGTGGAATTTCCTGTGGTTGAATTTATGTCCATTGCCCTTCATCCTATCAATGGGACATCACTGAAAAGAGGTTGGCTCCTTCTTCTTGACACCCACCCTTTAGACATTTCTAGACACTGATAAGGTCCCCTCTCAGCCTTCACTTCTCCAGACTAAACAACCCCAGGACTCTCAGCCTTTCCTCATAAGAGAGATGCTCTAGTCCATTAATCCTCCTTGTAGGAGGATTTCTCCTGCACTTCCCTGTCCCTCTTGAACTGGGGAGCCCAGAACTGGACACAAGATTGCAGACATGTTCTAACTAGGGATGAGTAGAGGGGGAGGAGAACCTCCCTTGACCTGCTGGACATACTCTTCCTAATGCACCCAAGTATACTGTTGGCCTTCTTGGCCACAAGGACACATTGCTGTCCCATGGAGAGTCTATTATCAACCAGGACTCCCAGGTCCTTCTCTGTGGAGCTACTCTCCAGCAGGTCAACCCCTAACCTGTACTGGTGCAGGGGGTTGTTTCTCCCCATTGGAAGTTAGTGACCCAAAAAAGAGTGTTTTCTCCCTCCTCCAAATCTATCAGCAAAAACACCATCTAGTGTCTTGCTTTAATGAACTGGATCCTGAAAGGAGAGCTAATCTCATCTCAGACAGCAGTCTCTGTAGGAACCTCTCCTTGTTTGCTGTTGATCTTGCCCACAAACTTATGGAAAACTTGGACTGTTTATTCCAACAGCAATAAGTGTGTGGATTGAAGTCATGTTGGTGAGTCATCAACTTGATTAGTGAATGTGTTCAGATTGTTTCCCTCTAATATGATGCTAATTTATTGCTGAAGCATGGTATTTCATTGTTTTATGTGCCAATAATTAAAAACAGTGATTTGAATAAGAGACCCAGTGGTTCAATTAGGAAACTGTATGAGTAGCTGGGGAAAATATAATATAGCATAATGGAGTTAACAGGTTATTGATTGTAAAAAAATGTACCTGAATCTGTCACTCAACTCTCCAAAACATAGTGAAAACCCCAAACAATTATCCCTCACTATTACTCTCATTTTAAATTAAAGTCTAAACCAACTTTCTTCTGTTCATGGCTGTTCTGAAGGCTTGGAAAACTACCAGTCTGTGTTCTTTGGCTGATAGAAATTCTTTAATTTCAGGAAACAACCAAAGCCTAAGCCATAAGCCACTGTCAACTTTGTGCTTCAAGAATAAACTGTTTCAAAGTTTCCTGTCTGCATAAATCCCCAGCCCTAAAACAGCTAAAGAGGCCAGCTCTGAACACACAGAGATTTCACTCTGGTATTTTGAATCTGTGATGAAATATCCCTTCACTCTGGTTCTACCAGCCAACTAATATTCACAGGTTGGAAAAGATGTCTGAGATCATAGAATCATAGAATCAGTCAGGGTTGGAAGAGACCACAAGGATCATCCAGTTCCAACCCCCCTGCCATGGGCAGGGACACCTCACACTAGATCAGGCTGGCCAGAGCCTCATCCAGCCTGGTCTTAAACACCTCCAGGGATGAGGCTTCTACCACCTCCCTGGACAACCCATTCCATCTGTTCAGCCAGCACAGACAGATAATCATTAAGCCATGTCCCTCAGCATCACACCTTCATGGCTTTTGAACACTTCCAGGAGCAGTGGTTCCACCACTTCACTGGGGACCCTGTTGCAGGACTTAAACACTCTTTCAGTGAAGAATTTTTTCCTGATATGCAATCTAAATCTTTCCTCGTGAAACCTTAGACCATTTCTTCTGGTTCTATCACTTTTTACTAGGGAGAAGAGACCAACCAGTACCTCACTCACTACAACCTCCTTTCAGGGAGTGACAGAGAGTGAGGTCTCCCTCAAAGCCTCCTTTACTCCAGGTTTAACAACCCTGTCTCCCTCATCTGCTCCTCAGAGGGCTTGTTCTCCAGACCCTTTACCAGTTTAATTGCTCTTCTCTGCACCTGATCCAGCACCACAATATCCTTCCTGTAGCAAAAATTGAACTCAAGGTGTGGCCTCAGCAGTGCCAAGTACATCAAGATAATAATTTCCATAGTCCTATTGGCCATATGTTACATAAAATGACTTCTGGTTTCTGCAGTTAGTCATGTTCCTAAGGTCTTCTGAGCCTTGCACTGATGTGATGTCCAGCATGGTATTATAGGTCATGCTGTCACATCCCAGATGTCAAAGCATGAAACAATTCCTGCTGTATTTTGGACATAATAGAATTGCAAGATTCCACCTGCTGGAGAATATTTATGAGTACAGTAATGCTTCTATTTATTCTTAGTCCCTTTTTTTCATTTTTCCTAAGCTTTTATTGATTTTTTTTTTCCCCCTCAGTGTCACATTGCGATTGCAGAACTGTATGCAGACCTCAATGTGCGTCTGGAGAGGTATTTGTTATTTATTCTGCATGCAATCACTAATCTAATCATGGAACTTCAGTCAGTCAGCCAGGGAGCAGAAACCCTCTCTCACAAGCTAGATGTCCATTCAGACGACATGCTCCATGAGCAGACAAAGCCAGAACTCTCAGAAATGCATAAACGATAAGCATCAGAGTTGTGAGATGCTGACTTTCCAAAACAAACCCCCCAGTGTATCCCACCTCCTTCACACAGTATTTCACCAGACCAAGAGTTACTTCTCGTAGGTTTTGTCCTGAAGGTAGGTTCGGGATCAGGGAAGCATCTGTTGCTAGTGCATGCATTCTGCAGCAGGTTGTGCAAAGGTGAAGATGGCAGTGTCAGTGACCTAAAAATGCCCAGTATGGAAGGCTGGGGTAACATTTTTGAGGGCATGTTGATGTCATGAGAGTTGAAATGACACTGGCACAAACTGAAAATGTGGCTCTTATGGTCAGATATTTAAACAATGTGTGTTTGATGCCAGGCTGCTTCTTAGAGGTCTCATTTTACCACAAATTTTGCCTGTGCTGTTAAAAGTTTGGTTCTAAAATGCCTGTAAATAAATATGAAAATGACATATAAGCACTCTTGAGAGTTTTACTCCACAAATCAAGCCAGTTGCAAGGAAAATTCTCATCTTTGGAAGTGTTAGTGGGGCCTTTTGTAGGAGAAGTGCTTATTTTTGTGGCAGTTGTGATAACAATGAACTGGAAATTGAACAGGTGTGGTGCAGCATAGAGAAAAAGCCTTGATTTGACATCCTTAAATAATTTCAATCAACAGGCACATTCAGGATCTTGCAGAATAATCTAATGCTTCCTAGTGCAAGTATTGATGAATAACAGCTCACAAATTTAGAGTGACACATCTCCACGCTGATTATAATTGCCACTGACTACCTTTGCAAGGCAAGGCACATGTGCTTGTGTGCTTGCACACCTGCTCAGAGAGCCCAGGCTCTCACCAGAGCTCTGCTTATTCATCTGCTCAGCTGAAGCTCTTCTTTAGCCGAGGAGGGTTTAAACAGTCCCCATTCCACAGGCTGGAGGGTCAGTGACTGAGTATTGCTGGGTAGGTAGGACAACACTCACCTGTCTTTGTTAACCGCACTGCCCCTCCCTGACTTCAGTGGTAAGGCTAACAGTAATGATGTGCTCAGAGCACTTTTCTGATATGGAATAATTTAAAAATAGAAGTGAATCCCAAAATCCTAGCAGGGAGGGTGTTAGGGATCACCTAGTCCAACCCCTCTGCTAAAGCAGGGTCAGCCAGAACAGGTTGCCCAGGACCCCAATGTCCAGGTAGATTTGGAAGCTCTCCAGAGAAGGAGACTCCACAACCTCTCTGAGCAGCCTGCTCCAGGGCTCCAGCACCCTTGCTACCATTCTGTAGCTGTTTGTTTAGCCTGGAAAATGGAATATATGAAGTACACAGGATAACAGTTATTAATTATGTTTGCTCTGGTAAAGAAAACAGGAGTAAAAAAAATCCTCATTCTATCTTAATAAACCTAGCAATAAATCTATTAGCTTCCATTTAAAAGCATTCCCACAATCCTGAATGCGCAAAGGTGATCCTCTGCAAATAGTGCAAACACCACTTACCCCAAGGCACTGTGCAGTTGAATGCTGGTTCTTACCTTGCACCCATAAATCTAGAGATATGCCTTCTGTTAGTATTTGCTCTTTCAACAGAAATAATTTGTTCCATATTAAGCACTAGCAAAGTGCCTTGTGATCTTTGCCTGTGGGATGAGTTCCTCCAAGTGATTTGCACATGTAGGTTTGGGAAGGTTTGCAGTGACTGATGTGTTTGTTTGGGCATCAGTCAGCTGAGATTGCTGCATGCCATTGGGTTAAAACAATTATCACAGCTATTTTCAGGATAGCTTTTCTGACTTTTGTGAAATCAGGGCTGGAAAAAGAAGCAGCAGACTTTTAAACAGCCCTTGTGATTATGACTAAATAATCTTTTCAGAGATATTTACATTTCAGCTTGCACCTGTTTCTCTCAGGAGAAACAAGTCTTTCTGGGCTATATTTTCTCTTTTTATTTTCCAGTCTCTGCCCCCCGTTTGTATTTGCATTTCTCTTTCAGGGCAGGGGGTCACTTCCAGGAGAGAGGCCACGCAGACATTTTGAGCTACAGAGGGGATCCATCCTGATAGATGACACCCCGTGAGCTTTCACAGGGAGTGTGAAAGCTCTCTATTGGCTCAAATTCATGCCCCGCCAGAAATATTCAGCGTGCACATTTATGTCCTTTCTTCCAGGACATTTACTCACTTGTCACAAGGCTGTCACACCCATCTCAAAGGAAAATAAGCATCTTCAGGAGCAGGCTTATCTCCTGAGTGAGTGAGCCCAGGTTTTGAAAGGACGAGTCGTTCCCATGCTGGCTCTGGCCACAGGATGTCAAGCTTGCTTTAGCGTTGGCAGGGAGCACACATTCTCGCACTGCGACAGGCTCCACCAGAAAGGCTGCTTTTGTCTGTTTAGTTTTTATCAGCTTGCCAGCTTTAAAATACAAGGTTCTGTCGACTTCTTTTTTCCTTATGTGTTGTTTCTGTCATCCTCCAAGCTAGACAGTTTAGCCAGACCCTACTTCACTGCAGCTGTCCTCTTCGAAAGGGTCATGGGCAGCACTGACCCAGACACTGGTGGCCCTTCAGTTGTCCTGGAAATTGAATCTTCGCTTTTACCCGGATTGATCAAAATCAGAAGCAGATCTAAAGTCTTAGCCATGTAATTCTACCTGAGCTTCAGAGGGAAAAGTGTTCACTGAGATCAGTAGGGGCGGGATTAGGGCTGATCATTTGCCCATTCTGACAACAAAATCGATGCCTGTAGGGCTGGTGAGAGGAATATCCCCACGTCTGGAGTGACATTGATTTTCTGCCATGTGCACGTGCAAAACCTGCGGCTCTTAAGTAAGCAGGAGAGCATTATACTTATTTCATGCCTCGAGAACAAGCCAACCTGCTGGCTCCTTAAGATGTGCATCACACTGTTGCCTTCCCCTAGGAATTAATGAAACCTCAGGAATTATGATGAACAATATGGAGTGATTTATGAATGTCCATCACATTTAGTCATTTGGCTTGTTGAGGAGGTTCCCAGGGTTTATGAGGGCTGCCTTTACAGGTTCATTGCCTCTCACATATGAACAATAAATGTCCTGTTTTGTGCTGGAAAAATAGCTTGATAAAAAGAATAAAGGAAACGTCATAAGGAACATTTATAAACAATTACAGTGTAAAGCTGTGATCTGATAATGGCCATTCAGAAACAAAGAGGAACTGCCCCGCTGGAGAGAGAACAGTCCTCCAGAGAAGAGTAGCACTGCATAATAAAAGCCAGTGCTCAGGTTGTGGGGTGGAAAATGCCTGCTTGACCCTCCTTGCTATAAAGCTTGATGCCTCAGTCTCTGATCTCTTGCACTTGAAGTCAGTGTTGTGGTGGTTTGTGTTTTTTTTTTTTGTCCTAATGTTAAGGGCATTGCAGAGCTTTGCTGAAACTAATCTTTGGCTCTGCATGTCAAATGAAGCACACATGTAAAGGATCATGGAAAGGTGGCAACATATAGCCTAGAATGAAAACATTCAACAGGGAATCATGGAGTGGAACAGCCCTTCTGGTGTTTGCTTTCACTGAGAGATGGAAGGCTTCTGTAAGCTCAATACCCGTTTTAGCCTTTAGCTAGGCATTCAGGGGTTGCAGTCATGTTCTCAGTGTTATAGGACCCCTCACAAATCCAGCCACCCTTGTTCCCACACCATAATTTTCCCTCTAATCTAATGGGCCTGAGATTTTCCTCTTGTTAAAGTAGAACCTCCTGGGTTTCATTTTGTGCCCTTACCCCTTGTCCTAACACTGGGCACCACTGAAAAGAGTCTGTTCCCATCCTCTTGCCCTCCACCCTTTAGCTCTTGCTAATCATTGAGAAGATCCCCTCTGAGACTGCTCTTCTCCAGGCTCAACAGTCCTGGGGCTCTCAGCCTCTCCTCACAGATGCTCCAATCCCCTCAGCATCTCTGTAGACTCTGTTGAACTCTCTCCCATAGTTCCCTGTCTCTCTAAGAAGTTCTTGGCATTTTTGATACCTAAGTGGTGAAATCCCACCCAGCCTGTGCACCTGTGTTCTTTGTACACTGTTTATGCAATTAACTGTTGTTATCCAAGGGCAGTTAATAAATTCCCAGTGACAGCATCTGTGTCCTAGTTCCTTTAACTCAGTGGTTCTTCAAATACGTTTCTCTGAATTTCATGGTATTTAATGAGAATCACTTTAATAGCTAGGTCCTGCTTTCTAGCATGTGGGTTTCTCAGACCTAGGATCCATTAGAATAAGGAAAAAGGGGGATATTCCTAAAAGCTTACTTTGATTAAAACATTGTGTGAAATGGAGATATACTGTGAGCAGGATCAAATTGGATAAACCCCTCCAATAACTGTCGCCTTCTGTCATCACACTCCATGGCTCTGTGGTCTCTGGTTTTTGCTCCAAACTCTAGATTGTGTATAGGGCACTAAGTCAATGAGGCTTAGAAAGGATTTTTTAGATGAAAAAGTCATCTTTAATTTCAGTTAGAGTACCTGTTGATCCCCAGAACAAATATTAACTCGTCTGGAGATGCTAGAGCTTTATGAGCAGAAAATCTCTTCTAAATTACATTACATACTCACATAGTCCTTAATAAGATGGCATGGAAAGTTAGATATGGATAGCAGCAGAGATCTATACTCTGGTGTTTGTGGCAGATCCATGTGTTTGCACTTTTGGTAGTGTCTATAGCTATGTGGTATTCTGTGAGATGGAGGAATGATCACCAAGGGCAGGGTGAACTAAGAATTTCAAAGCTGTGGGGTAATGTCTCTGTGCCTTTCCAGCCTGGAAAGAACCTAAAGGTGATTTTGATTAATTTGGGAATTTAGGAATCTCTACAAAACAGAGACCTCTTTTAAGAGACCCAGAGAGGCTGTGACTTGGTGCCCATGGACTAAAGCAAACACAAATGGCTGTATTACTATTTTTGTACATAGGAACATTTTTCTTTGGTCAGTGACCCAAATATATTTTTCTACACGTATTAGAATCTTGGGGGTGGAAGGAGGTTGCTATCAAGTTTCCCATATTATTCCTGTCCAAATGACTATATTCTGCTGAACTCAAACCTGGGCAGGGTTGCAGTGAGCAGTATTCCTTGGCTAGTTTTGCAGCCCAGTGAAGGTTAGAGAATCCCCCTGGAACAGCTTCACTTGCAGCCACAGGAGTCTGGTGTCAAGGCATTGTGTGATATTCAAAGCCCACTATGAGGAGATGTGCCATAACACAAGTGCAGAGAAACCCAAATGAACTCCAGTGACATCTGTAGCTGTCACAGCTCTAGGACTTCCGATGTATAATTCTGATGTCCCTCAAAACCTTGGAAACCTTCTTGTGATGGTGTTCAGGGACAAAGATTGTCAATACGTTTTTTCTTTCAAATTCCTACTTTTTTAAAGTCAGATTCAGATTTATGATTTTTTAACTTCTTTACAGTGAAAAGACAATCTCTAATTTGATTTGAAAACCAGCAAAGTTTGTCTTTAGCCCCTGGTTTGTGCTTCTGCCTCAATACAACCATGAATCTTGAGCTACCTTTCCAATTATTTCTCCTCCTCAGCTCAGCTGTGTCAGGAACTGGTATTCCCATCCCTGCAACAGGAGTTTCTCCTGACATCTCTGCCTCTCTGAGCTTACTGGGGAGCAGGAGATCCTCACCAGCTAAGACCTCACAGCTGACACCAGCTTCACAGACAGGTGGAGGACATCTGAATTTTCTTAGTCACTGGCCTAAGCTTCAGGCTATCTTCCATCACTCAGGATAATGATAAGCAGAGCACTGTGTTTTCCTCCCACCCTCCACCCCATACATTTCCCAAGTGCTGTCACAGTATTTTGTTCTCTTGTCATTAAACAGGCAACTACTCATCAGGCCAGTCTGGTGCTGCTCACACCACCAGAAAAGCTAAAGGCAAAAAGGAGTAGGAAGAGCCTTGTGACTGTTTGCTTGATCTTTATGTCCAAAGTGACTAACTGATTTTAAGGGATGTTTTATAGAAGTAGTTGATATCCAGAGCAAAAGCCTCATGTACCAAATTTCAGCACAGATGGTATTTTGGTTGGAATTCAAGTAAAAAAAAAAAGTTGGCATATAGTAGATGAGAAGTAGAGAAGGTTTGAAAGCCAATATAGTGTCCTTCCTGGGACACCTCCAACACCTCAATGTCCTTCTTGCACTGAGGATCCCAAAACTGAACACAGTACTCAAGATGTCACCTCACCAGTGCTGAGTACAGGGAGATAATGAATGAGAGATACAAGGTAGGTATGAGAGTAAACCTCACGCAGGTGAGGACAAAGTGTTGGCTCTTCTCTGAGTAATAAAAGTAAAACCCTTAGTCTGCATCTAACAGTTCTCTAATCCTCCCTTCCTCTTGAAGATGGTGAGGAACATCCCTCCTGAGGAATCTTGAGATGCTGACAGTGTGGATCTTCTAGGTAAAGGAAAAAGCCTGGGCTGCTTTTAGGTCACAGAACAAAGCATTTTCATCTAGTACAACCTGCTCATTTCCAGAATACAGTTCCTACCAAAACTTCTACAGGGAGGATAGGATGGGTCTTCATGCAATGTCCTAGACTAAAACTAATATTGAAAGCTGAAGGTTTCCATGGCTGGAAGAGAAGACTGCGCATTACAGCAGGGCATGTCCAGTGGATGTTACTAAGAGCAAAGAAACCCCACACAACTCCAGCAGTCCCTGTGCTGCAGGTGATTGACAGCTGAGGGACTGTTGGGGGAAGCATCAGACTTTGCGCTGGAGTCTTCAGCTCTCCCTGGCCATCTGCCTTCAGACAGGTTACTGGGTTGGGCAGATCTTGGGTCTGACCCAGTCTGTGTGTTCTGCTGTTCAGTGACAAGGGATGAGCATTGTGAAAGTGCTTAACAGCAACAATATGTCTGTCGGAAGAATTTAGTGTCCTTCTGAGAGGTAGGCAAGGTTGATGCTTCACAGAACTGAGCAGATGTGTGCCAGCTATGGGGAACCACTGAAATAATTAAATTAAATAAAGTAAACATTTTGATTTTCTTTAATGAACACAAGCATGTTCAGCTCTCGGTAAGCATCTACTTTGCACATGTATGTATCATTGAAAAGATCAGTTTTTGATGGAGAGAAATTAATTCAGGTTCATTGACTCCAGCTTTAATGATGTTGTATCATCATACACTTACATTTTATACTGAGCCTCAATTTATATTATTTCTTTTGCCCATTCTGCTGAGGGATATATTATCTTCTGCATGACTTTGACAGGCACAGACAAGCATCTGCAATGGGGAATCTTTCATTTCTTGTTATCTGCAGGTTTTGTTACTCTCCTAAACTAAATCTCAGGACAGTCTCAGACTCACTTTTCATTCTTATTCTGTGTGGATTCTGCAAGGAGGCAGCAATTAAAATAGTGTCTGTAATGCTGAGGTTGCTGATCTCCAGGAGACAGCATTTGTTTTGCTTTCAGGATCATTTACAAATTCCACAATAATGGATCTGACATCTAAAGTAATTATGCTCCAAATAAATAATTAAACTGCATAAAGCAGGGCAGTTTGAAGTATTTATAGGAGGTGTCCCAAAAGACACTAATGGCAAAGGGGGGGGAGTGGGACAGGGCGGGTTCTTTGAGAAAATGGGTTTGCAAAATTTCTGCAAGTTATTACACAGGATGAAGAAAGGCAGCGGGGGCTGTGTGTGTGTTCCTGTGCTGTCACTAGGAGCCTTGAAGTGGCAATGACAGAATGATAGGAATTGAAAGGGACCTCTGGAGATCATCGAGTCCAACCCCCCTGCCAGAGCAGGTTCCTCCAGAGCAGGCTGAACAGGATGACATCCAAGTGGGTTTTGAACAACTCCAGAGGTGGACACTCTGCAACCTTTCTGGGCAGCCTGTTCAAGTGCTCCACCACCTTCAAAGTAAAAAAGTTCCTCTTCACGTTCAGATGGAATTTCCTATGTTCAAATTTGTGCCCATTACCTCTTGTCCTGTCACTGGGCACCACTGACAAAAGACTGGTCCCAACCTCCTGGTACCCACCCTTTTAGTATTCGTAAGCATTGAGAATATCCTGCCTCAGTCTTCTCTTCTCCAGCCAAAAAGTGCCAAGTCCCTCAGGTTTTCTTCATAAGATGCTCCAGTATCCTAATCATCTTTGTAGCTTTGCTGTACTCTCTCAAGCAGTTCCCTGTCCTTCTTGAACTGGGGAGCCCAGAACTGGATGCAGTACTCCAGATGAGGCCTCACCAGAGCAGAGTATAGAGGGAGGAGAGTCTCCCTTGACCTGCTGGCACCACTCTTGTTGAGGTACCCCAGGATGCCATTGGGCTTCCTGGCCAAGACAGCACATTGCAATCAGTACTTTTTCCTGCAGTGAAAAGAATTAAGGAAGTTGGCAATGTCCAAGCCTTTTCAAAGTATTTCTGCTACTTACACAGTGACTTGCCTTAGACTAAGTGCAGTACAAAATGCATCATTGTGTTCAAGGTCCATGGTGTAAGCTGTAGTATTTGCATTCCTACCTTATTACATCAAAATTCCAGCTTCAGCCTCTGGAAAGAGGACTTTTTCTTTGTTATAAATAATATAGAGGTGCTCTAGGCACTGATATGAGGGTAGATAAGAGTAAAGATTTCATCATTAGGATCTGTAACTTCTGTTGTCTTTTGCTACCATAGGGAACTTCAGAGAAAGTATGCTAGGCTAGGCTTTGCTTGCTTAATTTTTGTAGGTAAACCCTTACTCATTAAAGGTAATTAATATCAAGCAGAATGAGACAACTCCTCTTGGTAGAACCACTGTCCTCTTGTGTAATAATGAATACTTTGCCAATAGCTTCTTCTGAATTACAGCATCTCAGGTTTCAAATGAAAGCTGACAGCGCACCTAACACTGGAGATAACTAAATACACAATTTTCTGTCTGGTCAGTTGAAGTGCTGCTGCACCAGTCGTGACCTACCAGGAGAAGCAAAACTCCTTGGCAGATGACCACAGTACAAAGCTTATTTTGGTAGCATTTGAGAAACAGAAAGTTGTTGATCCTGGGAAACGGTTTCAATCTGCTGTTAAAAATGGTAAGAGCCAGCAGCACAGCTCAGAGACTTCCTTGTCTCATCTACAGAACCCACATTTGCTCTTGGACATTGGAGTGAGAGGTAGTCTGGATAATTCACCTCTCTGAAAAGGTCCAGTCCACTTCTGAAATCATGAGAGGTATGTCCTCTCCTGCTTGCAGCAGAGCCTGCTTCCAAGGGTAATTTGTGGTAAAGGAAAGACAGGGAACAAGATCTTAAGCTCCTGTCCCCAAAACCCCAATACAATGCTGAACATTGCAGTGTGCTGTTAAGTCTTGCCTTTATTTGTTGCATGCCAACCATCATCTGAATCAAGGGGATATTCACTGCCTAGAAATCATGCCCACTGTGATTCTTCCCCTGGCAAAGGGCAAAGACATCCCGAATGTGTTAAGATGGCGAGGAAACACACCCAAAAAAGGGCTGTTTTATGGCATGCAATTAGAATTGTGTGTTTCTTCTATTAGCCAGCTCATCCCCGGTGTCAAAGGGCCATCCCAGACCTAGTCGGAGATGAGGCACACGGCAATTAGGAAACAAGGAGGAGGATGTGTGCGCTCCCACGTTCATGGAGTTGGACCTGAGACTGACCTGGCATCCCATTCAAGTCTGGGAGTTCATTTGAAGCTGAAAGGCTTATTTTGCTTTTGAGGAACTGCTGTCAAAAGCAGCAGCCGTGTAAGTAGGCAGAGCTTTGCATTTCCAGCCTCTTCCCCTCTTTATAAGCAGTTTAACCCTTAGGGGTCAGTTATTGCTCCCACCTCAATTCTTTGGCAGGTGAGATCCTACTGTTGGACTAGCAGTTTTCTCCTTTGACTTATTTTATCAGAACTGGACTATTAATTAGAGACAGAGTTCGGCTTTCTTTACTGTGAAATATAATTCTGTTATCACTGCAACCACATTCTACCCTAGGTGATTTCCACTTTGGCTTTAATTCTCTCTTTTTTCTTTTCTTTTTTTTTTTTTTTTTTTTTTAATCCCATGAAATAAAGAGTATTTCTTACTTGGGTAAGCTGGATAGCCCTTTGGTCTAAATGGAGTTCTTTCATTTGGAGATTCCTGATATGTTAAACCTCTGTGAAAGTTTGATAAAAGGTAACTTTGAGGCTTTTAATTAATTATGTACAAAAAAGTTGACAGTACTCTACTGGGAGGTGTTCCTAATAATCCATGCATGTAATATAGTGGGAACATTGTTTATAAATATAAATGAATTGGAAGGTTTGTAACCTTGGAACAAAAGAAGATGAGAAATCAAATCATGGCTGGCAACCTCACAATTAAACGTTCTAAGATTAAATGACCTACTTGAAAGCTACAATTTTATCTTTGTTTTCCAGTAAGTAGAGGGGAAAAAAATAATCCTTGTAACAGCTGCTTTATCTCTTACTGAGAGTGAAGCAAGGAAATGTTGGTTTTAATATTTTATATCTCCCACAAATGAACAGACAAGCTCTTGCAGTTGCGCCTAGCTGGAAAATGCAGAGCCCCTATCAGGCTGAAGGAGATAGGAGAGAAGGGGAAAGAAAAAGGAGATGTCAGGAGCTGAGCAGTAGCAAAAGGAAATTGAAAGTCAGGGGTAAACCCAGGAAAAGGGGTCACCGGGAAAAGAAAGGCTGTCTCCAGGGAAAGGGTTAAGAATATTAACAAAGCAAACTGAATCCAATGCAATAAAGGATCGAATTCACTTCTGTCATCGTAGCATTTGGTGGATTAAGAATCCTATTACCGGCAAGGATTAACTCCCCCATTATCATCATCAGTATTGCTCCCAGCTTTCTTATGCTTAGCAGCAGCAGAGCAGCTGCCTTCTGGGGAAGGTGCAACTTGTCAACATTATGGGATCAGGTCACTTCTAGCCACTCATTTGCAGCCACTGCTCCAGCTCTAATCTGCTGGCATCATTAAAAGAAGCATCTGCAATCTGAACATCACACTTCTGTCTGTTCTCATTAAGCTTAAAAAGCAGCACTTTCAGATTCTTGAACTCAAAGAAATTGGGGGAAAAAATCTTTTTAGTTCCTTCCTCTCACCATCTGACTATTTGAATGAGAGGCTCAAATTCTTCACAAGGTTACTGCAGCAATAAAGGGCTATGTGTGGCACAAAGTGCCTCGAGATCTTTGCAGGGAGAAAATCTGACTGAGCAAACCACACTTTTCTCCCTGCTGCCCTTTATTGCACAGAAGTAATCACATACTGCTGCTCTGTACCAGCAGCAAGTGTTTGCTAGGCTGCTTTGAGCCAGCTCAGCCCAGCCAGCTGAGGGGCTGTACCACCCCTCCAATGCACAGGCTGGTCTCTCCAACCCTATCTGCTTCCCTGGAAAGACTGTTATGCAATTTTTAGTTGCACCTTTTTTTAAAAAGGTGCTAATTTTCAAAGTCAACAAGCTCCCTTTAGCCCTTTCTAGTCACCATGGCAGCACTTAAAGCTTGAGAGCTGTAGGGTTACTTCTAAACATTGATTTTCATGGGAGAATCTAGAAAACCCTCCTAATTTTTTCAGACATGGAGAACAAGATATGATGCTTCCTTCTGTCTTCAATGATCTCAAAATCCTGCAGCCAGCCAGATTCCCAGGAGCCATGATGAGTCTGCTGCTGCCACTGACTGATGGACCAGCAGAGCTGGGAAGATGCTGTCCTGCTTTGCAACAGCAACAGATAAAGACTGAAAAATGACTGGTAGCTAACACTTGTTTTCAGTGTGCCATCTGGAAATGCTCATTTAATAAATACATGAAGGTTGGGTTGATTTTGGAAGTAAAGCTGTGTTTAGGATCTGTCTCCTTATTTCCATATGAGTCACAATGAGATACAAAGCACCAGAAGCACACAGCAGGCACCCAGTTAGTCTCCAACCCATCGTGAATACTTTCGCTGCTGTGCTTGTTGCTTCCAAGAGATTCTGAACAGGGCTGGTGTTTGGTGGACAAATATCTAGGGACAGTGGACCTCAGAGCTCTTTATGAAACAGCTGATTTTTGTTGATTTATCCTTGGTTTATATCTTTGGTTTAGAATGCAAACATTTGATGGAAAGTACCTTGTTTGAGATTGTGGCCCTGGAAACCCAGAAGAAAAACGTGTGGGGGCTGTTTCATGACTGTATTTTAAAACCTTCACATAGGAAAACTGAGAGGCAAATTTGCACTTCAAACTATAGCTGGAACCAAACCACCCACATACCAAGATAATAAGACATCAAAAGGCCTCTGCAATACACTGGCACATATATATAATATATGTTTTAAAAGCATTCAGAATGAAGATATGGGGAATACACAACTAAGGTTTTTTTCTTATACCATGAGGTGCTATCCAGCATCCTAGGGATTACTCTTATTTGGTATGCAGCCATTGCTGGAAATAGAAGCTTTACCTTATTTTTTACCTTTCCATTCCAGAGGGCTTTTTCCATTTTGTCCCCAGCAGCAGTACAGGGCATTAAAATCAAGGCTGGGAGCATTGGCACAATCCTGTACAGCGAGCTATGTCCCGTGCCTGAGGTCTCATTTTGAGGTGCATGTGTTATCAGACATGAAACTGGAAATGCCAGCCCTCAGTTGATGGGCTTTTTTTTTTTTTTTTTTTTTTTGGAAGAGGAACAAAGGTAGCTGATACCCATTGCTATTTTTATATCAAAGCTTCCTTATCTACTTGGCAAATGATCCAGGGATTTTCTCTCCCTCCTAGGTGCCCCTGCCGCATGTTTGTTGTAATCTCTTGCACACCTTCTTAGGGCTTTTTACTCCACATTAATAAGGAATGAAGTCAGGTTGCCTTAGTTCTTCTCTCCTAGCTAGCTATTTCCAGAATTCCTCCCCCCAAGTTCTGTGCCCTCTTTTCACATGGCTCTATTGTTTCCCTTTCCTGTGAGCTTTTCTCCTCCACTCTGTGCTCGCCGAATCTCTGCTCTGTGACCTGCTCTGACCTCCCCAAAGCTTTTACCAGAATGATTAAATAGGCTGCTGTGAGCTTTCAGCTGGGTATGCACACATAAGCATCCTTGTATGTAGAAATACACTGTTACTTAGTTTTTAATCCTTTTCTTACTGTTACTCCTTCCTCCCTCCCCACCTTTTTGTGCAAAAGGGTTTGCTTTATCTTTCCCAGCAGATGATGGGAGCTGCAACAGTCTCTCATTAGCCCTTCTGCCAGCACCTACTGCCTGTAGTCAGATCTGATTTGCTTTCCTGTAAAGGCTACCTGTAATGCTTCCTTTTGGCTCTGTTGTTAAAAACTCAAAGGCTGATGACTTCAAACTTGGGAGAAACAGAGATAGACAGAAGCCTTCATATTTTGATTTGGAGTCAGATTTGAAGTCCTACAGAGTTCAGGGTACCTTGGGTCTGTCCATTACAATGATAAAGGTTGCAAGTGAAAGATAAATTTAAGTAAATCTTGTTTCTAATGATCAGGAAGCTCAGAAGCATTTAGGTTGGCACCAGCTTTTTTTCTAAGAAACAACTTCATTTCCAGCTGAGCATTCATCACTCTCCGAGTTACTAATGTCAGTGTTTGCAGTGAGATGGAGACAACTGCCGAGAGCCACGTGACTCCTCTGTGAAATGTAAATGGGGTTCCTTTTGGTCCCAAGAGAAAAACAAATAGGTGATGGCATGTTTTGGGGGGAATATACAATGACATTTCCAGATGTCTCTGATGTGATCTCAGAAAACATGTAACCAAAGGGAAAATGGGGCCTTTGCTGCAGCCTGATGGAGGAAGCCAGGTTGTGTGGGCACCGAGTGAGCAGCAAATTGTGGGCTACAAATACACTTGACTGGAACAGGTAAAATAGCTTTTGGTTCAAATAAGTATTTGAAAAGGAGCACTTCTGCCCATACCTGTTGCCAAAACAGATGAAGGTGTTCCTGGAAATGGGTCATTAGCTCTTCAGAGCCAATTCTTTACCTGGGCTCAGCACAATAGTGGAAATTTTACTGCTGGAGGTGAAGCTTCTCAAACAAGCCATAAAGTCCAAAGTCTCTAATCTAGACTACCCCAATATTCCTTATCTTCAGAAGTATACAATGAATTCATCCCTGGCTTATCTGAGTGAATGTCCTAAAAGGTTTCTGAAACACCTCAGGATGCATTGGTTTCTTGTGCCATGGATAGATACCATGGAGTTTTAGGAAGATGTTGATGCAAAATACCATGGCATGCCATGGCTACAGTAGCTGCCAGGCTCCTCACCCACAGTACTGCTCTGTGAGTCACATTTCACAAGCCCCAAAGCACTGTAAGTGGTGGTGTCATCCCCCCATCTCTATAAAAAGGCTGTTATACGATAGAAAAAGAACAACTTGTCTTCCTGCTCCAGAGACAGCTCCATACTCCCCATGGCTGAGACACCAAAAGAGAACAGGGCGAGGCTGCAAAGTGGCTGAATGTGGGACCTCCAGGAGCCCAGGTGGAGGGAATGGAGTATGAAATGAATATCCTCCTTTCCTCTGCTGGCACTGGAGAGACCTGCCTGCAAGTGAAAAGGCACCTTGCAGCTGGAAGTTTGTATCACAGTATCACAGTATCACCAATGTTGGAAGAGACCTCAAAGATCATCAAGTCCAACCTGTCACCACAGACCTCATGAATTAACCATGGTACCAAGTCCCCTCTTGAACACCTCCAGGGACAGTGACTCCACCACCTCCCTGGGCAGCACATTCCAATGGCTAACGACTGACTCTGTGAAGAACTTTCTCCTCACTTGAAGCCTAAACTTCCCCTGGTGCAGCTTGAGACTGTGTCCAACTCCTTCCTGGCTACAACCACCCTTCAGGTAGTTGTAGAGAGCAATGAGGTCTCCCCTGAATGTAAGCCATTGTTTCCAATTTTCTGAAACAACCCCTCCAAAATGTAAGCTTCCTGGCTTGCTTTTTATGAGCTCACGTTAACAGTTCTTGTGTGGGGCTGTTCCTTACTCTTCATGAGCAGGAAAAAGTGAGGATTTAAACCAAACTGCTGTTTCTGAGCCTGTGCCCTTAGTGAATCAGGTTTTTCCATCAGCTTTCTGCTTATTTCAGGTCTTTTTTTAGTAGATTTTATTTCGCTAGGGCTCACACTAAAAAATTCTGTGGCTGATCCTTGAGCATAGCCTCCAGCCTCCTGCAGTGAGTTGTGTCTGATTCAGCTTCGATCCACAATATATCTCCTTATCTTGCTTCAATTGCTCTCGATTTCCTCCTTAACAGCAAGTCAATAATCACCATTCCTGGAAGGATTTTCCTTTGTATGCATGCTCAAAGTCTGCTCTCAGCCAGGGACTTCTGCCCACATGTGCTGTGAAAGACAGCCAAATAGGGACAGTTCTTGCAGCATAGGAGAAATACTCTCCTTTTCAAGGCCTGCAGGAATGTGCTGCCTTGGAGGGATAGTGCTGCCTAGCACTAGATAGTGTGTTGGCTTGTGGGGGATGGGGTTTCTTGTGTGCTTGTAGCTAAAGAAACCTCACTTCGGGAAGAAATCCAACTACTGCCTTAACTTCCATCAACTCATTTTTATATAACATAAGATACAAGTAGGGCAATGGCAATATCAAAGCCTGTTATGTTGTCCCCTCAGTGTCAGGAGGGGCCAGAGGCATTGAGCAGGGAAGGGAGGTGATGATGGGAGAGCTGTGGCTCCCACCCTACCAGAGCCCTGCAGCACCCAGCCCTTCACAGAACTGTTTCACTTAGAAAAGACCTCTAAAATCACTGAGTCCACTCATTGTCCCAACACCACTACGACCACTAAATCATGTCCCCAAGTGCCATGTTCAGAAATTTCCTGACCACCTCAAGGGATGGTGACTCCACCACCTCCCTGAGCAGCCTGTTCCAATGTTTAACCACTCTTTCAGTAAAGAAACTTTTCCTAATCTTCAACCTAAACCTCCCCTGGTGCAGCTTGAGGCCATTTCCTCTCATCCTGTCACTTTGTACTAGGGAGAAGAGACAAACCCACACCTCACTCCAGCCTCCTTTCAAGGAATTGTAGGGAACAATGAGGTCTTTCCTCAGCCTCCTCTTCTCCTGTCCTGGGGTCAGGGCGTTCTACTGCAAGGAGCTGGCAGCAGATCTTCTCCTAGGAGGGAACATTCACCAGCCCTTGTGTCTCGGTCCAGAGAGAGAAAGACACTCAGTTCTTTTGAATATTCCCGTGGTAGGAAATTAGAGGCACAAACAAGGCCAAAATATCAACAGCGAGGCTATTTATTACACAAATAAAGTGGATGGAATGGTAGAAGGGAGAGAGAGAGGGAAAAAATAGAGAAAGAGGAAGAGGAAGAGAAGAGAGAGAGGGAAATGGAAAGGAATTGTATTACCACACCCCTCACCCCCCAAGACAGTTTGGGTCTGTGGTGGAAGGGTGCTGCTGCTTTGGTGTGGAGGAGAGGTCATCCTTGTTGGCTGTGCTGTCCTCCGCTGGAGGAGGGGAGGGAGAGATCCCAAAGTCCAAGTCCAAGTCTTTCTCTGAGCAGCATCTTCAGTTCCAGGAGTTGCAGCAGGCAGAACTTAGGACACAGAGAGAGGGTTCGTCCTGGTCTGCTGCATCCAGGCTACACGGTGATGTCTTTTCTCCTGTGTCTGATCTTTTCTCTCCTGGTACTTTTTTCAGAGCGGCACTGCCCCAGTCTTTTCCTTCTCTCAAGCCAGTAGCTGCTCAGGTATTTTATACAGCTTTTTAGTCCTTAGGTACATGTACAGGTATTGTCCCCCGGGAAATCTTCCTGTGTATTCCTTTTGTTTCTACAGGGGTCAGGAGGAAGGGGGGCCTCTGCCTCCTCCTTCATTTACTTGCCCACACACAATACACATCAGGGGCCAGGTGGTGAACCCGTTGTTCTCTCACCATCCTTCCTTTCCAGGGTACCTGATGTGTGGAGATGATCTTGTCTTATGCATATTCCAGAGAGTATTGATAGCAGTGGCATCTGTCCATTATTTCCAGGGCAGCTGCAGTCTGGTGAGCAATCTTTATCCTTTGTTGGAGCACATGTCAGTTCATGACACAATTACAAGGTGATTTGCATCCAGGATTTGTAGACAGGATTCCTACACCTTGTCCTCCACAAACACTTTTACTATAAGCGTTTGGAGTTTTTTCCCATAAGCAATTACCACTTTTGTACAGTATCTTGGAGACAACTGGGTAGACTCTGATATATCTGACCTTCCTGCTATGGTTATCTGTCATCTACATTCTGACCTTCCCTTCTAAACATGGCCTGTAAAAGACAGGTTGGGTGGGACCTTGAGCAACCTGGTTTAGTAGGCAGTGTCCCTGCCCATGGCAGGGGGTTGGAACTAGATGGACTTTAAAGTCCTTTGCAACCCATTTTATTATTCTAAAATCTATGTAAACTGTACCTTCATCACAGTTTTAGTAGCTGTTGTGAGTTGCAAAAGAATGGAATCTCCTATAAGTCCCCACCACTCATCCATGGGTGGTGATGCTAAAGGCACTGCTGCTGTCTTTTAATGTACCATAAATTCACATTTCTATTAAAGAAGAATAAGAAGTTTTGTTCAAAACACCCTTGGAGGTGTTTTGATCAGTGTATTAAATACCCATTCAGCAAGTGTTGGGAAGTCTGGTATTCCTACACTGCCTCTGGTGACAGTTGTGAACCACATGCAGGAATAGGTGGGGTGGAGAGATTTGGGGCAGATTATCTTTTTACTTTGCTGTTCTGTTGACCACCTTCAACTGTTGCACCCACTAACTCTGTGGGTGAAATGTGATGCTGTTGGGAGAGAGAGTAACCAGCTGGGGGAAAATTTGCACTCATGGGTGTGGGGCTGCTTTCTAAGGATGGAGATTATTTTTCTTCCCAGGTCTTTCCTGGATGGTTTCCCAGCTAGGAACATGTGTAATCAGTAGTAAAGTTCCAGTCTTCAGATAAAGGAGAGACTCACTCCCAAGACTTGTGTTCCCTCTGTTTATACACATCCTGGTTTGAACTAGACCAGAACTAATTCCACTCAGTGATTTAACTTCTCGTCTCAGTCTCTGCTCAGTGAGGCACTTTCTGCAGTTCAGGGCAGGTTTGCACAGCCAGGGGCTGCTGCTAGCAGTAGGAACATGATGGGGAGGGTTCCTGCCAAGGGCTGGGCTGCAGACCAAGGGCACTGATAAATTTCAGCCCCTTGTTTGGGTGCAGGAAGTCAGAGGTGGCACCTGCAGGGAGGAGCAGACAGGGCAGGTGACCCTACCTTGACCAGCAAGGGATTCCATCCCTTCAGGATCAAGTTGAAGGATCACCAAGGTCAAGCCTCTTCTTCAGTGACTGGTGTCCACAGGACTTTGTTGATTCTGCCTTCAATCCCAATCTATTGGTTCCTAAACCAAATTATACAATCCAGCTCCTGAAGCCAGTTCCCCTCTGCTGCTGAGTCCAGTCTGCAACTTCTGCATTGCTTGCCCATAGTGGTGCCAGTGATGGCATCAGTGCCATCAGCGGTTGGGTTCCACGTTAGTTTGTATCTTTTTGTCTCTGATTCATTGGATTGTTCTTCGTTCCATCCCAGCTGGTTTAGTTTCTTTCCCAACCTATCAGTCTCTCTGCCTTCTTCCCTTTGGGAAGGTAGAGGGGTTTACAGAGAGCCTTTGTCACCCACCAGCTTTGCCAGCCCAGCCCTGAACCTTGACAGTACAAAAGGAATAGCCAAAACAGTTCATTTGAAGGATTTAGGGCTTTTAGTACTCTGCTGCTCTTACCAGGCCATTTCCTTCTCATGTACACATAAAGACTGATGGAAAATGGAAACATCTGCAAGAGCTACAAATTCAGAACTTAAAGTGTTACCTTGTTTGGCTTCATGTTCCCCTTCTCCAACAGGGAAGGAAGGGCTGTGGACAAAGTAAATGTCAGGTAAAGGGAGAAACGTGAGTGAATGAATATTTGCATATGTACAGGAGAGGAAATCTGCAATTTTCTGATGGCATTTCATTGCTCTCGAGATGAGTTTTAAATAAGAGGAAGAAAATCTTTCTTGGGCTTCCCACAAATGATGATTTAGATCTTTCTGCCTCAGGTCAATCCCCACGATCAATAGATGAATATCTATCAATATTTGGGCAGATACATCTACTGTAGATGAATCATTAACAATATTTGGGCAGACACATCTATTGTAGATGATTCAGCAGGTTTTACTCTTGATTTAGCCATTTGCTAACAGTTGTCTTGTCCCCCCATTCATCTCCCACTGGTTTCTCCAGTTTTTCCTCACCTAACAAGCTATTTCATTAACTGTTTGCAAATGTTCTGGAGATTTTTTGCTAAATACTGAAGAGATTGCAACAGATTAATGCATCTTGGTGTCATTTCATTAGAATTTGGGGAAATGAGATGTCTACAAGCTATCTCAGAAAGTGAAAAATGGGTCTTTGGAAAGATTCAAATATTGGCCTTTTATCTCCGCCCCCCCACCTTCTTTTACAGGGCTTTTGATAGAAGATCACAGAATTCCAGAATGGTGAGGGTTGGAAGGGATCTCTGGAGATCATGAAGTCCAATACCCCTGCTAGAGCATGTTCACTGTGAGCAGGCTGCACAGGAAGGTGTCCAGGTGGGGTTTGAATAACTACAGAGATAGAGACTTCACCACCTCTCTGCTAGCCTGTTCCAGTGCTGCACCACCCTCAACATAAAAAAGTTCCTCCTCATGTTCAGATGGAACTTCCTATGTTCAAGTTTGTTCAAGATCTCCTTATTTTTCTTCTGCATACAGTTAGAACTGGATAGTTTAAGGATAACTTTAATAGTCAACATTTACGAGCAGGCCAAGAGAGGGGATTATTTCCCTTTACTCTGTGCTGGTGAGTCCCCACTTCAAATACTGTTCCCAGTTCTGGTGTCCCCATCATAAGAAGGACAGAGAGCTGTGGAAGCAAGTCCAGAGGAGGGCCACAAAGATGTTGCAAGGGCTGGAGCACCTCTGCTATGAGGATAGCCTGAGGCAGCTGGGGTTGTTCAGCCTGGAGAAGAGGAGATGCTGGGGCGATGTTAGAGCTGCCTTCCAGTACCTACAGGAACACTGGAAAAGGACTTTTCGTAAGGGTGTCTAGAGACAGAACAAGGGGCAACGTTTTTAATCTGAGGGAGAGTAGGTTTAGACTGGATCTCAGGAAAAAGTTCCTCAGTACAAGGGTGGTGAGCCTCTGGAATAGATTGCCCAGGGTTGTGGACATCTCCTCTCTGGAGATGCTCAAGGCCAGGCTGGACACCTAGTTGAGAGGAGTCCCTGCCCATAGCAGGGAGATTGGAGTAGATGATCTCTGAGGTCCCTTCCAACATAAGCCATTCTGATTATGATACTTCTCACTCTTGTGTGATGCACAGAAGAACTAGCTTCCTGTTTTCATTAGTGCTGATTACCCAGCTGCTTCCAGCTGTTAATTAACTAGTGCGAGCAAATAATTTCTGTAGCATGATTTGAAGGTGCTGATCAGCATCATTTTGAGCTCCAAAGTCATACCAGTTCTCCAGCAACCCCACAGACAAATGCTGAAGTAATTGGCTCCCTCCAAGAGAATCCCTTTAATCACATAAATCAATAACATGACAAGTCCCTGTCACCAAGAACAGAGCACAATCAGCTGAGTTGGCTCCTTGCATGACTGAGACAAGGAAATTAATACCAGAAAAATTCTCCTGAAACATATTTCTATAAGGCACAGCCCAGGAGATTTTTTTTTTTTGCCTCTCGTAGGTCCCAGGTGCCTTTATCTTCAGGAAGAGAAGTGGCACCTCAGAGGCTGCCTGAGCTGCCTGTACTGGTTGTGTAGAGATTCCTTACTGCAGGGCAATCTCCTGAGCAGCTCTGAGCAGAGATGCTGGAAGACAGAGAGATGAGGTCTGGTGGGAACTTCTCTGTCAGCCTGAGGAAAGAAGTACAGAAAGACCTGAAAGCTCCTATGAGTCCTTTGGCACACAGGGTGAGAATAAATGCCCATGCTGGCAGGTAGGTTTGGAGCTGAGTGAGTGGCCATGCATGTCCAGCTCTGGGAGCAATGCTTCTCTTTCGTTCACAGTGCTTCTCTCAAGCTGATGCTCTTCTGGTGCATATCATCCAAGTCAAGAAAACAACAACAGGGGAGCAGCCCATTTTGATATCTTGTCATCCTTCCCACAATGAGGGGTCAGAGCTTCCTTCAGACAGGGTTGTACATGTGGGTGACATGGGACTCTCCTTGCCTCTGCATTACACCCTAGAGCTGTGTCCTTATGAAATAATTGACCCTTTTCTTCAGTTGCACAGCAAAGAAAGGAGACTATCACACTTATTTCCAGAATATGTCCAGACTATCCTCACTTTTTAGACAATGACACAGTGATAAAACCTGACGACACTGATAGAAATAAAGCAAAGCTGCATGAAACTCTTCTGAACATCCTCTTCTTCCAAATATTGCTAATGAGCATCTTAGTCACCAGGACTTATTACTCCACCAGTAAAAAGTAAGTTAAGGTTGTTCTGCATCCTTTCCAGCTGTGCCCAGCAGCAGGCAGCTCCTGGCCTGGTGTGAAGGCCAGAAATCTCTGCTCTGCTCCCAGACTGTCCATCAGACAGTGTCTGAAGTGAGTGGGATGGTAAACTGTTTTGGGAAGGAGTCATTGAAAAGAGCAGGTGTAAAGAGGATGGAGCTAGACTTTTGTTGGTGGTGCCCAGTGACAGGACAAGGAGTAATGGGCACATTACTGGTACACAGGAATCTGCACTTTGACATAAGGATAAAATTCTTTGCTGTGAGGTTTCTGGAGCAGTGGACCAGGCTGCCCAAAGAGGTCATAGAGTCTCCTCTGAAGAAAATTGAAGCCCATCTGCATGTGGTCCTTGGGCAACCTGCTGTGGGTGACCTTGCTTTAGCAGGGTTGGAGGGTTGGATGAGATGGTTTCCAGAGGTCACTTAAAAGCTTCACCATGCTGGGATTCTGTGATTCAGTTTTCAAAAGATGATTTTTTTTTGACTTGAAAAGTTTGTCACCACTTCTGATAGTCCAGCTCGTAAATTGTACCTTCTCGTTTTTCAAAGGTAGCAGAGGAAGAGCTAAAATATACTATAAATGGAAGAGCAGGTCCCTAGAATCTTTGTAGGACAGGCATTGCTGTTGTGCATGGGCCAGAATGCACTATCTCATTGCTCTCTTTACAGGAGCCTTCAGTGATGAACAGATGTCTGAAAAACACCCCATTTGCTGCAGTCATGCTGCATGCAGCCATACCAGAAATACAAACTGCAGGTTGCTGGGGAGATTCTTCACCGAACCTGGCACTCACATTGGGAACCAGCTGTTGGCTGAAGGCAGATCATTTTGAAGTATTTTAAAGAAAGCTAGAGGATCATTCTAAATTTCTATAGCACAAGCCAAGATAATTCCCTGAGCAGTCTCACCAAGAAAATTGTCTTGGTTCTTGAGACAGTGCTACCAGGTGTGATACAGCTTTTGTCTGTGCTTCCTCATGCTAGAGAATTAAAGGAAGTGTAATGGATTCTGAGTGTCAGGGTTGTAATGGGTATTCAGAATGTGAAAGGAATAGGGAAACCTGCCTGCTTTATGTCTGCCTATAAAGGTGCTCTGGTCCAGCTGGCCACCATAATGACAAAACCTGCTCTGTGTGATCACAGGCAGGTTATCCTTGTGTGTTGAGCAAATCCCTCTAAGCCTCTGCTTGACAGATACAGTTGTATTTATCTACCTAAAAGATAGGTTTCTGAGGTCTTTGTATGAAACTCCTTGTTATAGAAAGCAAAAATATTATTATGCAATCTAAGGACAAAACTGAACTTCCAGCTCCCTGGGTGTTACTAGCTGAGAGAACTTCACCTGCATGAATTACATTGAGGTGGACACAACAGAGGACACAAGCTTTGTGATTTGATGAGGATTTAAGGCAGTACAGTGCCAGCTGGTTTAAGGTGGAAGCTGGAGCTGCCTTTTGTGTGTTTCCAGTAACAACTCTTCACAGCTTTGGCAAACGAAAAAAAAGGCACCCCTAGTTTTGTATGAAACGTACTCCACAGGTTTGGGCTCAATAATGAGAAACAAATGACTTGATGAATACCATGGTGGAATAAATATCAGTGAAACGGTGTACTGCTGATAGCTGTTTACACACTGGATGCGCAGTCATCAATCTGGTTCTGCACAAGAGGCATGAACAGAACTGCACCTCTTCTATTACACTGTCATGCCAAGAACCAGGGTTGGATTGTACAAGTGCTGTAGGATTGTTTAAAATATCAAGAATAAAAATCAGTAGCAACTGCAGATGTTGGAGACTAAATGGTGATGCAAAATGAAATGTGATTTTCCAGTTAGAGACACTGATCACTGCTTTCTTTGGCTAGCAACACTGTGTGTGTTCTTGTATGCCTTGCTCAGGTGGGACGCAGTCAGGAGTGCTGTTGTATGTGCTGCTAGATACAGCTGCAGACCCCCATCAGGGACCACCACTGAGCTTGAGCATCCGGGCCCTGCAAGCAGAGTTTCTCTGGGTGTGTACAGTGGCAGTGTCTCCTCTCTCTGAGGCATGTGTCTTCAAGCTGGACTGCAGTTTTAAAGAAAGAATTTGGGTAAAGGGCATCTGAGGTGGATACAGGTGAACGAAGATCAGCTGATGGATAAATCTGTATGTGGGTCAGCAAAGGTTGCCGGGTCACTCCTCCTGCAGACCTGTATCATTCAGGCAGTTTCTGTCCATGTTAGGACCATCATTACCTAGATCTGAATATCCTGAGTTTGCAAGTCCCTTCGGTCAGTTGAAAATAAAATTATGAAGAATACAGACTTTCAGCCACTTTTAGCAGACTTGCAACGCTTTGTTCTTTCTCTTCTGTCCCAGGACTGCAATTCCACTCTGGCACACTCAAGAGGTGTCACACTGCAAGTAAGTAAGAGAAGTAACAAACAACAGGTATGTGAACTTGCAGTATTTCCAGTGCTCCATGTTTCCTCTTCCCCCAAGCTTTATTCCTCTCAAAGATAGTTTTAAACCTCAGTTATTAGTTTCAAGCTAAAATGTTTTGGATATGGACAATTATTGTGGTTATTCTGATATTCTTATACCAGTTGACTCCCCATGTGTCAGGAGCAGTCACAGGGGAGCACACTACTTTCCTGCCTGTTCCTCAGGGGCACTTGCTGATTCAAAACACTATGATGCTGTTTTACAGACCTCTTAATTTTTTTGATAAATATCATGTATTATGGTAGCATTTATTAGAGCAGCTAAGGTTTGCTTTGTCCTCCAGCCTTGTCAGGCTGCAGAGAGATGGGTGGGAGATGACTCCCTTCATTCCAGGAAGCGGGTGGACAGCTTCTGCAAACCACCATGCTGGTTTCCAGCAAAAGACTCAGCCTTCAAAGTCTTTTCATGAAGTCTCTCAAGTGCTGCAATATATGAGATTTCAAAACTCACTCCAAGTTATTTGCCCTCCCAGGTGGTAGGCAGTGATTTGTATGCAGATGCAGAAGGTCAGTGCTCTGTAGATTTAATGAAATCCTCTTATTTTACTCAGTCCTCAGTGAAATGAATTAGCTTTTTTACTTGTCAGCTTGAGGTGAGATGACCTACATTTGAAAGGGACTAAGTACTGCAAAACTGACCCCAACTAGGATCATTCCCTAGAAGGGTTAAGGACCTGTTTGTTTTAAAAATGTGTTCTTAGTATATGGTAATGTTTTTGCTAGAAAGCTTGTTTATTTAGGTAGGCGTTCTCAGAGAGGTCTAATATGTGTACATGACTCAGCCATAATATCCCCAAAATTCCCTATCAAAATAGCTCCATGTTTTGGAAGAATAAGGTAGGAACTATGGGTGAGTGTAATAAAAGTAAACTATGGGAGAGTGTCATAAAAGCAGTCTTCATTTGCATGTGCTAATTAATTTCTACTTTATCCCATCAACATTTGGGAGTAGTGGCCTTATTAGCAGGAATGAATTTGCTTATAGTCAGAAACTAAACACTGAGCAAACTCAGTGAAGGTCACCCTTTTCCCTTTCAATTATCAAGGTTAATTATAAAATTAATTAGGTCAATTTGTAACTTTGATTAGTAGAATCTACCTTCTTTTGGCTTATGCATAGGGAGAGATTTTGCAGTGAGGCATTTTGTCTTCTGTACTAAGTTCAGCAGTTTTGTGACATCCATTTTAAAAACATTTTCAGGTTGGTTCTGTTTGGATGGTGTCAGATTATTGAACTCAAAAGTCAAGACTTGCATTGGGTGTATCTAGTCATCATCCTGTTCCTGGTCTAATTCAATAATGAAATCTGGGTTTAGAAAAGAGTTTAGCAATTTAACAGGAAAGAGATTAAAAATTAATTGGCTTGTGTTCTTTTCATGTCCTGTCAGTTATAGTTACAACCAAAACCTAGACAGCAGTCATTGGTAGAATATTCCCTTTATTTCTGCTTACCTTCAATAGTCTCTTGTTTGTTTGTTTGTTTGTTTGTTTGTTTGTTTGTTTGTTTGTTTGCTTCCCTCCATAACTATCTTAAATTCTGGTCTTTGCCTTTTATAAATAAAATGAGGAATAGCTGAGGACATTTATTTTGCTCATATTTCCAGCTGCTGTCTGGCAGATATGAAAAGTGTCACTGTGGCTTGATCCCACAGCATCTTAGCTGTGTGCAAGCAAAGCATGGACATTCACTTCCAGAACTTGTGGTCTACATCAACAGGAGTTAATTGGCAAACAGAAAAGGGTCAGGCCAACAAATAATTATCCCATTTACTGGGGGGTAAAGAGGAATTTTAATTGATTTGCCCTCTGTGACAAATCTGCTCCTGGATCAAGAATTTAATCTTTGGCTGAAATTCACTGCCTTAATGAGAAGAACATCTTATTTCAGCTGTAATTTGACCCTTTCCTGATTAAACGGATGGAGGAAGCATTAGCAGTTAACTTCTGCAACCTTCTGCCTCTCAGCAATTAACAGAGGGACTAATTCTGCAAGGTAAGGAAGGCTTTCTGGGTGGCAGCAAACATTTCTCTTGCCTTTCATGGCCAAGGAGTTTGAGGTCTTCATGATGCTACAAAAACCCAGTTCTGATGTATTGTCTGCTTAAATGTGAGAAATGAAAGTGCCAGGTCAAATAGGCCAGGATTAGTACTGGTTTGCACCCAGATCATAAGAGATAATTAAGCAGCTGGACTCCACCTTATCTTTGGAGGGATGTAAAGACATCCTTAAGTGACAGCTTCTAAAGAAATTCCTGGTGGGTCTCCATTTCCTCTGATGGTCACCCTTGATTTCTCTGCTCACACATTGCTTCACTTCATTATTCTCTCCAACACAACCTTCCTTCTCCATATTTCCAAAACATTTTCAATAGTCTCTAACAGCTGCACATCAATAGGACAGGTGCTAACCTGAACTCTATCTTTTGTGCAGATCCTGTCTTCAGGGCATCACTGATGCTTTACTACAGTCACTGTCATCAACCTGATGTGTGCCACTTTGCAGTTCTGTGCTTACAACTCACCTCTCAGCTGGACCTTTTATGAGCATGATTATTAGCTCCCTAAATCAGAAGGTAGTTCAGAGATGAAAAATGGGCTCTGTCCTCCCAGCATGACTTGGAGTTCCTAACCCTCCAAAACCTGACTCATCAACTACAAAGGCCTTGTCAAGCAGTACCTCGGTGAATAGCTTCTCTTGTTTGATCTGTCACATCCATTCTAGGAGCTCAATGGCTTTTTTTCATTTCAGCCTGACTGACAGGCAGCTAGTATGCTCATCAACCTCAATGAACTCAGAGCTTCTACATGAAGATCCATTTGACAGCAACTATGAACCCTTGCGGTGTAACTAACATCACTAAAATATTTAATAATCTGCCTTAAGCAGGAGAAGCAGTCTGGAAGCATCAATGTTTCTTCTGGGCTATTTGCTGAATAGAAGAGAGATCCAACTGAATAGAGCCAGTATCCTTATCTTAAGGCTATCAGAGACCTGAGACCCTCAGTTACAAATACTACATTGGTGGTGTTTGTGTGTGAAAAATATGAGGCTCATATATTTTTAAAAATGAACCAATATTAGGAAAAAAATATTAAATAGAACTCTTAAAAGTTTCCTTTTCCCCTTTTCTCATCAGCTTTTGCTGTATGAAAAGACTTTGTTCTTTTTTTTTAAGAGATCATCAAAGTCATCTTCCCCACTCAAATTATCATATCTTAGCTAGTCCTTAGCTATTGAAGAGTCTGGTTTTCCTCCCTCAGCATGCTCCTCATTATTTGCAGCTTTCATGTCATCGCTGTGTTTGCACTCCTGTGCCTTCCTCTGTTTTCTCAAATGTCATTATCTTCTAGAATCAGAATAGAATAGAATAGAATAGAATAGAATAGAATAGAATAGAATAGAATAGAATAGACCAGACCAGGTTGGAAGAGACCTTCAAGATCATCCCGTCCAACCCATCAACCAATCCAACCCGCCTAAACAACTAAACCATGCAGCCAAGCACCCCATCAAGTCTCCTCCTGAACACCTCCAATGAAGGTGACTCCACCACCTCCCCGGGCAGCCCATTCCAATGGTCAATCACTCTCTCTGTATAGAACCTCTTCCTAACATCCAGCCTAAACCTCCCCTGGCACAGCCTAAGACTGTGTCCTCTTGTTCTGGTACTGGCTGCCTGGGAGAAGAGACCAACCCCCACCTGTCTACAACCTCCCTTCTGGTAGGAAAATCCAGTAGCTTCCTCCTTGTCTACTAGGAACTATATTCACTATTTCCTTTTAGTATTACAAGCAGAAATGTAATAAAATTCAAATATTTTTCACTTCATCTGAGATGAAGAACAAATAAGTATCTCCATAAGTGAGCCCTTGCATTTTGTTGCCTACGGCTATGGGGAGCAATGAAAGAAGGAGCAAATTGTTTGCTTTTGTGAGCAATAGTCAAGAATGTCATGGTCAGTAAAATGCAGAAAGCTGACAGGTCCTTGCTGGAAATTTTCTGGGGAGTGTCTCAGATCCAGCTTTCTTTATCCTGCAGTGACAGCCTGTATTATTTGTGCTAAAGCTCAAGCAACCTGCAGGTGTGCTTTGAGGAACTCAAGCTGAGGAGGCTATGCACCACTTTGGTCCTAATTGTTCTGCTGACCTATTTCCTTTTGGAGATTAGGGTCTGCTGGCACACCATGGAATCACAGGACTCTCTCTGTGTGGTACATGGTGCAGAAAAGCAACTTACATTTGTCTTTTAACAAGTGAAACTTGTTTAAGCATGTACACTCCTGACTTGTCAGCTCCCTGCTGCTGTGGCTTAGCTTCTGTGACTTGCCTTGTCGTCAGATAAGTCCTGAAGGTTGCTTGTCTATATACCAAGGGAAGTGTTTTTAAGTATTTCTTAGAAGAATGGGAACCCTTCTGCTAAATCACTGTGGAATCCTTAAGAATGTAGACAGAGGTGAAGAAATAATAATTTCCATCATGAATTCATCCTCACACTAAGCATTTAGCAAGAACTTTGAGGCTTGGAGATATTCTTGACAGGAGAGCCACTTTTTGCCATGTTCAAAATGCTTCTGAATGGATTAAGCAAAGCACTTCTGGCAGGGTTTCAAAAATTCCAGCAAAAGTGAATGTTTGCTGTGACTGAGGAAACTGCACTGGGTACATTCCATTGTCCCCACCTAGAGATGTAGAAAGTCTCAGAATCATAGAACACATTGGGTTGGGAGGGACCCTTAAACATCATCTTGTCCAACTCTTCTGCACTCAGCAGTGACATCCCCAACTAGATCAGAGCCCCATCAAGCCTGACTTTGAATGTCTCCAGGGATGGTGCCTCTGCCATCTCCCTGAACAAACTGTTTCAGCGTTCCACCACATTCGTAGCAAAGAACTTCTTCCCAATGTCCAGTCTCAACTGCCCCTGCTCCAGTTTCAAACCACTGCCCCTCATCCTATCACTACAAGCCCTTCTAAACAGTCCCTCCCCAGCTCTCTTACAGTACCTTTCAAGTACTGGAAGGCTGCTCTAATGTCTCCATGAAACCTTCTCTTCTCCAGGCTGAACAAACACAGCTCTTACAGACTGTCCCCACAGGGGAGGTGCTCCAGCCATCTGATTATCTTCATGGCCTCCTCTGGGTCCACTCCAGTAGGTCCACTCATGATCACAGTATTATTGATACTGAGCAAATAGGAGAGAAGAGTCTGGGTAGACCTTATAGTGGCCTTCCAGAACCTGAACAGGGCCAGTACATTGAAGCTGGGTGGAGGAAGTTCTTTGCTATGAAGGTGGTGGAACACTGAAACAGGTTGCCCAGGGAGGTGGTAAAGGCCTCATCCCTAGAGATATTCAAGGCTCAACAAGGCTGTGAGCAACCTGATCTAGTGGGGGGTTGGACTAGATGACCTTTGGATGCTCCTTCCAACACAAACCATTCTGTGATTCTATGCTGATACACTATTGACAAGAGAAGCAGAGACTCCAGAAATCCATTTACATTGGCTAAAACTGGGAGCAGATGGGGTTTGACTGGGAGTGAAGCTGAAGCAGGTGGCTGTATTTATTCATGGCTGGGCACTGCCATATGCCTCTGTGACACTGCTTACTCTGCAGATGTGTATGTGGGAGGGTGGTGTGGCCCATAGTGCTCTGGGCAGCTGTGTGGATGACCACAGGAACTGTATAAACTCCCAATCTTTGCCAACTTGTAATTTTTTCTTGCAGTTAAGCCCTTGTTTTATAGCTTATGAACTTGCTGTGCCCACAGAGAGGTGCGTTGGAAGGGTAAGCCATCAAGAATTACAACTCTGCAGCTAGACTGCATTTTTTTAATGCAAGTCAAGATGATTTTGCACATGGACAGTGCCTTCTTGCTGGAAACTTAATCAATCTCTTCATGGAGTTGATATCTTGAACAGAACTGGTATCTCCTTTCTTTTATGCTTTTAGCTTGCAATGCTGCATGCTGGTATCCAGGAACAGCAGAATCTCTGCAGTAGCTTTGGCAATTATCACAATATTTACTGTGCTTCATGTGAACAAGAGTGATTTATGTGGGCTCCAAGTGACCCGAAGGAACAGTCTAATAAATTTTCTTTCCCTCAATGAGACTTCTGGATCAATGCAGCAGACAAAAGGAGCTCTACTACCCCCCAAACCCGCATCCATTCTTTAGGCAGCCTGAAGCTCAAATTTGCTGCAGGATACCGAAGAGCTGGTTGCAGATACTGCACTAGAACATCAGTCTCAGCATAAATTCGCTCAGCTCTTTCTTCTTTTCCTGGATTTCACTGAGAAATTAAGAGCCATGAGCTCTGAAGTAGTGATGAAGATTTGCTCTGTTCAGTGCATAATCCCTGGACTTTTGAATATGTATTTTAAAGTCAGAAGTTAATAGGAGACTTTACAGTGTTTTCCCTAAATTATCATGCCTTAAAACCCATAAGAACTTTTCTCCATGTGAGATACATTGCAAAACCACAGCCATTTGCATGACATTCACTGTCCTTTTTACTGTCTCCTCTTGGCTGACTGCCTTTCGCTGCTTTTCTTTATGACTACTAGAAGGTTCAGACATTTTATCACTTCACTCCCAGTCTAAAACCTTTTTTATTTTGCAGCTCAGAGTAATTGTGTAAAAATGGTTTTCCACCGGCTTTTATCAGAAGTCTGGGGCCCGTGTCCGCTTGGGGCTGGGGCAGCAGCAGATCAGCAGCAGGAATGATCTCTCCTGATTGGTAGGATGCATCTACCCTACCATGTGCCCTCATCCTTCAACTCAGTGAGACAACAGAAAACTCTACTAACACACTCCTACAGCTTGGAATGTTTGTTTGGGGTTGTTTTATTTTAGTTTTGAAAAGCAAAGCAAGGCAACACAAACTCATGTGAGGGAGCACCAGAACTCAAGTGCAAGATCCTTGCTAATAAGCTTCCATTGTTAGCTTCCCTTGAAGCGCCACACAGCGATCTGTGAGTATGTTGGTATCAGGTTAGTTTTGAGGAAACAAGCACGATAACAGTCTCATTTTTCTCTACAAGCATATTCAAGAAGGGAAGTCATGTTTCAGCTACAGTAGACTGACACAACATGAGTAGGAAAAAAAAAACACAAATGCTTAGACAACCTAAATCTACGGATGGGAGCGGGGAAGGTGAAGTGCCAAACCCAAAGTCACCCTGAGCCTGTGGAAAGCTGGCTATAAGCATAACCTAGACACGATGGTCAGACCAGTGTGCATCTGTTGGCAAGTTTGGGGGATAAAAATTAATGTACTTAATCTAAAGAGCACGAGCTTTCAGCTGTTAAGGAGCACCAGATGTCTTCAACAGGAAAGAAAAGCATGCCCCAAAATGCTTAATGGGCACAGCAAGAGAGAGGGATTAGAAAATATTTCTGACCAACTCAGCGATATATGGAGTGGAATTTGTATTCCACCATGGAACCCAGGACAGTTTGTGCTACTTTCCTGTCATAAAACACCATAAAGAAAGAAAAGGTAATGATGTGCTCTGCCTTTGTATGCAGCTGAGAGATACCTGTAAGTACCGCAACAGCTTGCTAATGTTCTGCTGGGTTTGAATAAATACCTGAAGTAAATAGGTTTATGAAACCTCTCATAAACTGCCAGGTGGATAAGGGGCTATCACAGCTTCACAGATTGCACTGGGTTGGAAGAGGCCCTCAAAGGTCATCTTGGTCAACCCCCTGCACTCAGCAGGGACACTTCTAACTAGAGTAGGCTGCCCAGGGCCACGTCGAGTCTGATTTTGAATGTCTCCAGGGATGGGACCTCAACCACATGCCTGGGCAGCCTGTTCCGGTATTTCACCACTCTCATTGTGAAGAACTTCAGTACAAGGGTGGTGAGACTCTGGAATAGACTGCCCAGGGAGGTTTTGGATGCCTCCTCCATGGGGGTGTTCAAGGCCCTGTTGGACTAGGCCTTGAGCAGCTGAGTCTAGTTGAGAGGTGTCCCTGCCCAAGGTGAAGAGGTTGGAGTAAATGATCTCTGAGGTCCCTTCCAACCTGAGCCATTCTATGATTCAGAGTTACCTGTTTTCCATTCCTCACCTGCTGATTAGACTGTTTTATTTCTGTAACATTTTGTATTTAAAGCACTTTATCCTGGTATGAAATGTTTGTTTGTTATCTAGATGATGGAGGGACTATGGATGCTCTCAAAAGAACACTGACCTTTAAGCACATGTACAACATCTGTAGGAAACAGCTGGAAAACCTATCAGATGTTTTCTCAAGTACAAGTGCAATGAATTCTTCCTGCAAAGCCTTTTCTGAACCTCTTCTTTACACCTCATGCAGCACTCAGCAGTGCTATTCATTAAAAGCTGGGAAAAAGAATCCTCTGTTGAGCTGAATATTCTAAGGCAGAGAATACCAAGTCACGCAGCTTCCCATAGGTGAAACTGGTAGTGCAAGGGGAAAAAAGACGAATGAACTTTTTTACTACTGCTTTTAGCTTTCAATCACTCATTTGCTAAATAGCCTGCTTTTCTCCCTGAGAAATAGGTGGGACTGACAGGACTCCTCCTGACTGATCATTGCTCCAGCATTTACACACCTTAGCTAATTGGTTTGCAGGGCTTAAAGCCAGAGGCTGGCAAAGCCCAGCTAATGCTGGCAAACGTTCAGAGGTTCAGGTTGTTATCCCAAATTTACAGATTCACAGATAGCACTGGGCTGGAAGGTCATCTTGTCTAAATTTGAGCGTCTCCAGGAATGGATCCTCAACCACACAGCTGGGCAACCAGTTACAGCGTTTCACCACTCTCATTGTAAAGAACTTCCTCCTGATGTCCAACCTAAATCTACCCTGCTCCAATTTCAAACCATTGCCCCTCATCCTACCACCACAAGACCTTCTAAACAGTCCCTCCTCAGCCTTCCTGTAGGTTCCCTTCAGACACTGAAACGTAGCTCTATGGTCTCCCTGAAGCCTTCTCTTCTCTTCTCTTCTCCAGGCTGAACAGCCCAAATTCTCTCAGCCTGTCACCATAGGAGAAGTGCTCCATCCCTCTGATCATCTTGGTGGCCCTCCCCTGGACCCACTCCAGCATGCCCATGTTTTGGGAGACGCATAGCTGGACACAGCACTGCAGGTAAGGTCTCACCAATGCAGAGCAGAGGGGCAGAATCTCCTCTCTCCATCTGCTGGCTACACTTCTCTTGAGGCAGCCCATGCTGCCATTGGCCTTCTGGGCTGCAAATGCCCACTGCTGGCTCACGTCCAGCTTCTCTTCCACCAGCAACCCCAAGTCCTATCCATCAGGGCTGCTCTCAATTTCATCATCCCACCCTGTCAGTATTTGTAAGCATTCATCAAATCCACCCTCAGCATTCTCTTCTCCAGTGAATAAGGCCCAAGTCCCTCAGCCTTTCTTCATAATTCAGATGTTAAAGTGCCCTAATTATCTGGGTTGCCCTTTGTGTTGCTGCCTTTCAGCTTTCCTTAAGATACTTTCTCTGTAGAAAGTGTTTCTTATATACAAATCAGATTTTATAGGCAAACGATCTCTCAAAGTGGATGGCAGGGATTTAGTCCCTGAATTTAGAGCATCCTATTCTGGACTTACGTAGCTCAGTTATGTGGCCATGGCAAAAGCCACATAGCTTGGCATGTTGTCACTAGTTTCTGATCCCTTCAGTTCTGCCACTTCAAGAGTGCTTTGTGCTCTGGGCTTTTTTTGTGCAGGATACAGCTCATGACACATGACCTCTGCATGGAGTCTAAACCAAACCATTCTTAGGCAAAGGGGAAACTGTTGAAGTAGGAAGAAACCTTTGAGATCATCAAGTCCAACTGCTTGCCTAGAGCTCACAACTCCACCACATTACTAAGCTACTGCCACTAAACCATGTCCCTGAGTATCACATCCACACATCTTTTAAATACCTCCAAGGACAGTGGCTCCACCACCCCCTGGGCAGCCTGTCCCAGTGCCTCAGAAACCTTTTTGGAGAAATTTTTCCTAATACCATAGCTGAACCTTGCCTGGCACAACTTTAGGCTGTTTCCTCTTGTCCTGTCACTTGCTGCATGTGAGAAGAGATCGACCCCCACTCCACTCCAGCCTCCTTTGAAGGAGCTGTAGAGAGCAATGAGTTCTCACTCCCAGGCTCCTTTTCTGAAGACTGAACAACCCTATCTCCCTCAGCCATTCCTCATAAAACTTGTGTTCAAGGCCTTTCACCAGCTTGGCTGCTCATCTTTGGACATGCTCCAGCACCTCAGTGTCCTCAATTTTCTAATGCAATCCTCTTTCCTTGCCTCACAAGGCCTTGCTTCAACTTTGGTTGCTGTTGTGGTAAACCCAAACCCTGTTTTCTAGCTTCAAAGATGTTTCTCTGCTCTGAGGCTTTTTGTCTGCTCCTTGTGCTTCTGTTCAGCTCAGCCTTCAGGACCACTGTGAAAGAGCAGCCATCTCTCCCCTTTCCCAAAAGGCAGCCTCTGATGCGGTGGGGCTCTGCCAGGGCTGGATGACTCCTGGGGGGAGGTGTGGGTTTTTGGGGGCCACCAAGCACCAAAGTGTCCCTGAACCAGGTCTGGCTCAGCATATCGCTCATTAGAGCTGGAGCCTGTTTGCTCTGTGTGAACACACTATAAAGCAAAGAGCTGGGGTTGTTCACCCAGCATGCTGGGCTGGCGCCTGCTGCCCCTGCATCTAAAGTGAGGGGAAAGGACAATGAAGGATGTGACTGTCACCTTGAGAAATACATGAGCACTCTCCCCTCTTCCTCTGTCCCTGAACTCTGGGGTTGTATTTCATCACATCCCAGTGATCGGAGAAAGTTTAACCTGCAGAATTATGTGCTACAAATGACAACCATTTTCCTCTCAAGGTGAAAAACTTAGACAGAGAGAAAGAGGGAGAAAGAGAGGCCCAGTTTCCATGGCAACCCTGGGAAACTTGCACACCAGAGGAAAATGTCATTTTCCCCAAAAAGACAAAACTTCATGGACAAGTGGTACGGTGCATCAGGAGAGGAAGTGGCAGTCTGAAAATGAAAAGCTCATTTGCATTTATAGTTCTGTGTTTCATTTTCTGGTTACAAGACCCAGTTGTGCACAATTTAGTGGGGAAAATTATATTCAACATTTCAGATGACGAATGTAGATTAAGATCAAGTTGAGCCAGAAGTAGTTCTTTGTGTCAGACTCAGGCTTGGAGGATGGGGTGGATGGCAGGGGTGCCTGGATTCTGCTTTAGCTGGGTTAATGCTGCTACATTTGAGAAGTCGGCTGGCATTTTACACCCTCTAGCAGACCTTGAAAAGTCAGGATATGTCCAGAACTGTTGAGATTCCTGCCACAGCTCCCAATTTCAGCATGTGAAGTTATACCTCCTAGCTTCCATGCTACCTTTGATACCATCAATCACCATCCCTTGTAAGCCACACTGCAGAGGAGAGGGTTTTATGATGAGCATTAGCGTCGTAATATAGCAAAGAGCATTGTTAATGAAGCGTGGAAAAAGAATAAATTCAGCTAATGGGTAGATGTGTCAAATTTCAATTAGGGCTATGCTGGAAAGAGAAAGAGAGAGACGAGCATACAAATGAAACCTTTGACCTTCAGAGTAAAGGCAGAAAAACCTGAGAGAAAAAGGGGGATGTTCAGAGATGTTTTCCTTGCTGAATGGTGAGAAGTCTGAGCAGAAAACTCTGTTTTCTCTTTAATTACCACTATATAAGGGATCACACCAAAAAGTGCCATTCTGATTCAACCGGTATACTGCCAGTTACCTGCTCATGCTATTGACTGCATGGGGTAGAGACAAAGATTGTGAGCATTTTATGGTGATGGAAGACAAAACCTCACCTACATGAAGCCCAGGCAAGGCAAAATTAAACCTTCTCTTCCCTGTCTATGCGATGCTGTTGGAAAGATCCTCCTTCTTGCTCCTCTTAGGCTTTGAGACAGGTCTGAAGTGATTCAAAGTATGCTTTAATGCATAATCTGATGAACCTGGTTTCTGAATGCAAAGAAACAGCAGTGGGAGGACTTGCAGCAGAGGCACAGCTGAACAAGCTGCAAGGTTCGGACACAGTCCAAGGCACCTGGGAACTGCTGGCTTTACGTTTGCATCCCTAGCAGGGTGAGCAATGGTTCATACAGGTGCCATCACACCCTTGCATGCAGGTGATTTAACAGCAGTTGCCCAGCTTGAGTTAATAGGCCAAAATTGACATTAAAGATATATATATAGAGATATATATGTCAGGGTTTAATTTAGCTCATTTGTCTGCATGAGGAGTAAGGCTCTGCTCCCAGAGCACTGTGGCTTGTGAGAAACTCCTAAGACCTAAGCCCAGACAAGAGTCAGCCTGCAAAAGGGAGCTGACTCTTGAGTACTATTGCCCTTGCAAGGGCTATCATACTGATTTGCTTCTGACTCATAGGCTGCTAGAAAAAGCTGTTTCCCTGGATGCTTGTCCCAAGAAGTGTGGCTGCTGCTGTTGCCTATAGTCCCCCATATAGGTGCTTGCTCACCCCTTGCCCTCAAAGGCATACCTCAAGTCCCTTTCCCAGGGCATAGTGTCCTGAAAGGGTGGATCAAACACACCAAGGAGTTGTTTCACAATGCTTCTGTGATGGATGGGAGGCTGTGTTTCAGTTGCAGTGTTGGTGCAGCTCTTCTGTGTGGTGCACACTTGATGCAGTGCTAGGGCAAACACCTCTGTGTATGTCCCCTTAGATCTGAATGCCAGGCAGCAAGCCACTACTCACTGCCAGCCTGGCAAGGAAACAGAACCCATTTGTATTGTTTCCCTCACAATGATAGAATCAGAGACTGGTTTGGGTTGGAAAGGACCTTAACCATAACCTAGTCCCAATCCCTGCCATGGGCAAGGACACCCCCTACTAGACCATGTTGCTCAATGTCCCATCCAGCCTGGCTTTGAACACCTTTAAGTGCCAAAAATAGTTGATCACTTGGCCGGGAGACCAAACCTCTACAGATCTCTCTAGGCTTGAGTTGTTGATATGGGTTTTCACTTCCCATGAAATTTCATCATTGTGAGGATCTCCATAATCTTTAGTTTGCTTTCCCTGACCACAAAAGCCTCTGGTTCTTGACAGTGCAAGGCTTTCCTCTCATCTCCAGACATCCCTTTGGTCAGCCCCTTTGGGAGTCTACCTGCTCTGTGGGTGTATGCAGCCAATTTAAACAGGGTACAGTGCTGTACTTTTAGTCCAGTTCAGTGCAGGAGTCAACATTATGATGTTGTGCAATAAAATCTGGAAAGTCAGAGGGAAGAGGAATCTCTAGGTCTTGAGGATGCTTTCTCTCTTCAGTGTCAAACAGTGTCAAACCCAGACTCACCAGGAGGAGCCTATGTGGGCCTGGTGTCTTCTGACCAGGTCTTTCAGCTCTAGGGTTTGTTTTCCAACTACAGAGTTTTCAAAGCTCACAACCCCTGCATGCCAAAGTCTGGGTTTGCAGTAGCCCTATCAAATGCCTGCTATCAAAAGGGTGTGTTACATGGAAGGTTGGGGCTGTTCTTCAGCAGCTCATGAAATGATGCAAAGCATGTGGAATTTATCCTTCACTCAGTACTCCTAACATTTTTTTCTGAGGAAGTTTTGCCCTGTGACAGGTAGCTCCAAAACACTGGTGTGATGATTCTTAGTATTTGATCATGTAAGTATGGAAAGCAAATCATCTTGTTGAGCTGTATGATATCCCTTCTGCTTCATGCCTGATTGATGCATGTCCCCGTAAGCAGATAACACAGCAGCATTTTTAAATGACAACATTTGCTTTGACAGATCCTGCAGCCTGAAAATCTGCCTTCTCCTTCTGGTTGTGCATATTTGAAACTGTTTGGTGGTTTTTTTTTTCCCCTTCTTTTTCCTTCTTGTGTGTTTACTTTTATTCAGTGGTTAGAAAGAAAATCTTTTCAGTAGAGCAGCTTCTCTGCTATAATGAGTGTCTACATTATTTCCAACTCTATTGATTTGGTTTAGTAGCACAAATGGGTCACACTATTGTTATTGGATAAATATTACCCTGTGGAAGCATATTTCCAGCACTAATATTCTCATTTACAGGCTGGATAAGGAGTCTTCTGTGAACCTGCTCCAATATTTGCTTTCAGCTTCTGGTTAAGTAAACGTTCTTGCCAGAAAACTTGTTCAGTAGTGTGTTCAGGGAATGCAAATATGCCAGGAAAGATACAGCAGCAAATGCAATGACATTTTTTCATCAGGTGAAAATGTATCAAGCTCTGTGTGAAATGAAGAACGTCAGATATGGTCCATATAGGGCACAGTCACAGTCAAAATCGGTTTTATCAATCTCAAATATTACAAATCAAAATTGTTATATTGGGATTTCTGCCATCACTTTAATCCACAACTGTCTCATTTTTAAAGCCACAGAACATTTTCACAAGCTGTTTACTATGAGGGTGGTGAAACACTGGAATGGATTGCCCAGAGAAGTTGTGGCCACCTCATTCCTGGAAATGTTTGATACCAGGTTGGATGAGGCTTTGAGCAATCAGCCCTAGTGGATTGCCCATTGGAATCAGCTACCCATGGAGGTGGTGGAGTCACCTTCATTGGAGGTGTTCAGGAGGAGACTTGATGGGGTGCTTGGCTGCATGGTTTAGTTGTTTGGGTGGGTTGGATTGGTTGATGAGTTGGACACGATGATCTTGAAGGTCTCTTCCAACCTGGTGTATTGTATTGTATTGTATTGTATTGTATTGTATTGTATTGTATTGTATTGTATTATATTGAAGGTGTCCTTGCCCATGGCATGGGGGTGGAACTAGATGATCTTTAAGGTCCCTTCCAACTCAGGCTATTCTATGATTCACTGACTTTAGAGGTTTGTTTTGGTTTTGGTTTGGTAGTTGGGTTTGGTTGTGGTTTTTGTGTGTGTGTGTGTTGTAGTGTCTTGAACCACAGGAGTATAGCCCTATCTTTAGACATTTGTGACCAAACCCACAACAAATAGAAGCTTTCTTCAAAGAGAAAGCCCCACATGAGCCAAGGTTCTTCAGGCATTGCAGTGCTCAGACACTTGCCAAATTGCTCAGAAACATCTGTGGCCAGATACAATCTGTGGTTTGCACTGGAAAATGAGCTCACCTGGCTCACATCATCACAGGACATCACATAGAGCTGCAGCTAGCAAAGCAGGTGAGATTCAGCACTCTATTACAAACTCCAGGTTTCTGGAATAGCACTTCGGGAGGTGGGTGCTGCAGAGTCCTGACCCCTCCCTGTCCCCTCTGCTCTGCCTGCATCAGCATTCCCCAGTGAGGAATTAGCTCCTGTTCAAGCAGATTGTTTCAAAGCAGGCTGAAGCTTCAGATATTTTTTCTTCCCTTTCCACAAGCAGCAGAGATGATCAGCTGAGTGCTACAGGCTCAGTCCTAGTGGCCAAAATGTTCTTGTGAGGGACACCTTGACCTACAGCTGCATCCCATTTCTTTCTTACCAGTCAGGATGGAGGTTTGACCTCCTCACCAGCTACGGTTTTCCTTGCTGATCAGAAATAATATCTAATACAGTATAAATCTGACAATGGGGTGGTGTCACCAGACATAGAGAAATTGCTCAGGGCTTTAGAAAGAGTTGTTGGGTGAGGTAGAGAAGAAATTAGCCTGCTTTAATTTAGGTCAGGATATGTGCTCTGCACCAGCATGTGCGGAGTCAGACAGATCAAGTGCAGGAATCTGTGGCCAAGACAAAGGATTTCAGAAGAGTGTTTACTTTTTACATCCCTAATCTTGCCCCTGTAGTGCAGATTTTAAGCATCCATTAGTGAAAAGAAGACAAGTATGTCTATCTTTGGGTACAAGATGGAGGGCTTAGGAACTTTAAAAGGCTAAAAAAATGAAAAATATGACAAGTCCTTTTCCCACTCAAGGGATTTTTCAGGACCTCTTGCTGTTTGATGCAGTATGGATTCCTACAATATATTGTTAGGAGAATGTCATAAAACATAGATTAGTGATTGCATTTTCACCCTTTTGATGTGCCACTTAATGAGGTGTGTGCTCTTTACTACCTGACATCAAAAAGGCAACTGCTGGAGTTTTTCACATATGCATCAAATGAATTTTTTTATGTTAATGGGTATAATCATCTAGGCAATAGAATGCTGCTTTTATATCATCTGGTTCACAGCTAATTTGAGTGTCTAGTGCCAGTGTTTACTCACTAGAGGGAAATCAGAATCTATATGGAGGTTCTGCAGCCCCTGACCATGCTACTTCCCAGTCCCAAATCAAAGGGAATGAGAGCTCGCTTTCAGGAAGTTGAGTGAAGTTTTGCATTCAAAGAAGAAGTGCCTCATTATCTGTGGTACCAGCAAAGGGCAGCAACTAAGGTGGAGCTTAGCTTTTATTTTATTTAGCTTTCATTAATACCATTCATTCAGTGAAAGCTAATGAAAGCAGTGTTAGAGCAGGGCTTATCCTTTTGCTGCTCTGCCAACACTAGTGGAACATGGAAAGGAGAGAAACTAACTTGGACACTTGGAGAGAGTAGCATGGATTTACATAGTCTACTGCTTCCACCCCTCTGAGGTTTTCCATTCCCTGTGACCTCCCAAATGAAATTTACACATGGTTTATTGATGAGGTGTGAAATAGGATGTGGTTTGTTTGTCAGCAGTTGTGTGGACACAGCAATTGGACTCCATTAACCACGTCTCCCGTCTGACCGTTCAGTGATGCTGCAGATATTTTTGTCCCAGGTTTGGCTAGCCTGTTGTGTTTAAAAAGAAGGATCATCTTCCCAGTCTGTTCTGTGCAGGGGCAGCACTGACCTGGAGAAGCACCATGCCTTAAAATTCCTACTGGCTAGGCATGAAAAGACTTTATGGCTAGTGGTCACCATCAGTGTTCACATCACCGACTGACAGGTCCAAAGCAAATCTTCATGAAACCAAAATCTTCCTGTTACTGATGTTAATGATAGTCATATCCCCATTTCTCTGAGCCCATGCACATACTGTTGAACATGTTCAGCTTGCTTAGGGTCTAGCATTTAACAGTTTATGGCTGTGTCTATAAAGTGAATGGGATTACCCTGAAAGCACTTCACAAAACACTTGTTGCGTGGCATGTTGGAAAGATGTTCAGCTTTGAGCAACAGTTGATTTGCTTCTGCAGGTAACCATCATTCTGAAGTCACATCACAGGTATCTTGAGCAGGTTTTGACTCACAGAGCAAATTACCTCCTAGAAAGACCAGGGCGTTGTCTGGCTCTGCTGTTAAAATGATTTCACTGGAAATACCAGGAACAATGCAGTGTCTCAGTTCAGACAACTTATATTATTGATGATGCCTCTGTACAAGCACAGACATCTGTCAGTGTTGGGAGAAGAAGAAGAAACCTCCCACCTTTGAAATCCATGTTCCTACGGCCTTCAAGCAGCACTTTTAATTGTTGGTTGTCTACAAGCACAATGTCAAGGCCACTGTCTTTGACCCCTTGCCAAGTTTGCTGCCATGGAGGGATTCTTACTGTCCCTTTTTTCTGGGCTTCAGTGTGGCTTCAACAAGTGTCCCAGCAGACAGCAGTGTTGCCTCAAAGTGTTGAGAGTTTGTATAGAGAAAGCTTTCTACCAGACATTCCTAAAATTCACTCTTTTCTCTTACACCTATTCACTTGAACACAACGTGGGCAAACTGCAGGATGTCTCCCAGAACAAAGCTCTACAAGAATGGATTTCAACATTCATTCCTGCACATTGCTGCATTTTAGCAACCTGTTCTTACTTGTACCACCCTGTCATTTAGTGCTTAGTCTAAAGACATTTTAGGATTATGTTTTAAAGGGCAACTAATGAAAAAGAAAGTTTGATGTTACAATGAAAACTAATGCTAATGTCAAGGGTCAGGGCTGAGCTGGTCACTAGATGGGTATCAAAGGAGCTCTGTGAGTCCCTCTGCCTTCCCAAAGGGAAGAGAAACAGAAGGCAGAGAGACTGATAAGGTGGGAAACCAGCTGGGAAGGAAAGAAAAACAATCCAGTAAGACATAAAGAGACACAAACCAGTATGGAATCCAACCCCTGATGGCAATGATGTCACCATCAACGATGATGCTGTGGGCAGTCACTGGCAAAGTCCCAGACTGGACTCAGCAGCAGAGGGGAGCTGGATTCAGGACTTGAATTATATAATTTGATTTAGGAACTCATGGACTGGGGTTGAAGACAGAATGGACAGAGTCCTCCTCAAACTCTAGCCATTTAAGAAGAGGCTTGACCTTGGTGATCCCTCAGCTTCATCTTGAAGATGACATCCGTGGGATGGAATCCCTTGCAGGTCAATTGAGGGTCACCTTTTCTGCCTGCTCCTCCACACATGTGCCACTTCTGACTTCCTGCACCCAAACAAGGGGTCAAGATTTATCAGTGCCCTTGGTCTGCAGCCCAGCCCTTGACAGGAACCCTCCCCATCATGTTCTCACTGCTAGCAGCAGCCCCTGGCTGTACAAACCTGCCCTGAACTGCAGAAAGTGCCTCACTGAGCAGAGCCTGAGCTGAGAAGTCACAGCACTGAAAGAATCAGTTCTGGTCTAGCTCAAAGCAGGACTTAGTAGTCAGGGTGTTTCAAGATTTGAGGCAGAAGCCCATTCTTCCTGTGGACCTCAGACTAACAGGTGGCTTTTCAAGAGTTTTTAAATATATCTCTGAAGATTTAAAAATAGTTTTGTACCAGAAGGCAAATACAGAGCAGCTTCCTCCATGCAGCTTATCTTTCACTTGGCAATAAATAGTGTACGGCTGAGGGAGTTTTGATATAGTTTGGCCTATTTATTCTGTTACACCTGAGTGGATTGCTTTAACACAGGACTGACAGATGAGCTCCCACTCTGGAAGGTCATTCTATGGTAATGAATTCTCATCTTTTTCTTCTCCTGGATCCTGGAGCACAGCTTTCTCAGCCTGCAGTGCTATCAACAGGCAACTGCAGGGAGAGGGAAGCGCTTTGGCTTCAGGCTGCGATCTGTGAGGCACGAGCAGCCAGCGGACCTTCCCTTTTATCTCCCAGGAGGCTGACATGGCTTTATCACTCAGAAGGCTTCAAAATAGATCCTTTTCCTGTGACTTTCTACTGCTAACCTCACTGGGAAAGGTGACATTTAAAGCTTCATACCATTTTCTGTAATATTGCCTGAGATATTTTCTTCTCCTTTTATTTAGCCTATTTTCTAATAAGCATTCTATAGGAATAATCTCTGGGCAAAGCAGACTTTAGAGAAAAGCATGATGCTGGTTCCTTTTCCTGGAAGAGTCTAACATGTAACAACCATGCAGAGCTGTAATGACCTCCAACTAACAACTTATTTACCCCATGTTCCACTTTCTAAGTATAACAGAATACTCAGCAGGTAAGACACTGAGATTCAACTGAATTGGAAAATAAGGTGAATCTTTGGGACCCAGGTCCTTGGGTTGTGTATTGGTTGAAGTTTGTCATTATTAGTGCAGTCCCTCAAGAGCACCAGGAAGAGGTCTCACCAACCTGTTGTTTGAAGCAGAGGGACAGAAGGAGACCTCCCACAGGAGTCTTCAAGTGAAGTAGGTGGCTTTGGAAAGCAGGAAACCTCCTGTTCCTTTCAAAGGAGGGACCTTGTGGAGGCTGAATGCTTATGGCATCAATATTGATCTGCATCTGGGCTTCCAAGAAGAAAAGCCTCATCCAGCATAACAGAATTTTAATCTTCAGATGTGTTCGTGGAAGGTAAACTGGCATTAGCAGATGGGTTCTCAGTGCAGCTTTCTGTGATCCTCATCTTCTCCCTAACAAGAGGAAGGGGCTAGTCCCTTTTCATCGTGTCCTGTGATAGGACAAGGGGCAATGGAAACAAACTGGAATGCAGGAAGTTCCACCTCAACATGAGAAAATTCTTTGCTGTGAGAGTGCTGGAATCTTGGAGCAGGCTCCCCAGAAAGGTTGTGGACTCTCCTTCTCTGGAGACTTTCAAGACTCATCTGTATGCATTCCTGTGTGACCTTCCCTAGGTGATCTTGCTTTGGTAGGAAGAGGTTGGACTCAATGATCTCCAGAGGTCTCTTCCAACCCCTACCATTATGTGATTATTTGAGGTAGGCAAAACAGCTTATATTTAAATCTTGGGGAGACCACTCCCTGGATTGTGTGTTGATTGAAGTTTGTCCTTATTAGTAGGTAAACTAGCTTTTATTCAATATGTGTCTTGAAGAAGACAGCCTGTGGTATTAAGAAATGCCACCTAATACACAGATAACTGAAGGTGAATTGTCTATGTATTGTCTATGAATTCTTCTTACAGAACCCCTTCAAATGGTGGCAATAACCCAATAATTCTGATAAAGAAGCTGAAAAGCAATTACTGAGCAGCGAGATGGTTACCTACCACCTGAAGGCATAATTCTATAAGATAAATGCACATGGATTTTTGACAAGTGATAAGATCACAATCTACCCAGCAGATAACTCTCCCCCTTACCATTTTACAATAGCCTTCCTTGTTTGATTGTTGTCATTCAACTTTTGCACTAGATGGAAAAAGTAGTTTTGGTGGAGGTAAAAATACCTGAGAGCTTACCTAGGGTTTCTCTTTCAGAAGTTAAAGCTCTTTGTCCTTATACCTCCCTACAAAAACATAGAATCACAGAATGGTGGGGGTTGGAAGAGACCCCTGCTAATGAAGGTTCACCTAGATCAGGTTGCACATGAACACATCCAGGAGGGTTTGGAATCTCTCCAGAGAAGGAGATTCCAGAGAAGGAGATTCCACAGCCTCTCTGGGCAGCCTGCTCCAGGGCTCCAGCATCCTCACAGGAAAGATTTTACGTGACCTTCCTTAAGTTCAAATGAAACCTCCAGGGTTCTAGTTTGTATCCATTGCCCCTGGCACCATTGAAAAGAACCCTGTCCCATCCTAATGACCTCATGAGCTATTGATCATCATTGAGAAGATCCCCTCTCAGTCTGGTCTTCTTCAGACCAGGTCTCTTGAGCCTCATCAGAAAGATACTCCAGTGCCCTGAGCAGCTTCATGGTCCTGTTCGTCTCACTCCTGTAGTTCCCTGTCCTTTTTAAACTGGGGAGTCTAGAACCGGACACAATACTCCAGGTCTGAACTCACTAGGGCAGAGCAGAGGAGAACCTTCTTCAACCTTTTGGTCACACTCTTCTTAATGCACACCAAGGGACCATTGACCTTCCTTGCCACAAGGACATATTGCTGGCTTACAGCGAACTTGTCTGCCAGCACTCCCAGGTCCTTCTCCACATAACTGCTTCCCAACCTGCTGGGACAGGATTCTACACACACCCTTGTTGGACTCTGTGAGGTTCACCTCTCCCCAGCTCTCTTTACTGTCTGGTCAGCCTCATTCCAGCTGATCCACAGGCCTCAATATTCAAGGAGAAGGCCAAAGGACATTTCCATGGATGATCCTCCTTATGTTATTATGAGATAGAAGCTGAACTGGCTGCAGAGGTGCTAAGCTGTAGAAAAAATGAATATGGGATTTCTTACCTGATGTGAGGTGGTACATGGATTGACATTCTCCATTTCTATTCTCATAGAATCATGGAATCATTTTGTTTGGAGATCCTCAAGTCTAACGGCTAACACATCACTGCCAGGTCACCACTAAACCACATCTCTCAGCACCATGTCTATGCAGCTTTGAAATCCCTCCAGACATGGGGACTCCACCACTGCCCTGGCATCCTGTTCTGCCCTATTGAATGGGACTGAATGAGAACTTAAGGAAGTGTCACTGAAGGAGGGAAAGAACTGATTACTGCTAGTACTTGAAATTACTCCTGCTAAGCTCTGTTGCCCCAAGGGAGGTTTGGATTGGCTATTAAGGTCATCAGGCTCCAGAACAGGCTTCACAGGGAAGTGATAGAGTCCCCATACCTTCAAGTGTTTAAAAGATACTTGCATGAGGAGCTCAGGGCCACTGACTAACAGCTGTGTACATGGAGATGTTAAGTTATGGTTGGATTCAATGATCTTGAGGACTTTTCCAACCAGGTGATTCTATCATTCTGGTAGATAGAAGCTTGATGTTGGTAATGGTACAAGTCTGTTTATGCAACAAAGACTGGAGGCACATTTTAACAATATTTAGTTCCTAAACTTGCTTATAAAAGGAATGAATGGCTTTGTGTCCCAGGTGAGATTTTAATCTAATGGAAATCATCTGGAGGAGCAGTGATTTTTTGGAGCAGGTGCTCAGCATCATTACCTTGTGTTAGGAAATGTAAAGACTTGATATATAAAAATTAATCTCTGGTGTCACGTACTCCTACTAAATGGAAAATAATTTCACTCCTGTCAGTTGAGCTTAACCAACATTAAATTAGTGCAAATGAGATCAGAATCAGGCCCTGAGACTGTGCAACATACTGAGGAAGAGAGAGCGAAGTGTGTTATCTGTCATTAACTTACTTTCGTATTTCCCCAAACTGCTCTTATTGGCACCAAGAGCACTGCACGTGTTTTAGATATGAGTACCAGGTTACAAACCTGAGGATGCTACTTTTGTGTAAGCCAGAAATTAGACCTTGCTTTTGCTGCTAGAAGTATTCAAGTAAATATATATTTATTTAATAATACTCTTAGCAAGATATTTAAATAGAGTGGACATGATTGAATTACTAAAGAGAAGAGAAGCAGAACATGCACAGCTTGAAGACCTCACACTAAGGAATTCATGTACAGTAACAATATAGACTGAGAAATCCTTGCTAATTTTTGTGCTTAGAAAGTCTTGAAGGCTAAAGCTGAATTACTTTCCTGCTGGATGAAATTCAAAGGCAACAATCCTGAAAATCATTTTGATGTAGATAGCATAGCCATACAGAAGCTCAGACTCTCAGATTTGCTCTGTGTCCCAGCATGTCTGTCTGAACATTCTTGATTAGTGCTTCCTTAATTGAACATAAATTTATAGAGTTGTACATAGCTGATACATAAAGTTTACATTTCAAAACAGTTTCCTAGTCCCACAGATTTGTGACAATCCCTGGAAGAACTCTGGTCTCAAACTGCTAGCCATGCAGTTAATTGTTTTTCTGTGATAATTGGAAGCCTCAACATGTTTTGCTGGGGTTTTAATCAGAAACTGTTTCCAAATTAAGGACTCTTGCTCAGACTTTGTGCCTGTGCTTTGTGCTCCCTGAGAAATTAATCTTAATAGAAAACAATCAAGTAGTTGCCTGTATGCTCTGAAATCCACGGAGATTAGAAGTTAAGGTGCTTATTCATGTGAAAAGCTTCACCCCAGACTGGTCTGACACAAACAAACATTCCCCATCCAGAACTGCCTTGGCAAGATGGTGTTGACAGAATAACTTCCCTCCCCAAATGGGATTTTGTCCATGTAGGTGCAAGTGCAGCCTCACCCAAGGCTGGTTTTGCCTTGTACTCTTGAGACAAGGTGCCAGATCAATTGCTGCAATAAGGATTTCAACACATTCCAATTATGGAAATCTCATTCTTAGTACAAACCTTTACTTGGGGAACTTAAAGGGGAACCTCCCCCCACCCCTCTGCCCCAAACCCCTGATCTCTTAATTCCCAGAAGCCTTGAGAGAAGGTTTTAAAGCTGGTGGAGTGGAGATAAATGCAAAGAAAAGAAAACACTTTGAAAGCATGTTTCAAGAAAAACATTTCAAAGTGCTACCAATAAACACCTCCATTACCACATCACTTCACATTTGCAAACCTCAGCAAATTCTCTTCCTTGAGAAAAAAAAAAACACCTCAGACCTCTCTGAGGAATCACCAGCTCAGCAGTCCTAACAGCAGCTGCCTGGGAGTTCAAGGGTTTAGGTTTAGAGTTGAGGGAATCCTGTAACTGCTGCCTCAATTCACACAAAGGGTTTGCAGATGACCTGAGCAAGATCTCACCTTGAACAAAACAGGGAAAAGTCACAAAAATGCACTAAGGCAGGTTCTGTTTCCTGGTGTTGCAGATGGTGGGACAAAGTTCATTGTCTCTTGGGTTTTAAGCCATTGGTGAAGGGAAGAGAATCCATCAAAATATACCAGAGGAGAGAAGATGGTATCAGAAAATATAAGAAAACAAGGCTAAAGAACAACTTGGAGGGCAGATAAAGAAAAGACCACTGCTCTGACCTTGCAAAAAGATAGTTCAGGTCCACCACCTCCCTGGGCAGCCTGTTCCATAGCAACACTAATGACCCTGGGACTTTAAAGTGTGAAAAAATGACTGGATCCTGTAGATGAGCAGAAAATCATGGAATCATTTGGTTGGAAAAGCCCTTTAAGATCATCAAGTCCAATCGTTCTCTAACTCTACCAAGGCTGGTGCTAAACCATGTCCCTGAGCACCACATGCCTGCCTCTCTGAAATAACTCCCTGAGGAGGGATTCAACCACCTCCCTGAGGAGCCTCTTCCAGTGTCTGATCCTGTCCTAGAAATCTTGGGAGACCAATTTTTTTTAGACACAATATGCACGGAAAGAGAGGTATGAATCTCACTTTTATGGATCTTAGGTGTTACAGCACTGAGTGCAGCATCTCTAAATCCCACTGAGGCAGCTCTCGATTCCTTCTTTCTCCAAGGAGGAGACATGCTGCACCTTGACTATTTATTGTGGGAGATGTGCTTAATCAAAGGGCATGCTAGATACCATGAAAGGACTGCAAATCTAAGGCTTGTTGATGGTTGCCTTGAAAGGAAGAGAACAGCACTGGCCTGCTGGCAAAGTGATTTTTCAGGGGAAGTTGGCAGGTTTTGTGAGAACTACAAACCAGTCAAGTGGAGCTCAAAGAGCTCAAGGAATTGGAGGCAGTGAAGGCACCACTGCTCGATGATGCTAAAACTTAGCATGGAAATACCTGCAGCTGACTTTTACCTCTGGAAAGAAAGGCTGGTGATGAAACTGTGGACATGAGCTTAATAATCCCGCTGTGAAAGGACTTCCAGAAAATTATTTCTGTTTTTTGTTGGCTGCTTCTCACCCACACTTTAGAAACACATAAACAATTTACAGCAACAAAGGGCTTCCCCCACCTTCCCTGACACAAATGTAATAATTGTTGCACTTACTTTACGGTTTTCCTTTTGGAGAGAAAGAGTAAATTGATGCTGATCAGAGCAGAGGATGTGCAGAACAAGAGGAGATAAGTAACAGATGGTCACTGAATGACCACATAAAGTAATCCTGTGAAGGACTCTGGTCCAGGGAATGAGCAGCACGGTGCAGTTTCCCAAACTTAAGTAGGCACTTTTGAAACAGGACTCTGAACTGTTTTAAAAATGCCTCAGTATTGTGCCTGCAGGGGAACCTGGTTTTAATGTGTTGGCATCGATTTCAGGAATGACTTCTGGCAAGCTCAGCTCACTGCACAGTACATGGTGGCGGTCATGATGATTGTATCTCGTATCCATTCTGTGCAGAACTAAATCTGATTGAATTCTGAAATGAAGCCAAACTCCTTCATACCCAGGTGTGTTCTTGACCCAGAGCTTCCTTGCTAATTAGCCCACCCCTCCTTAATGGTTAATTTCTGCATTTTGTACAAAACTTACGACATTTGACATTGCTGCTTCCTGAATGGTAAATATGCAGCAGCCCAATCAACAGGTCTCTGCTACTCTAATGTTTTGTTGTTGTTAGAGGCCAAGAAGCCACAACAATGGACCAGGAAAATCCCTGCTGTTTTGCTCTGGAAGAAGCAGAATACCTTTCTGATCTCCAGGGCTGAAGCTCAGGAGAGTTTTGAGTGTCAAAATTTTCTAATCTTTTATTCTGCTTTACTTCCCCAGCAATACATATTCATGAGGAAGGTCATTATAGCAGCACCCAGTAGTGCGGCTCCAGTTTCAAACGGAGGCACTGGGCCCTTCACAGCCGTGCTCACGGAAGAGGACTGCAGAACTGAACACCAAGGTGGGGAGAAGAAAGTGATTTTTTGAAACCTAATGAAACAAAAAGTGTTTTCACTCACATTATTGGACTACCAGGGGGAAAAGCGATTTCTAACTTATTTGAGCCTGTCTTCCTATTGATTTTAAAATGGGAGTTTGCCTTGGGAGGATGCAGGCTGGGTGCTGCACAATGTACTTTTCCAAGTGCTGCACGGGGTGTGTGAGGACGGTGGGCTGAAGGCATGGATTCACACAGCCTGGTCACAGAAGTTCAGTGAAGAATGGGCTGGAAGACACTACAAGGAACAGGTCTGTTCTACTACAGTGTCTGTGACTACTCAAAATCTCGATGACACCAAAACCCAACTGGTGTAAAACAACTAACCAAGAAAGCTTTGGGTAACTGTGGTGTGGAACTGAGAAGCTTCTTAGTTCTTTCTCAGACTACTGGAGCCTGAAAAAGATCTGCATGTTCTGAAGTTAGCCCAAACCTGTCCCATATGCACACTCCTCTCCTCCTTCAGGTTCAGGTGGCCCTGAGCTGACCTAATCCAGGCTGTGCTTTTACCTAACTGCTCATTCCTGCTGTTTGAAATCCTTTTGTTGCCAGAAAATGGCCTCCTCTTTCCAGGGGATTTTAAATGGCAACTTAGTTCTAATTTGTTTATTTTCCTTTTTTTGTTTTCTCTCCTTTTTTTTTTTTTAAGGAAGAAATCATTCTCCCACAGCTGAGATTGCTTTTATTGGAATATTCTGAATATTACACAATGATGCCATTCAATGAGTTAAACCCACCACTCTCCAGAGACTACTGAAAATTCAGTAACCTTGGCAACAAAAGAAAAAGCAATCCCAGTTTAGCTGTTCAAAAAGAAGAACAAGCACCCATCTGCATGTGAACATATTGTTAACAACTTCGATTGGCTTGCTTTTATTTTCCTAATCTTATGGCTCAAGCCTACATTTCCTCCTCTTGCTTCCTTAAACATTCCAGTATTACAAAATACCTTCCCCCCCCCCCCGCCCCCAGAGAAAGCTTGTCCTACAGCACAGAACATAAACTGGGCAGGAAAAAGAATCAATTTTCTCTCTACAACTGGACCAGAAAGTCTAGAAATGGTGCAGAAACCTATAGATTTGCCTACAGTCCACAGAGAGTTGAAAGTTGACTCTTGTCAACTGACTATAAACAGAAAATAAAGGCATTCACTCAGGTAATTTTTCCAGCAAAGCAAGCAGTCCCTCAGGATTATTTTCATATCAAGACTTTCAGAGAGTGTATAAATTTGCTCTGTTCCGGTTTGTGCTTTTCAGAGTTCTAAATTTGCATTTTGAAAGGCTAAAAAGTGCATGAAGAGGTGGATAGTGTGTACTCCAGATTAGCAATCAAGAACAGAACTATTTACTTTGAGGGTGCTGGAACCCTGGAGCAGGCTGCCCAGACAGGCTGTGGAGTCTCCTCCTCTGGAGAGATTCTAGAGCCACCTGGACATTGTGATCCTGGGCAAGCTGCTGTGGGTGCCCCTGCTTTAGCAGAAGGATGGGACTGGATGATCTCCAGAGGGCCTTTCCAGCCCCCCCATCATGCTGAAATCTGGTATAGCTCCCAAGGCTGACCTGTGTAAGAGACAAGGTGGTGAGCCTAGCCAGTGCTCCCAAAGAATATCTGGAGCTAGCAGGGAAAGGCTGGATGGCTGTGTGCTCTGGCACCCAGCATCCTCGAGCTCGCTGGTACTCTGCAGGGCTCCGTGGTTGAAAACTGCTCTTGCATTTGGCTGCCTGAGTTTTCGTGTGTGCCTTTGCTTCTGCAAATTGTACCAAAGTCTTTCCTCTCATTCATTTCAGGAGCTTCAGGCAATAAGTTCAGGCCATCTAAGAGCAAACTATAAAAAGCACTGGGTGTTGTCTTTTTTGCAAGGTTGTGGAATAATTTCTTTCCCTGAGCGAGTGATAATATGGATTTGGAGCACAGCTTCCCCGGATTTATTTAATAAAAGGTTACCATTCTTCTCCAAGCAGAAACAAGCAGAGAAAAGAAAGCTCTTCTCTTGCACACAATGGAAGGCAGGATTATAGAATAAACGCAAGGGAGATAAGAAAGGTGAATCAATTTGAATGACCTTTATTCAAGCTTCACTGAAACAAATGAATGAGGTGAATTATCCCCTGGGAAATAAAGCAGAAATAAGAAAATAATTACTAAATAGCAAACTAAAGGGGGGGGGGGGGGAGCTAATTGTATTGAAAGAGATTTGCCAAGGTTTCTTAGTTTAAAAATAGCTAAGAGTATGTTAAAACATGGATAAATTAAAGCTGAGCAAACACAATAAAGTACTCAGATAGCTAAACTGGGAGTGGGGCATAGCATGCTCTTGCAGCTGAGAAATGGCCTTGCCTGTTTGCACCATTAGGCTTCTAAATTTAGTCCTCCTACCTTATGGATCAACTGGTTTGAGACTAATTGGCTCTGTAATCCTGTGAGATCCTGGGTGTCCATCCTTCACACAAGACAGGACCCTAAATATTCCCCTGCAAAAAAGCAGGTAAATGGGTTTTGAATGGAGTCCTAAACCATAGGTGTGGGGCTCAAGTGTCAGAGGGTTAGGTAAACCCTGTCATGGTGCACAGAATCCTCAGATGGACTTACAAGTGTCTGACTGTGCAAAGCAGAAATATCTCTGAGCCAAGTTCATAGAATCAATCACAGAAAGGCAGGAGCTGGAAGGGACCTCTGAATATGACAGAATCACAGGACGTTAGGTATTGGAAGGGACCTTGAAAGATCATTTAGTCCAGCCCCCCTGCCAGAGCAGAATCACCTATGGCAGATCACACAGGAATGCATTCGGAAGGCTTGTGAATGTCTCCACAGAAGCAGACTCCACAACCTCTGTGGACAGCCTGCTCCAGGGCTCTGTCACCTTCACACTGAGAAAGTTTTTCCTTATGGTCACGTGGAACCTCCTCTGCTCCAGCTTGCACCCACTGCTGCTTGTCCTGTCATTGGACATCACTGACCAGAGCCTGGCTCCATCCTCCCAACACTTGCCCTTCACATTTTTATAAACATGAGTCACCTAGTCCAACTCCTCTGCCAAAGCAGGTTCATCTAAGAATGTTTCCAGGTGGGTTTTGAAAGACTCCAGAGAAGGATACTCCCCAACCTCTCTGGACACCCTGCTCCAGTGCTTGGTCACCCTCAAAACAAAGTTTCTCTTTGAACTTCCAAGTGTTCCAAGACATCCTCTCCAGCCCAGGTGCACCAACAGCTTTTGCAGGTCCTGCACACATGTCCACAGCCTCTGCTGCTTGTGGCCATCTGAACACTGCTTCTTGCCATGCTACACATCATCTGCCTTGCAGTGGTGGGCAGGATTTTATGTGGTATTTTCCCTCCAGATACTTTTCCCCTATGATTCAAATAACCCCTTGGTTTCACAAGCTGCACATGCAGCTTTGTTTATTTGTTTGGGTTTTGTAATTTTTTGTTTGTTTGTTAAGCTTAAAACTCCCATCTTGGCCACCTTTTGATACAGCAGCCAACCAACTAAGCCCATGAATGACATGGTGAGAAATTCCTGCTGGTGCACAGGTCCTGGAGTCATAGATTTAAGCAAAGCGATGGAATTTGGCAGCTTTCCTCTCCAAGCAAGATTATGTCAGTTGCTCCTAAATCCATCGATCCAGGGAGACAGTAATTAGTTAATTTAATGAGAAACAAAGGATTTTAGCCTGAGGAATTTACAGTACTAACAAGGCAAGTTATTATCAGAAGATGTTTCCAATAAAAAGCTTCAATCAGCCAACAAGCGTATTGTCCCCTGATTTACAAACTGAAGCATCCTTTGTGGTTATCACCACAGGACAGGCTAATGCTGGAAGATCTCCTGCCCTCACAGTGGTGGTGGCTGCACATACAAAGTGCTTGCTTTCTTTGAAGAGCAGTAATAGGAAAGCACCTTTCTCAACATCTTTGCAGGGTGCAGCCATGTCCGTGGATAGTTTTGGTACTTCCTGTTATTTCACCACCAGTGAGGAAATCTGCATCATCAGTTTGCTGAAATTTAGTGGCACCTGCCCCTGGGGAGGAAGAACCCCCTGCAGCAGTACAGGTAAGGGGTTAATCTGCTGGGAAGAAGTTCCAAGAAGGAACTGGGAGTGTTGGTGGACAACAAGTTCTCCATGAGCCAGCAATGTGCCCTCTTGGCCAAGAAGGCCAATGGTTTCTTGGGGGGCATTAAGAAGAGTGTGGCTAACAAGTAAAAGAATGTTCTTCTGCCCATCTACTCTGTCCTAGTAAGGCCACACCTAGAGTATTGTGTCTAATTTTGGGGTCCCCAGTGTAAGAGGGACAGGGAACCACTGGAAAGAGTCCAACAGAGACTACAAAGATGCATCTCCATGAGAAGGAAAGGCTGAGAGAGCTGGGGCTGTTGAGCCTGGAGAAGAACAGCCTGAGAGGGGATCTGCTCAGTGCTCAGAAAGAGTAAAGGGTGGGGTGCAAGGGGACAGGGCCAGACTCTTGTCAGTGGTGCCCACTGCCTGGACAAGGTGGCAACAGGCAGGAAAGGAAGCCAGGATGTTCCATCTGAACATGAGAAATTCTTTGCTGTGAGGCTGCCAGAGCCCAGAGAGACCTCCAGAGGTCCTTTCCAAGCCCTACCAGGCTGTGATTCTGTGACATTTCTGGTACTGCCTGACTGCTGTGGTTGCCATGTGGGGGAATGTAGAGGACAGGGGAATTTGGATTGGAAAGGGAGATGTGCTGCTCAGTAAAATGGTCCCCAGAAGTAGTGGCTTCAGAATCCAGCCGGCTTCAGAATCCAGCCAGCTTCAGAATCCAGCCTGCTTCACAATGTAGCCAGCTGCACAAAATTCCCATCACACAAGCAGTAAGTCAGTTTACACATGTAAATACAAGGCTGTCTCTTATATTTCTCTTTGCTTACATAAAATAGACATTGGAGTATAAAAACATTGTGATTAATTTGGGAATTAGTTGGCTGAGTATTTAAACAATTCCCCAACCAGAAAATGAAGAACTATTTAACTAAAAGAAAAGTCACTATCTGCTCTGAGGAGGCTTTAAAAGATGATTTAAATCTTATAAATATTGAAAGGCCTGCACAGAAGCTAATGGATTTTAAAGGAAAAGCAAAACAACTTGTTTATGAGAAGCAGCATCTTATCTTCCCCTAAACCACTTACATAAAAGAGTAAATCCAGTCCTGTGACTGTGTTTTGAACATTCCCTCTGTCGAACTAGGCTGTATCTCCACCAAGATGCAGCTGGGATTTTGTGAAGAAGAAGATGGACCTATTTCAGGTTGAACAGGTAAAGGTGCACTACAGGGACATCTCAAGGCCTTGAATAAGCAAGGTGAAGATGCATCTTTCTCATCCTTCCCTTTCTTTGCTGTAAATAAGAGACCCTGTCCAGTGTCTGATGACTGTGCTCACTTTAAATTGTGGTTGCCTGAGAAGACCTTCATGGTCTAAAGGAGTAGGCATGATGCTCCTAGGGGGCTGTTTAAAAGAGAACTTGAAATGTCAGTAATGTCATTAATGCATCTATGCAGTGCAATCGTGTCTGTCTCCTGCAGTGTGTGCTTGAGTGTATCTTTGCACAGATACTTGTGCATTTGTAGGTGAGCACAAGATTGTGGCGTGGTGGTGGGTCAGCTTGGACCTCATACAGCATGTCTTGGCCACTCCTGTTGGGTCACAACAAACCAATGCAATGCTACAGGCTTGGGGGAAAGCGCCTGGAAAGCTGCCCAGCAGAAAAGCACCTGGGTGGTGCTGGTCGACAGCCAGCAGCGTGGCCAAGAGCATGCTGGCCTGGATCAGGAATAATGTGGCCAGCAGGACCAGGGAAGCGATAATGCCCTGGTAATGCCATACCTTGAGTACTGGGTTCAGTTTTGGGTCCCTCACTACAAGAAGCAAATCAAGAGGCTGGACTGTGTCTGGAGAAGGGCAGCAAAGCTGATGAAGGGTCTGGAGAAGAGGGCTGGTGAGGAGCAGCTAAGGGACCTAGGGTTATTTAGTCTGGAGAAAAAGAGGCTGAGGGAAGACCTCATTGCTCTCTATGACTCCCTGAAAGGAGACTGGAGGGAGGTGAGGTTGGTCTCTTTTCCCTAGTATCAGGTGATAGAACAAAAGGAAGTGGCCTGAAACTGTGCCAGGGGAGATTTAGGTTGGAGACTAGGAAAAATGTCTTTGCTGCAGGAGCGGCCAGGCACTGGAGCAGGCTGCCCAGGGAGGTGGTGGAGTCGCCATCCCTAGGGGTTTTCAAGAAACAAGTGGGCATGGCGTTTCAGGACATGGTTTAGTGGCCATGGTGGTGTTGGGTTGATGGTTGGACTTGATGATCTCAGAGGGCAACAATTCCAGGATTCTATGAAAGCTACAAGATCTGTGTTCACAGAAAGCAAACAACCCCAAACATCTGTCACTTTTATCCTTTTTGGGTTAAGGCTACACCTACGTGCACATTGTCCACTTGGTTATTAAGCTTAGTCACGAAGACAAAACCACCACTTGCACACATACTGAAGATAAAACAGTGCCTGGTGCACACCATGCCTATCTGAGAAAAGAAATACATCCTTGCTAGTGCACCCCTTGAACCTGTAGAAAGGTGGAGGCGATGTTTGTGGTGTGGGGTTTGGTTTGGTTTTGTTTAAATAAATCTCAGGGAACAAGAAACCTCAGCTGAAGGAGATTCTGCAGAAATCCTGCCCTAGCAACACCGTTACCATGCACAAGCAGTACATCAAACCTTACTCCACTAAGAGACTCTGTTTGAGAAGGGAATAAAACTTTATTTTTAACTAAAGATAAGGTGCTTGCAAATGTTTCCCTCACCTTTAAAGATACCGTGAGCACAATTTGAATAGAAGCAGGACTCAATATAAACTCAGAATAAAGCCTGTGCTACAAAAGCAGATAGCTGGTGAGTCCTCAGATACTGATCTTTGCTGTGCAAAACCTGCTTCCACCATTATTGCATTGGGAGAAACAGAGCATTTGGGTTTGATTCCAGAGAAATAGAAGTAAAGAGGACAATAGCAGGCACAAAGGAGGAGCTGCTGTAATAAAGAAAGAGGGCATATGAATGGAGAAGGCTTCTGGCAGCTTCATAGAATCACAGAATCATTTTGGTTGGAAAAGACCCTTAAGATCATAAAATCCAACCATTCTCTCTCTCTGCCAAGTCTGGGGCTAAACCATGGCCCTCAGTACCTCATCTCTGCATCTCTGAAACACCTCCAGGAATGGGGATTCAGCCACCTCTGTGGGGAGTGTGTTGCAGTGTTTGAGAACCCTTTCAGTCAAGAAGGTTTTTTTAATATACAATCTAAACTTCCCCTGTTGCAGCTTGAGGCCATTCTCTCTCTTTCTATCATTTATTCCTAGGAAGAAGAGACTAACCCCCACCTGCCTCCAACCTTTTTTCAGAGAGTTGTACAGAGCCAGAAGGTATCTCCTCAGCCTCCTTCTCTCCAGGCTGAACAATCCCAGTTCCCTCAGTCCTAGAGGTTGGTTTTGGGACGCTCCTTTGTGAGCATTTATAGAGAGGGACAGGACTTCAGGGCAGTCCTATACATAGGGTCTGGCTGTGGGGGTGGCAGAGATGTGCCAGGACATCACTAGAAAGAATGGAGGTCATTGATGCCTGTGCATCTGGGCACTGGCATCTCATTCAAGGTGCTACCCCGTGAGCAAAGTCTGGGCTCTGTGCATGCAGGAGAGTACTTCCGGGACAAGCTGCAGCTGTCGCTGAGCCAGCCCCTGCTCCATCCTCTGTGGGCAGAGCAGTGGCTAGCCAAGGCTGGGATCTCCAGCATGGCCACAGTCCATTCTGGAGGCCAGACTGGCACTGGCAGACACATGGCTATCACCTAGAAGAGACCTAGACCCTGTGAAGAAAGATGGTTCACAAAAGACAGTCCTGCAAGTGGGCAAGGTGAATAGGAGAGAGACATGAAGGATGAGGGAGATGAAGGATGCACTCAGAACAATGTGACTCTGGGAATAAATCCACTTTCTCCTCTCCCAAAAGCTGACTGTGGAGCCACAGCCTGCAGAGTGTTAATGACTGCCACCAGTTAATCATAGAATCACCTGTTTGGAAAGAATCTTGAGATCATTGAGTCCAACCATAAGAAATTTCTTCTAATATCCAATCCAAACTTCCCCTGGTGCAACCTGAGGTCATTTCTTCTTGTCCCATCACTTGCTACCTGGGAGAAGAGATCAGCCTCCACCTCGCTACAACCTTCTTTCAGGGAACTGTAGAGAGCGAGGAGGTCTCCCTCAGGCTCCTGTTCTCCAAGATGAATCACCCCCAGGTCCCTCAGCTGCTCCTTGTAAGTCTTGTGCTGCCCTTCTCTGGACTTTCTCCTTCCCTTCAGGGCCATGGTCTAACAGTCGTGTACAGGGAGATATTAGGTTATGGCTGGACTTGATGGCCTTGAGGTATTTTCCAACCAGGAGATTCTATGATTGTATTATTTCTGTTTCAGCAGCACAAACCCCACAAAAAGCAGACTGGGCTGCTGAGAACGTAACTGTGGGTAACTGATGGTATGAAAATGTGGCTGATCCCCTGGTAAGAGGGACCCCAGGTCTGTCACACTCACATGTTCTGGGTCACCCCATCACCGTGATGTTGATAGAGCTTTGGAATTGAAGGGCAGTGCATAGGAAGGTATTTTGGTTCTCAGAAATGGCCACTTTGCACCTTAGCTCTTGTCAAGGGTTAGGGTTTGGCCAGTCACTAGAGAAGTGACGGACACTCTCTATGAACCCAAAGGGAAGAGAAAGGGAACAAGTGAGAGAGACTGGAGACTGATGGGGTGGGAAAGAAACTAAACCAGCTGGGATGGCAATAAGAACAATCCAATGAAACAGAGACAAAGAGACAAACCAATATGGCACCAAATCCCTGATGGGAAGGACATTACCACCACCACTGGTGCTGTGGGAAAGCACTGGATTTTTTTTTCCCCTTTTAAAACATTTCCAGGAGCAACTTCTCCACAGTCTGATTTGCTCTCTTAGCTGAGCAGACCCAGTGCAGGTGCAACCCAGTGGAGTTCTCTGCTTGTGTACACCCACATTCCCAACAAGGCTCTCAAACGGCATTGTTCAGGCTTGCCACAGAGGCTACCAATTACACTCTGTGTCTTACATGGCAACTGTTTACAAGAAAATTACATTGTTTATGCATTTTTGCTGCAGTTAGCAAATTATCTTAAATGTCAAGTTGCTTGATACAGAAATAAGGGAGTTTATGCTTGGAAGCGCTACAATTGTTGGTAAATTGCATTCAGCAAAGAATTACAGACATTTAAACATCATTTGGAAGGAAAACACTTTCCCAGGGGATTCATCTCACACCATAAACTACCCAAGTGAAAGCTGAGCAATTTACAAATGTCAGCAGCACAAAACCAGCCCAGCTCCTGAGCATGATTAGTCACATGCAGTTAACGGCTTAACTAACAGTTGCACAGCACTGCTATTGATTCCTCATTGCTTTCCTGAAATTAATCTGATAGCTCTTCATTAATCATTAATTGTGCTGTGAGCCTCGGAGGGACTCAGGAGCATTGCAGGAGGTCAGTCATGGACTGGACCCAGCAGTTTGTGGCATAACGATGAAAAGTGAGACACATCTGTCATTCTGAGTGTAAAAGCCTCCCGTAGCCATCACCCTGGTTCTCACTGCTGCCTTCAGTGCCTCCCTGACAGCACCTTTTCTCCTTAAGGCCCATCTTTTGCCTGGAAAGTGTTTGTGAGCCCTCTGGAAATCTGCCATATTGCACGGCTGGTACTTCCACTCCCTCTCCTCATCTTCCCTAAAATCTTTAGCCTTCCCTAAAGAATCCATTTCTGGTGAGCAAAAATGCTTGTTTTCCTCCTGGGGGTCATCTTTTCTCGTGTAATCACAGAATCACAGAATACTGGAGGGCTGGAAGGAACCTCTGGACATCATCCAGTCTAACTCCTCTGCTAAAGCAAGTTTGCCTAGATCAGGTTGTCTGGGATCTCATTTTCCAGGTGGGTTCTCTCCAGAAAAGGAAGCTTCACAAGCTCTCTGGGCAGCCTACTCCAGGGCTCTGAAACCCTCACAACAAACAGGTTTTTCCTCAGGTTCATGAGAAGATATGGTCTCCTGGTCTGCTTACTATCCCCATGCAGTACCCAACCCAGAGTGCATCATGACAGTCTCTTGTATTCAACTGCTGCTTCTGTGGGAAAGTGCACCAGGAGTGACTGACACCCCCTGAGGCTGTGCTCCCATTCACTGAGACCTGGACAGGCTGGAGAGCTGGATGGGGAGAAATCCAATGAAATTCAGTAAAAGCAAGGCTAGGATCCTGCATTTGGGGAAGAACAACCCCACAGACTGGTGTGGACTGGGGCCTGACCAGTGTGGAGAGCAACTCTGAAGAAGGGACAGGAATAATAAATTGAAGGATCTTTTTTCCCCAGTCACAGAACAATTTCAAGCATGTTTCACTGCATCTTCTTATTTACATTAAGGTGAGATTTATTTCATCTGGGTTTTTCACAAAATGTGTCATTACAAGCTATGATAAACACCACAGCACCATTTTTTCTTCAGCTGGGACAGTCTTACAAAGGAAAGAGCGGTCGATAGCCACTCAAAATCCATAAACAGGACCTTGGTGCCAACGTGATGGTGCCAGTCAAATCTCTGCACTCCAGGAGCTTTTTCTACCTAGTGAAGATTGTGTTTGTTACAGTGTGAGAGCTATCAGCTCATAACTTCAGGGAGCTTCAGTAACAGAAGTGCCATATCAGGGATATGCAGTGTTGTGGTGGAGGAAGAAGTCTTATGGATGAAAGGCTTTAAAATAGGAGCCCCCTTCAAAATGTCACTTACAGCACTGGATACACAAGGTGACATCTTTCACATGTTGTTTTGGTTTCTTTTCCATTTATCAAAATGAAACATGACATCTACTGTAAATGATATTCCCATTTAGTGCTTAATGATACATCTGCTGCATATTATGCACAAATTCTGGTGGTTTGCTAAACAGATATTTTGTTTGGCGACAACCTTTATGCCTGACGCAAGGTTTGCGAGCTTCAGCCTACCTACCATGGAAGCTGGTGTAATCGTGAGTTGTGTCTACAAGCCAAAATGGTTTAGTTATTACAACAGAAAGAAAGAGTTTACCAATCCTGGATTTCTCAGCAGGCTGAGTTCCTGAAAAAAACATCAGTTTCAAAATGTGAAGTGCCTTCAAGAACTGTAGCTCTTTTCCCTCACAGGGTAAGAATGGCATTTTGTCAACAGCAATTACTACCAGGATGGAAAATGTAAGAGAAAATAATCATATCTTTTTGTTAGCTTCTGGTGTGCTAGATAAGCCATGTGGACACACTCAGAATTTCATGGGATTCAGGGGTGAAAGAGCATAGAAAAGCGTATTGCTCCAGTCCTCCTATCCATGTCCTATTTAGCAGTCTCTAAGCTGAGCAGCAGCTCAGCAGCAAGGTAATTTTTGAAAGTTAAGCAGTGGGGAAAAAAAAAAAGTTAAATGGATTTTGTTCAATCCTGTCTAAATGAACTTTATCGTTTCTTCTCATTTTTTTTCTCTCTTAGACTCTAGGCTTTTTGAAAGAAATTTCTTGAACTTTGACAGAGTCAGTGGGAGTAAATTAGCTCTTAACATCACTGAGGCAATGATCTGAAGGAGTTAAATGTACACGTTAGTGAAAAAAATCCCAGTTAACTTGTGATTGGTGTCCTGGCCTCATATCCAAGACACACTGCTTACAGTGATCTGTCTCATGTGAGTGCTTGTTGCATTGCTTTTAAAATGGTTCATGGCGATCGCAGTTCTAGGACAGCTGCACTAAGTGGACTCTGAGAAAGGGAAACCTAGATTTATAAGTGAGGAAAAATTATTACTTTCCCCCTGATTTCACAGTTACTTTCTAAGGCAATCAAAAGCTTGTTTGATCCAATGAGAAAGAAGAGTAAAGAGTCTTGTTTAACATCTTTATAAAGGATGTGGATGAGGAGATGGAGTGCTCCCTCATCCTCACTGAGGTAAGTTTGCACACAACACCAAGCTGGATAAGAAGGTAGGAAGGCCTCTTCTCCAAAGTAACTAGCAACAGGTCAAGAGGAAATGGCCTCAGGTTGTGCCAGGAAGCTTTACATTGGATATTAGGAGAAATTCCTGTACTGCAAGAGTAGTGAGGCATTGGAACAGGCTGCCCAGGGAGGTGGTGGAGTCACCGTCCCTGGAGCTGTTCAAGAAATGTGTAGCCATGGCACTTCAGGACATGGTTTAGTGGGCATAGTGGTGGTGGAGGGTTCACTACTGGACTCGATGATCTTAGAGGACTATTCCAGTCTGAATGATTCTATGAATCTATACATAGGTCCATATTTAAAATCTGCTTCTCACACACCATAAAGCTTTACATCATGGTAAAGAAGGTGACTTCTGTGTACTGACAATACCAGATTTCTCTATAATTAGTATAATTGTTAGCATAGATAAATGATGACTTCAAAATAAATCTCAATGCTAGAAATTCATGCCATGACCTAAAATGGAGTTAAATTTCATGGCCAAGCTACATTAGATAGTGTTTCAGCACCAAGCCACCAGTCTGAGGGTTTAAAAGATCATCAATAAGAAGTCTTTTGATAATACTTGTTTCAGAACCATCTGTCCTCACTCTGAGCTTTTATCTGGAGATTGCTCATCCACAATTTTGGGACAGAGCTGAAGAAAAGTCTCAGTTTTTCCTGACATCTGTTGCTTCCCTGATAAAAAGTTAACTTCCACTTCAATCCTTAGCATCGAACCACCATCAGTCAGGCCTCACATGCTACCACCACTTATAGAGCTGCTTCACATGGGACAAGGGGCAATGGCTTCAAACTAGAGAAGGGCAGATTCAGATTGGATATCAGGAAGAAGTTCTTCACTATGAGGGTGGTGCAACACTGGAACAGGTTGCCCAGGGAGATGGTTGAGGCCCTTTCCCTGGAGGTAGTCATGGTGAGGCTTGACGAGGCCCTGGGCAACCTGATCTAGTTGGGGATGCCCCTGCTGACTGCAGGGAGGTTAGACTAGATGACCTTTGGAGGTCCCTTCTGGCCTGCACCATTCTATGATTCTATGAAAATAATCCATACTGTTATGCACTTGCTACTATCAAATAGTTATCATTTTATATCCCCAAACTGGCTGCAGAAGATTATAACCATTTATGGTTCAGGAATAGAAGTAGGCAATGCTGTAACCACATCTGAAGCCCCAGGCCTCCTGGTCTTCTCCAACAGTGATGACAATTTGTTTACAGAAAAAAGTGTCCACAGGTCTAGAAAAGAAGTATTAAGGAAAGTGAATGTGTACAGAAAAAAAAATTCTCCATTTTTATCTCTGGAGAGAAGTTGGCCAAAGCTTTTGGCCAGGCTGGTGTGTGGGAGGGGGTATTGCCTTCTTTCTCCATTCCACTCACGCTGCAGCTCAAATCTCAGGAGCAGATGGCTCTCTGGTCAGCACCTGAAACCTCACCTGCACACTTCTCTGACAACACATCAAGCTCTTAGAGGTTGACAGTGATCCTGAGCATTCCAGGTATGTGGCCTTGTCAAAATAAGTTGACCTCTAAATGATGCTCCAAACATTAAGATATCTGAGGTGCTACTGAGAGAAAGCCAAAAAAGTTGACTTAATGTGAACCTTTCACCTGAGTTTGAAGCCTCTGCCATGTTCATATCAGGTTAAAGGAAAAGTAAGAGGCAAATCATTATTTTTGATCTTACCTGTCACTCAGTGTATTTCCTCCTAAGGAAGCTGATGTCTCAGGAGATATGCCCCAGGTACCACTTTTTGGCACCTGTCCAAAAGGAGAACATAGCAATCTGTTATTCTGACAGGCAGGTCGATATTTAATGATAAATTATATTTTTTTGTTTTTAAATACTACCACTTTTCTAAGTGAAAACTCTCCAGTTGATTGAGAAGATCATGCCCTTACCTACGGTCTCTAGTCCTGCCAACTTCCTTTTCTGCCACCATAATCTGTTTTCTTGTGACATCCATGGGAAGGCCCAGGGTGAACAAGCTGTGGTGAGTGTGCCATTTCTACACATCCTGTCCTAGACTTGGGGTTGGAAGCTGGCTCCTGTCCTCTCTTCCACCCAGACCACCAAAATGATGCTGATTTCCTCATGCTGCTGATGCCTTTGTCTCCACAGTGACACTGGTGCTATCTGAGCAGCATAGAATCATAGAATAGTTTGGGTTGGAAGAGACCTCCAGAGGTCATCTAGTCCAACCGCCCTGCAGTCAGCAGGGGCATCCTCCACTAGATCAGGTGGCTCAGAGCCTTGTTAGGCCTGACCTTGAGTATCTCTGGGGATAGGGCCTCAACTACCTCCCTGGGCAACCTGTTGCAGTGTTCCACCACCCTGATGGTGCAGAACTTGTTCTTAACATCCAATCTAAATCTGCTCTTCTCTCTCATTTCAAACTATTGCCCCTTGTCCTACCACTGCAGGCCTTTGGAAACAGTCCCTCTGCAGCCTTCTCGTAGGCCCCCTTCAGGTACCGGAAGGCTGCTATTAGGACTCCCCAGAACTTTCTACAGGCTGACGAACCCCAGCTCCCTCAGCCTGTCTTTATAGCAGAGGTGCTCCAGCCCTCTGATCATTTTCTTGGCCCTCCTCTGAACCAACTCCATCAGATCGATGTCCTTCCTGTGTTGAGGGCACCAAAGCTGAACACAGTACTCCAGGTGAGGTCTCACCAGAGCAGAGTAAAGTGGCAAAATCACCTCTCTCAATCTGCTTGCCACACTTTTCAGCCCCCTCTCTTCCACCATCCTGGTCCCACTGCTTCATGCCAGGACATGGGGATGCTGCTTGCAGCTGAACGCCTGTGCTCATGTTTTGTTTGCAAGGGTGTCTAGCAACAGGACAAGGGGGAATGGTTTGAAGCTGAGGGAGAGTAAGTTTAGATTGGGATCTTAGGAAGAAGTTCTTCAGTATGAGGATGGTAAGACTCTGGAATAAGCTGCCTAGGGAGGTTGCAGATGTCTCCTCCATGGGCCACATTAAGGCCAGACTGGATCAAGCCTTGAGCAGGTGAGTCTAGCTGCCCATGGTGGGGAGGTTGGAGTAGTTAACCTCTAAGGTTCCTTCCAACCTAAGCTATGATTTAATGGGCATGGTGGTGCTAGGTTGACAGTTGGACTCCATAATCTTAAGAGGTCTTTCCCTGCCTTAATGATTCTACAATTTCCCACTTACTCTGCTCCAAAATGCTTTTACTTCTTTCTTTCTAGTTCAACCGCCAAAGGAAGGAAAAATATTCATTACCTTAGACATGTCCAAAGTGATTCAGGTTCTCCCCTGCACTTTTCAGCCCTGTCCTGGACTTGCACGCAATCTTTTGTAGTTATTGAAGGAAATTATCTTCACACAGACAAAAAAAAACCCTGCTCAGGAGCAGAAGTTACATTAAAAAACAGTTTGGCTGTGTAAAGCACTTGATGAAAGAAAATGTGATGGGCCAAATTGCCTTCTCTCATCTGCGTACCTCCTTGGCCTGGCACACACTCTGTTGAGATGAATGGAAAGACTCCCATTGATGTCAGTGGGCTGGAGATCAAGCTCTTGATGCCTGCACTTGGAGGGGCTGAGCAGAAAGCATCTTTGTAGAATATCTGTCAAGGTAATTGGAACTGTGGCAGTGGAGTGGAACAGCACGTGTACCTAAAGGGTGGAAAAGGGAATGTTAACACAGGGCTGGGAAGTACTGTAAGGCAGGGAAACTGCCAGTGACAGCCATGAAGACTTGGAGATGAATGAAGCCTTTTTAAGAGCATGTTTCAAGTTTAGCCTCTGCCTCCTCCCTAGGTAAGTGCAGAACTGACTTTTTAAAATGCATGGCATGCAGAACATTGCAGATCCTTCTTTAGGGCAGGTGTCAAGAGGATGAGGCCAGAAACTTTTCAGTGATGGGATGATGGGCAAAGGGCACAAACTAGAACCCAGGAAATTCCACCAGAACATAAGAAAAACTCCTTTGCTCTGAAGATGCCAGAGCCCTGGAGCAGGCTGCCCAGAGAAGTTGTGGAGTCTCCTCCTCTGGAGACATTCCAAACCTGCCTTGACTTAGTGATCCTGGGCAAGCTGCCATGGGTGACCCTGCTTTAGCAGGGGGTTTGATTAGACGATCTGCAGAGGTCCCTTCCAAACCCCACCTGCTGTGATTCTGTGGGATGCAGTTCTCCCCACTCCACCAGAAAACTAGCTTCTGCTGGACATTAGTCTCAATGTCTGCTCCCAAGAGTATAAAAGTACTAAGTTCTCTCTGCCAAATGCACCTTTTCTCCTCTGAAAGACTTTCTCTTCTGCTTTCTCTGTGCTGAGACTTTCCCTGTGGATGTAGAACTCCCTCCTTCTCCTGCTCTCCTAGATGAATTTGTCCCACATGCACTATCTCCAAGGACAGCCTCTGAGCGCTGTGAGTAAGATATGCCTGATGGTATCAGGAGCACAGGCCTGGAGGATTAGCAAGGGTTTCACACCACAGGGAGCTGTAACTACTGCAATTTTCCCTCAAGACAGGAGATCCAGCCTACCCTGCTGCTTGATCCTTAAAATAGCCTCTTTATTTTGCTGTTTGCAGACTAGTTCCACTTTCTGAAGATTAAATTCTCTCCACATTAATGATGGAGGCAATCAGCTTTCTTAACAGAAGTTACTTTAACATGTCCCTCAGTGACTAACAAAGCTCAGCTTTGAGAGGTTGTATTTCAGCAGGAATGCCTCGGAGTTTGGAATGTTCTTCCTGGTATTACAGGTCACTGCCCTTCTCAGCACTTACCAAAGCTGAAATCCTAAATAGCTTGTTATTTCTATTTAGAAACATGTCTTATGCTTACACCTGCTAGTAACCTTAGTGTAGCGAAGAAAGATTAAACATTCAAGTAATTTAGCTTAGTTCCAGTTCATTTTCAATTATCAGGAGAAAATCCTCTCAGACATATTAGGCTATTTTCAGTTTGAGTTTACTTTATTTGCCTGACAAAAGTAACCATTAAGGCTCACAAGTTGAAACCACTAATGCGGTTAAAAACACAGTTTATTAAATAAAATGGTAAGAAAAAATAATAGGAAATTAAATTACTGATTACAAGGGCATTTCCTGTTTCAGGATGTTTTAAATGGGGTTAATACTCCAGAATTAACACTACACACAACACTGATGGGAAGAAATGGCATCATTATTATTTATTTATTATCAAATAACTATGATTATTGTTGTTGTTCTTTCCTACCCTTTTAACTTTTCTGTATGTTTCTTTACTGTACTTAGAATGTCAAAACTGCCTCTGCCCAATTATTCACAGAAAAAGTGGTCAGGCATTGGAGTATGCTGCCCAGGGAGGTGGCTGAGTCACCAGCCCTGGATGTGTTTAAAAGTGGTTTGGATGTGGTGCTTGGGGATATGGTTTAGGGGTGAACTTTGTAGAGTCATAGAATCATAGAATCATAGAATCAGTCAGGGTTGGAAGGGACCACAAGGATCATCTAGTTCCAACCCCCCTGCCATCTGCAGGGACACCCCACACTAGATCAGGCTGGCCAGAGCCTCGTGCAGCCTGGTCTTAAACACCTCCAGGGACGGGGCCTCTACCACCTCCCTGGATAACCCATTGCATGGCTTCACCATTCTCATGGTGAAGAACTTCTTCCTCACATCTAGCCTGAATCTCCCTATTTCCAGCTTCATTCTGTTCCCCCTAGTCCTATCACTACCTGAGATCCTGAGAAGTCCCTCCCCAGCCTTCCTGTAGGCCCCCTTCAGATACTGGAAGGCCACAATGAGGTCACCTCAGAGCCTTCTCTTCTCCAGACTGAACAGCCCCAACTCCTTCAGTCTGTCCTCATAGGAGAGGTGCTCCAGCCCTCTGATCATCCTCGTGGCCCTTCTCTGGACACGCTCCAGCACGTCCACATCCCTCCTGTAATAGGGGCTCCAGAACTGGAGGCAGTACTCCAGGTGGGGTCTCACCAGAGCTGAGTAGAAGGGAAGAAGCACCTCCCTTGACCTGCTGGTCACATATCTCCTGATGCAGCCCAGGATCTGATTGGCTTTCTGGGCTGCAAGCGCACATTGAGAGCTCATGTTGAGCTTCTCGTCCACCAGCACCCCCAAGTCTCTCTCCTCAGGGCTGCTCTCCAGCCAGTCCCTGCCCAGCCTGGATTTGTGCCTGGGATTGCCTCAACCCACATGCAGGACCCTGCACTTGGTCTTGTTGAAGCTCATGAGGTTGGCTTGTGCCCACCTCTCCAGCCTGTCAAGGTCCCTGTGGATGGCATCCCTTCCCTCCAGCGTGTCCACTGCACCACACAGCTTGGTGTCATCAGCAAACCTGCTGAGGGTGCACTCGATGCCACTGTTCATGTCACTGTCCATGTCTGAGTAAGGTTTTAGGTTGGACTTGGTGATCCTGAGGGTCTTTTCCAACCTGAATGTTTCTGCGAATTAATTGATGCCAGCATGTTTTCTCTGATACCATCTTTGGCTTGCCCATGATAAGTTGGGAAGGTTAATCCAAGTATCCATTTTCCTTAACATATTTTAGGCAAGAAGATGTATGCTAAAGACATCTTCCTGACTTTACAGTCCAGGGAAATGAGAAAGCTGCTTTGCCAACATCTCCCATTGAGGCTGAATACTGTGATCAAACAACAGCAAGAAAATAGACTCTTCACAAGCTGATGTAATTGTTAGGAAAGTCCAAGATTCCATTCTGTGTGACAAATGATGACCAGCAATACCCACAGGCAGAAGACCAGAAGGTCTAAGTGTGAAGAAGAAAGCAGAAGTACCTCAGGATTCCTGAGTCAAATCTGATATAAATGGATAGATCTGAAAACACACACATCTGAGTTTTGCCAGTTCTGATTTTACATCAAATGACTTTCTCCTCAAGTCAATAAGACCTCAGACTAGGAACTTCCCACTCCACCCATCCCCAAGCTGCTAACTTTCATACTTTTATGTGTTTCTTGTGTTTCTCCCTGTCTTTGAAAGGTTATAAACCCATCAACTGATTCATGGGATCATTTTGCTTTCTGTAGCAGGACAGAAGCCATTGATGTGTACGTATCAGTGAGCTGTGTTTGGAAAGGTGGAAGGGAAGAAAGGGGACAAGCAAAGCCAAAGAAAACTGCAGACAGTCCTGAGAGTATTTTAAAGCTGCCTGCTATTTACACCAGGCGAGGACATTGGTAGGGATTAAAGAGAACGTTACGGAGGTGCAAGGAATCAGCAGCACAGTGGACACTCAGTGAGCAATGCAAGGCAAAAAGTGACACCATGCTCATTCAAATGCGAAGGAATTAAAAATGAGTGCTTACACCACACACCAAATGGAAACATTTCCTCCTGCTCTCACCTGGTGAGAAAAGGAGAAATTGTGTCTCCAGCTCCTCAGATACAAATGCTCCAGGTCCACAGGAACCTGTGGGTAAAAAAAAATCAATTGAAGTGACAAGGAGACTGACAAACATTGAAGAACAGTGGAGAGCTAATGATCCTTTTACAGCCCAAAGACACCACTTCATTGCAATCTTTGAAGAGTACTGAGCAAAGCAGCTCCTACCCTAAGTGCATGTGTGGGAAACCTCTTGCAGGACCAAGTGCTTCTGAAACACCAAGGTGCAGTGACAGAGCTGCATCAGAGAGAAATGCAGGACAGCCACTACTCTGAGGCAAGTCTTCTTGGGGCTATGCTGAGGTTAAACTGACTCATCTTGTTTCAGTCAGGTCCTTTTCAATTCTTTCTTCTCTGATTACTTGTTCATGATTTTGGTGTCTTTGCACTATACCACCCCCCACTGCAAAAAAGGGGAAGGAGACAGAAAAATAACGACCCTAGGACCTGACTGGATTAATCTAGGTATAAAAAGCCCTGTTGCAGCCTGGCATTTCCTACAGAAACATGCCTTAGTGCCCTGTAACCCAGCATCTCCCCACTGCTTCCCAATGCCAGGCTATTCCCAGATTCAGAGAATGGTTTAGGTTGGAAGGCATCTTAAAAACCAGCCAATTCCAACACCTCTGCCATGGGCAGGGACACCTTCCACTAGCCCAGCTTGCTCAAGGCCTCATCCAGCCTGGACCTGAACACCTCCACAGAGGGGGCATCCATGATCTCCTTGGGCAACCTGTTCCAGTGTCTCATCACACTCACTGTGGAGAACTTCTTCCTACTCTTCAGTCTAAATCTGCCCTCCTCAAGCTTCAATCCATTTCCTCTCATCCTATCACTACAACCCCTTGTAAAAAGTCCCTTCCCAACTCTCCTGTACTCCCCTTCAGGTACTAGAAGGCTGCTCTAAGGTCTCTCACGAGCCTTCTTTTCTCCAGGCTGAACAGCCCCAACTCTCTCAGCCTGTCCCCACAGGGAAAGTTCTCCAGCACTCCTATCATATTTGTGGCCTCCTCTGGACCTGCTCTAGCAGTTGCACATCCCTCATATGCTGGGGGCACCGGAACTGGACACAGAGGTGCAGGTGGAATCTCACCAGTGCAGCGGGGGAGAATCCTCTCCCTGGTCCTGCTGGTCACACTGCTTTGGATGCAGACCAGTATATCAAGCTCTGTGGTCCAGTTGACATGCAGGTGGGCTCTGAAAGGAAGCACCAATAAGGTTCAGCCAAGGAGTTGGCAGCTGTGGATGCTAGGCCTGACAGAAAGCTTTAGAAACCAAATACACTAAGAGCTAACCAGCTTCCCCTGACAGAAGATTGGTTTTTCTTTCCTTTATCAAACTTATCTAGTGCTTTTCCTCTTCCTTGGTCACTCTGGATAGATAAAGCCAAAGCCCAGTCTGAATCACAGACTTCAGGATTCTCAAAATTTTGCTTTCATTTTCTAATTTTACCCCTGTGGCTGTTTTATCTTATCCACCTGTTCTGCAGAGCCTGGTTATTTCCTAAATTATTCCAGCCCACTTCTGTCTCTCCACACACTGCTCTTCCACCTTCCTAAATAAAAAAAACCCTCTTCATTTTCCTGTGGACTGCTCTGCCACCCACCACTGCCATTTATAAAGAGGTGCCACCACATCCAAGTGCCAGCCTTCCTCCATCAACAAGCATCATTTATTGGTGCTACACATCCTCCTGATACCTCAGATTCTGCACTAGATCTGACAGTCCCAGGCTGGCACATGGAAGTTTTGAAGCCAGAACTGAATGGATTTTGTTCAAAGGTGGCAGCAGCTTCCCGGTGCCGTCTGTATCTCCTACAGTCTGTTTCCTACCTGCTCTCCCATGATCCATGCTCATTCTTATTCCAGAAGCTGTCTCCTCAGTTTGAAAACCTCATCATGGCAGAGGTTGGGAGAGACATCTAGGGATCATCTAGTCCAGGTACCCTGCTAAAGCAGGGTCACCCATAGCAGGTTTCCCAGGATCACAATGTCCAGGTAGGTTTTGAAAGTCTCCAGAGAAGGAGACTATCACTGGGCACCACTGAAAAGAGTCTGGCCCCATCTTCTTGCCCCCCACTGGCCCTTTAGCTCTTGCTGAACATTGGGAAGATCCCCTCTCAGGCTGCTCTTTTCCAGACTCAACAGCTCCAGGTCTCTCAGCTGTTCTTCCTCACTGAGATGCTCCAGGCTCCTCAGTATCTTTATGGCCCTTTGTTGGACTCTCTCCTGTATTTCCCTGTCTCTCTTGAACTGGAGACCCCAGATTAGACACAATACTACAGGTGTGGCCTCACCAAGGTAAGGAAGAGAGGAAGAAGAACCTCCATCAATGTGCTGAACACACACTTTTTAATGCATCCCAGGAGACCATTTGCCTTCTTGGCCACAAGAGCACACTGACAGCTCATGAGGAACTTCTTGTCTACCAGCACTCCCAGATCCTTCTCTGCAGAGATGCTCCCAGCAGCTCAACCCCCACCTCTACTGATGCAGGGAGCTCTTCCTCCCCAGGTGCAGGACTCTATGCTTGGTCTTTTTGAACTTCACCTCTGTCCAACAGGAGGGCTGTAAATGATTTACCACCTCAATGTTTCCAAGGCTGCCTCTTTCTAGAAGCTCATGCAAAGAGAAATTTCCTAGGTACTTGGATGTATGTTTTCCTTATTCTACTCGTTCAGAGCCTGCCTCCTTCCCCTCAAGCAAAACAACTCTCCCCCCACCCTCCACCCAGTGACATACTTAGCCCAACAGAAAATCTGTATTATTGACTTCAAAGAGCATTGAACATTAATTCAAAGCCCAAGTATTAAGATGCCCCATTTTGGATGAAAATATTTCAATTTAATAACTATTTTAGACAGGGATTCTAACATAGTAAGTAAGAAAGATATAAAAATAGTCTGGAGCTTACTTTCCTACCCCTCCCACAATGCTCATGTGTAGAACCCCAGCTTACAAAGGTGCCCTGCTAGTCCTTCAAACGTGGAGTTAGATGGGATAGTCAGCCTGTGGGAATGCTGACATCATCTCTTTTGCCTTTCTTGCTGGCTGAATAAAGGAGTATCTGTGGGAATTATTCTCTGCACAATAAGCAAGTTCTTTTAAGAACATTTGTGGCTTTTTCATAGAATTACAGAATGTTAGGGGTTGGATGGGACCTCTAGAGATAATCAAGTCTAACCCCTCTGCCAGAGCAGGATCACCTAGGGCAGGCTGCACAGGAACACATCCAGGTGAGTTTTGAAAGTCTCCAGAGAAGGAGACTCCATAACCTCTCTGGGCAGCCTGTTGCAGGTCTCCAGCAGCCTCACCATAAAGAAGTTTCTCCTCAAGCTGAGGTGCAACCTCCTGTGTTCCAGCTTGTATCCACTCTTCCTTCTCCTATCACTGAGCACCACCAAAAAGAGCCTGCTACCTGCATACTGACATCCCCTCTCAGCCTTCTCTTCTCCAGGCCAAACAGCCCCAGCTCTCTCAGTCATTCTTTACAGCAAAGAACTTCAATCCCCAGAGAAGTTCAATCCCCCAATCAGCCTCACAGCTCTCCATTGGATTCTCTCCAGCAGATCGTCTCTCTTGAACTGGAGAGCCCAAAGCTTTTTAAACATGCAGGTCATAGAAATGGTGGTTAAGATTAGGAAGGATTACCTCTTTTGTCTGTATTACAACAGAAATAGTTTTAAATACTTGGCTATTTTCTGCGGTGATCAAGCTTAAGTAGAAATCCAGAGTGATGCAGTTTTGTCTTTCCTAAACCAGAAAAAGAAAACAATCCAGAGACTCCTCCAGCAATTGCCACTTCAAAGCCCTGCAGTTCTGCTTGCAAAAGGAAACTAAACACTCCTTGGAGAGGAGGATGGGCATCCCAGCGGAACCAGTTTTACACGCAAAATGGCCACTGGTGTGCTGGTTCTGGTTTCAAAGCCAAATTTACATCATGAAGACTTCTGCAAATTGCTGGGTCGGGCTCTGAATCCAGAGGCCAGCAACTGACTGCAGAACGTTCTCAGCTTAGAGATTCTTGAAAAAAAAAAAAATCTGAAACCAAACCCCTTATATTGTCACTTCTAAGAGCATTTTCTACTATTTTCTGATTGTTTTTCACTTTAAACTTCCTACTGGGTTTCCATCCTCTGCACATGGATGGCTTTGTCACCAAAATTTAACCATATTAATTTGCATTGCCAGGTTTGGGAGACAAGATTTGAGGTTTGCTTTTAAACAGCAAAGAAAGTTCAAGCTGGGGAATGTCTGAGTCAAAAAGAGCTCTTTTGGATATGAAGAATTTGATTCTGATTTTACACTCCAGCTGGAAGAAGTGTAAAGTCTTTGAAGTCACTCCATCAAAGTCAACAGCTACACGGTAATAAAGGAAAAAATGAGCTCTTTATGTCTTCTTTTTGTTTCTTTCTTGCCTTAATCTAAAAAAAAAAAAAAAAACAAAACCCCAACAAAAAAAATCTGATTTGTGATTGGTCTTTGTGTATATAAGGCATGAAAAATGCAATCAAACCTACAGACCAAATACAGGTCTGATAAAAAATTCAGGATCCTTTCTTTTCATTTTCAGCGAGTTTCAGCTTTTCATTTGGTTTTTTTTTTCCCCCCAGAATTCACATTTTCAGGTGTGAGCTCCTTTATTTCCTTTATTAGTATTTCTCATGCCACGAGCAGGAAGGAGAGATTCTGCTGCACTTTTGACATTCAGAGTAAAGAATCTACATCGAGTCAAAACCAATGGAGTTCACCAGTTTCTCTCCGTTTTGTTTTCCGTGACGTCACTGGGAGTTAACACTTCAAAGAAGTGGTGAATTATTACTTTGATGCTGTAAAAAGAAAGAGGGGAATAAAGAGGAGAAGCTCATGTAGAAAATTAAACTGAGGACTGAATTAACTCAAATGAATGAACTATTTTTTTCCTGAGATGAGATTAATTTTTACGGAAAGAACTGGAAGTGATTTCAAGTGTATAAGTACAATGGTGAAAGTGGAATGTGTTTTATTCCAGGATATTCACTGAAAAAAAAAAAAAAAGGCAAAAAACCAGGGTATTTAAAGCCTGAGGGGTTTGGGCTTTTTCTTAATTATGCCAAATTAAATTACCCTGATTATGTTGAGGAGAACAAAAGGATGAATACAGCACACATTTTGGCAGGGGTGGAACGTAGCTGTGCCAAAATTTCCCCACTTAAAGATCACTGAGTCATAGAATCATAGAATTGTTTTGGTTGGAGAAAACCTCTAAGCTCATCAAGGCCACCTGCTGACCTACCACCACCGTGGCCACTAAACCATGTCCCAAAGTGCCATGCTCTACAGAACTTACTGAGGGTGCACAGAAGAAAACTGTAAACAGAGGAAGAATGGTGCAATGGCACGTGGTGCCAGCCCTCCGTGGGCACAGCAACTCCAAGCACAGGACTTGATGCTGCTGGCACTCCAAGGGCTGTAAATCTCATCACTCTCTTGTTTTGCTTTGCCAGCTGGGCTAGAATTCCTTTCTATAAAGGAATTCATGTCTACCATCAAGCACAAAAATTAGACTGGTCAGTGCCTTCTGATGTCTCTGTGGAGGATTACCTCAGACTTTCCCCTGCTGAAACTTGACTTTCACTGGCTCAACAAAAATTTCCTTCTCCATGCCACAGTGGAGTGAACTTTCCTACCTCACAGGGCTGGTTTAATAATCTACCACTGGCACCAAATCCCTCCCATATGCTGTTTGCAAGGCTTCATGAACAAAGGTATGTGGGTTTTATTAACAAAACGTTTTGCTCCTGCAAAAGAGTATTCAAATAGACACTGAGGATGTCATTTTCCACCATCCTTCAAATCTTCTGACTCTCTCTTATCATAGAATTTCATCTGGTATGGGTTGGAAGGGACCTCTGGGGATCATCTAGTCCAGGTCCCCTGCTAAGGCAGGGTCACCCATCAGCAGGTTGCACAAGATCACACTGTCCAGGTGGGTTTGGAACCTCTCCAGAGGAGATGCCACAGCCACTCTGGGTAGCTTGCTCCAGGGATCCACCACCCTCACAAGAGAGAAGTTTCATTTAGGTGGAATTTCCTGCGTTCCAGTTTGTGCTCTTTGCCTGTTGTCCTAGCACGGGGCACCACTGAGAAGGGTCTGACCACATCCTCTTGCTCCTCACCTTTCGGCTCTTGCTGGGCATTGATCAGATCCCCTCTCAGGCTGCTATCCTCCAGGCTTAACAGCCCCAGGCCTCTCAGCCTTTCCTCCTCACACAGATGCTCCAGGCCCCTCAGCATCTTCATATTCTGCATCAGTATCACAGTATCACAGTATCACAGTATCACAGTATAACCAAGGTTGGAAGAGACCCCAAGGATCATCAAGTCCAACCCGTCCCAACAGACCTCACAACTAGACCATGGCACCAAGTGCCATGTCCAGTCTCCTCTTGAACACCTCCAGGGACGGCGACTCCACCACCTCCCCGGGCAGCCCATTCCAATGACGAATGACTCGCTCAGTGAAGAACTTCCTCCTCACCTCGAGTCTAAACCTCCCCTGGCACAGCTTGAGACTGTGTCCCCTTGTTCTGGTGCTGGTTGCCTGGGAGAAGAGACCAACCCCCTCCTGTCCACAACCACCCTTCAGGTAGTTGTAGAGGGCAATGAGGTCACCCCTGGTCCTTCTCTTCTCCAGGCTAAACAACCCCAGCTCCCTCAGCCTCTCCTCATAGGGCTTGTGCTCAAGGCCTCTCCCCAGCCTTGTTGCCCTTCTCTGGACACGTTCAAGTGTCTCAATGTCCTTCTTAAACTGAGGGGCCCAGAACTGGACACAGTACTCAAGGTGTGGCCTAACCAATGCAGAGTACAGGGGCACAATGACCTCCCTGCTCCTGCTGGCCACACTATTCTTAATACAGGCCAGGATGCCATTGGCCCTCTTGGCCACCTGGGCACACTGCTGGCTCATGTTTAGGCGGGTGTCGATCAGCACCCCCAGGTCCCTCTCTGTTTGGCAGCTCTCCAGCCACTCTGACCCCAGCCTGTAGCTCTGCATGGGGTTGCTGTGGCCAAAGTGCAGCACCCGGCACTTGGACTTGTTGAATGTCATCCCATTGGACTCCGCCCATCTGTCCAGTCGGTCGAGGTCCCTCTGCAGAGCCTTTCTACCCTCTAACTGACTAACATCTATTCCCAACTTGGTGTCATCTGCAAACTTGCTGATGACTGACTCAATTCCCTCATCCATATCATCAATGAAGATGTTAAAGAGGATGGGGCCCAGCACTGATCCCTGGGGGACACCACTGGTGACTGGCCGCCAGCTGGATGTGGCACCATTCACCACCACTCTCTGGGCTCGGCCCTCCAGCCAGTTCCTAACCCAGCGCAGAGTGTTACTGTCCAAACCATGAGCTGACAACTTAGCCAGCAGTTTACTGTGGGGGACGGTCTCAAAGGCCTTGCTGAAGTCCAGGTAGACCACATCCACAGGCCTCCCCACGTCCACCAGATGGGTCACCTGATCATAGAAGGAGATCAGGTTGGAGAGGCAGGACCTGCCCTTCCTAAATCCATGTTGGCTGGACCTGAGCCCTTGGCCATCCTGCAGGTGCGCAGTTATTGCCGCCAGGATAATCTGTTCCATCACTTTCCCTGGCACTGAGGTCAGGCTGACTGGCCTGTAGTTTCCGGGTTCCTCCATCCGTCCCTTCTTGTGGATGGGGACCACATTGGCCAGTTTCCAGTCATCTGGGACCTCTCCAGTGAGCCAGGACTGGAGGAAAATGATGGAGAGCGGCTTGGCCAGCTCATCTGCCAGCTCTCTCAGCACCCTAGGATGGATCCCATCCGGTCCCATGGACTTGTGGATGTCCAAGTGGCTCAGCAGGTCCCGAACTAGTTCCTCATGGATTTCTGGGGTACTACACTGCTCCCCAACCCTACTACCCAGCTCAGGAGGCCACTCATCCTGGACTCCTACCTTGCTGTTAAACATCGAGGCAAAGAAGGCGTTCAGGACCTCAGCCTTTTCCTGATCTTCGGTCACCGTGTTCCCCTCCAGGTCCAGTAAGGAGTGGAGATTCTTCTTGCCCTTCTTTTTAGCATTGATATATTTGTAAAATTGCTTTTTATTTTCTTTCACAGAGGTGGCCAGTTTCAGTTCCAACTGGGCCTTTGCTTCTCTAATTTTATTCCTACATAATCTAACCACTTCCTTGAACATACCTCGAGAAGCCTTCCCCTCCTTCCAAAGGTGATACAGCCTCTTTTTTTCCCTTAATTCCTCCAGGAGCTGCTTGCTCATCCAGGCCGGTCGCCTTCCCCGCCGGCTCATCTTTCGGCAGATGGGAACCGCCAGTTCCTGTGCCTTCAAGAGCTCCTGTTTGAAGTAGGTCCAACCCTCCTGGACCCCTCGGTTTATGAGGGTTGGTACCCAGGGAACTTTACAAATAAGTTTCTTAAAGAGGCTGAAGTTTGCCCTCCGGAAGTCCAAGGTGAAGGTTCTGTTGGTACTCCTCCCTATCTCCCTGCATATTGAAAACTTCACTATCTCGTGGTCACTGCACCCTAGGCAGCCTCCCACGGTCACATCTCCCACCAGCCCTTCCCTATTGGAGAGCAGCAGGTCAAGCAGAGCCTGTCCCCTGGTAGGCTCGCTTAACAGCTGCGTCAGGAAGCAGTCCTCTATTCGCTCCAGGAATCTTCTGGACTGCCTTCTCTCTGCTGAATTAAGTTCCCAGCAGATATCTGGCAGGTTGAAGTCACCCACGAGGACAAGATCTGATGATCTTGAAACAGCCTCCAGTTGTTTGTAGAATAATTCATCAACCTCCTCATCCTGGTTGGGTGGTCTATAACAGACTCCAACCAGGATGTCAGATTTGTTGGGCTGCCCTCTGATTTTAACCCACAGGCTCTCAATTCCCTCATCTTCCACCTCAAGTTCAGAGGCAGAAAGTGTCTCCCTAATATACAAAGCCACCCCTCCTCCTCTTCTCCCTCGCCTATCCCTCCTAAAGAGCCTGTAACCCCCCAGTGTAGCACTCCAATCGTGCCTGTTGTCCCACCATGTTTCTGAGATGGCAACTATATCATAGTTGCCCTGGTGGATTAGGACCTCCAGCTCGTCTTGCTTATTGCCCAGGCTGCGTGCATTGGTGTACATGCACTGCAGCTGGGCTCCCGACCTCTCAGTTGACCCTACCTTGTGCCCTACTCTTACCTCTGCAGAGGGACCGATGTCTTCACCCACCCCCTTCAGACCTAGTTTAAAGCCCTCCTAATGAGCCCTGCCAACTCTAGTGCTAGGACTCTCTTGCCCCTTCTAGATAAATGTACCCCATCAGGACCCAGCAGGTCAGGTGCCGTAAAAGTTGCCCCATGATCAAAGAAACCAAAGTTCCTCTGCTGGCACCATTCCCTGAGCCACTTGTTGATGGTGTGGGTTCTCCCGTTCCTCTCAGTGTACTCCCCTGCCACTGAGGGAACTGAGCAGAACACCACTTGCGCGCCTGCCACTCACATTACGTCCTTGCAAGCAGCTTTCCCAAAGCATTTCTGCCATGGCAAGATACCAGTGAGGACACTTAGAAGCACCAGCAGGACATAATCTGAGGACATCACTTCACCTGCCTGCACAAAGGGAGAGCTGGCAATGGGCTGAATCCCAAGTGCTTGGTCTGTCCCTGGGCTTCAGGCTGGCTTCAGAGCATGGTGAGGAGCACCAAGAGCCTGTGTAGTGGAGTAGAGATTGAAAGACCTTCCCATGCTAACTGTAGAATCACAGAATTTCAGGGGCTGAAAGGGATCTCGAAAGATCATCCAGTCCAACCCCCCTGCCAGAGCAGGATCACCTACACCAGATTACACAGGAACACATCCAGGTGAGTTTTGAGTATCTCCAGAGAGGGAGACTCCTCGGGCAGCCTGTTCCAGTGCTCTGTCACCCTCACAGTGAACATTTTTTTCCTCATATTTACATGACACTTCCTATGGCTCAACTTCCACCCATTGCCCCTTGTCCTGTCACTGGGCACCTCCGAGCAGAGCCTGGCTCCATCCTCTCAGGACTCACCCTATACGTATTTATAAACATTGATGAGGTCACCTCTCAGTCTCCTCTTCTCCGAGCTAAAGAGCCCCAGCTCCCTCAGTCTCTCCTCATACAGAAGATGTTTCACTCCCTTATCATCCTTGTGGTTCTGCGCTGGACTCTTTCAAGTAGCTCAGTGTCACTAATAGAATGTATTATTTCCCTGGATAAGTGATAAATATGCTCCTAGAAAAAATAGGAAGAAATGTATACGTTGCTTTGGTGGGGAGAAGAGAAGCAATGGAAATGGAAGTAGGTGATGTAATGGCCTAAAATCATGAGGGACCAGCCAGCGGGGTGCCAATGGGCACATCTGCATTGGACATATCTTCATTTTTAAGGAATCTGTCCCTCTTATGGGCTCAGCAGCAGCTGTATTGCTTGGCATGCTGACCCAGGTCCACCTGCCTAGAGAAGTCCATTTGCTTTAGTTTGGGTAGGGAAAAGGGAGATGTTTTCTTATCACAGTTCTCTGCAGGGAGCTGAATTATCTTTCTTTCCTTGCAGCTGTAAGAAATGTGAGTTCATCTTCTGTGCCTGCACTTGGTTAGTGGCTCCTGAGGGAAAGAGAAAGATGTTCTCCTTGTTGCCTGGCTAGCATTTTAGGAGTCCCCAGAGGTGTTCCACTTCTGAGCATCCTCAGGAGGACAACTGCTGTGTGTGAGCAGAAGTGAAGCAGTCAAACACTGTTTCAAAGGAGGTGAGCATTGTAAACGATCTTGTCATCATCTCACATGGGTCCTGGAGTGGCTTTTGCCAGGAAGATGCAAACATTACAGCTCTTGGAAGGAAACAGAGCCCCGAAGCAGTGACGCTGAATACAAACACAACAGCATTCCTGCGACAGCAGGGATGGCACAGCAGGAGCAGGAGCAGAAGTACAGGTTTCAGTCTTTCTTCTGAAGAAATATTTAATCTAAAGAAAAAAGAAAGGGCAGAAATGTCAAGGAAGTGTCTTTTAATTATGATAGGGAGAAAGACTGGAGCTACATCTGCATGGGAGATGTAAAATGTGTTTTGCAAAAAAAGGGGTTATTAATAATTTGACTTCATGGTTAAAAGCCTCTCTCACTTCCAAACTCTCTGTAAATATAATGGGATCAAGTTTTGTTGAAGAGCATAATGGTTCAGTGCAAAATAGCTGAGATAAGATTTGATTTCTAAGAATACAAAAGATAATTACCACCACCCTCCCCCCACCAACATTCTCTCAGTCTTTAAGATACCTAATAATTTCAGAAGATGGCTCCTCATGGTGATGACCTGTCTGCCTCATCCCCCTCTTTTGATATCAGTGCCATTTTTGCAAAGGTTATTGAGACTTCAATGAATGACCTCCTCTGATCAAAACAAAGCTTTCCAGGCTCTCCAGGTCTCGTTCCATCCATGACAGGAACCAGACATCACAAACAGACTGTGCCCTTTCTCTCTCCCTCTTGCTGATTCCAATGCAATCGATATCTCATCATCCTTCCTCCTGTGCAGCAGCCCACAAGTTATTTAGCTTCAAAACACCGCTATCGAGACTGTCACTGTCGAAGGAACCAGCGGGATTGTCCTGCACTGATGTGTTTCTGTCCCTGATGCAAAGAGCTGTGGAAACAAGTTGCCTCCATCTCTGGTGCCATATTCAAATTGCACCCAAGCCTTTGCCAATTCCTTCTTCTCTGTCCTACAATTGTTTTCTTCTGTTGTGCTAACTGAAGAGGCTGAATATTCCTTTAGTAATCTCTAATTGAAGATTGCAGGCTCCCAGCATGGTGGGGATTGGAAGTGACCTCTGGAGATCATCCAGTCCAACACCCCTGCTAAAGCAGGGGCACCCACAGCAGGTATCCCAGGACCACAATGTCCAGGAGAGTTTGGAATCTCTCCAGAGAAGAAGGCTCCACAGCCTCTCTGGGCAGCATGCTCCAGGGCTCTGTCACCCCAGATCATTGTGTGTTGCTGGAGAAAAGAGAAAGCTGTTCCTTCTGAAGGGCTTAACCCATATCTAATTCCCAGTTTAGGAATCAAGAATGCATTTCACAGGTACTGTCCTGCTTACTCTGATTCAAGCTCTGTTAAGGCCACAAGATTTTCACAGGACCATCTTTGTTGTGCTCCATCTTCACAAAGAGCTGGCATTTGGTGATGTTACACCAGAAGAACTAAGACTCAGACAAATGGATTGCAAAAGTGGTGGAAAGTTTAAATGGAAAATCAGTGAATATTTTACAGAGAACCACAAGCACAGTGACAAAAGAAAGAGAGATCCCAAAGCATACCCAGAAACATCCCAACACTTCCCTCTCCCCACTTGAGGGTACACCCAAAACCCCCAGGGCTCTTTCTTCCCCCTGCCTTCCTCCACTGTTAGGCTAATCTCAGATGGCCAAATCTGAGATTGCCCTTCCCCTGGCCTTGGGCCTAGCCAGGCCCAAGAGGCCATGTGATGAGTTCCACCCCTCCCCCCATTACCAGATATGGACCAATCTCCATAGGACTGGGGAGGGAAGAAAAAGTGCAGGACCCCGCTGATGGTTTTATAAGGGATCAGGGCATTATGGGATGAAATACGCAGCTTCCTATGTCCACCCACTGGGCTGGACCCTTGGGACACTGCAGGTGTGGCTTGTGTGGCAGCATCAGGGGGCACCCAGCCTGAACCACCACACACTGCAAGACAGTTTCTAGTTTCTTCAAAACACCAGTCAAACCGGTTCCCCTGGCAGTGACCTCTGCAGGACAGCTCTTCCTGTCCATAGCGTGAAATGCGCTTGTGAGCTACACAACTCAGAAGCATAAACCCATGCTCAGAGAACCTCAAAGTTGCCATTATCATCATCTGCAAGGCAGCTGCCAACTGCCAACTGCATTTCATTTACACTGAAGTCTGAGAAAAACATAATTAGCACCTCGTATTAAAGAGCAAGCAGCGCGCTGCTGACAGCAAGCCAGGAAGTTGAGAAACACAACTTCCTCAAATTAAATTGTCCTGAAAAACCTAGATGAGGACATCAGTTCTGAGGAGGCTGATGGTAGCAGCTGTGCCACACAGACACAACCAAACCACACCCCAAGTTATCACTTGCTCTTATAGAACATCTTGTCAGGAGATTTTCCAATTACATCCAGCAAAGACAATGCTTTGGTGGTGGTGGTAGGGTGCCTCTGAGACAGAGATGCTTCACTAAAATAAACACCCCTGAATGGATAGATGAAGGAAGAGCAGTGAGCAGTGGATGTTGTCTTCCTTGACTTCAGCAAGGTTTTTGCCACTGGCTCCCACAACATCCTCATGGGGAAGCTCAGGAAGTGTGGCTTAGAAGAGTGGATGTTGAGATCAGTCCAGAATGGGCTAAACAATAGAGCCCAGAGGGTTGTGATCAATGACGCAGAGTCCAGTTGGAGGCCTGTAGCTAGTGGTGCTCCCCAGGGGTCAGTGCTGGGTCTAGTCTTGTTGAACATCCTCATCAATGACCTGGGTGAGGGGACACTGTCCCCTCAGCAAATCTGCTGGTGGTACCAAACTTCCCTTCCTTCACCATACCATTCTCCACCTCTTGCATAATTTCAGCTGTCTTCCTGTTCATACCCCTTTGTCCTCTACAACCTGGTGATTGTTTCTCTCTAATTGTGTGCATTTTTGGTGTTCTTATTCTGCTCCTTTATTAGCCTTTTTCTCATTGTGCAGACCTATAAAATCACAGAATTGTTTGGGTTGGAAAAGACCTCTAAGATCATCAAGATCAAGTGTTAATCCAGCATTGCCACGCCTACCACTAAACCATGTCCCTTGGCACCACGTCTCACATGGCTTTTAAATCCCTCCAGGGATGGGGACTCCAGCACTGCTCTGGGCAGCCTGTTCCCAAAATGCTTCTAGGTGACTTTTGTGTATTCCATTCCAAGCTTGCACTTAATAAATAAGAAAGGACACACATATGTATGCTCATAAATCTGAGAGCAGGTGCAGGGACTGAAGGACACCAGAAGACTGCCTGCTTTCTTTGGCTTGGTCCCAAGTGCTACCCCCAGTTACACCAAGGTAGGATCACAGTAGGTACAATTGCTCTCAGTGATTGCCACTACCTAGCAGGAGGCTGCCTTCCATCTGAGACTGGCAGGTGAAAGAAGAAAGAGACACTCCCATGACCATATAAGCCAACAACTTCTGTGGGTATCTAGGTACAGCTGCTGTCCTGGTGCAGCTTAGCAGTGCCTGCACACAAGTGTCTGCTGGCAGGCTGTGCAAAGGATGAAGAAGGATTTTTCATTTCATGCATCATTTGCAACTACCTTCAATAATACAGCAAAGTCAATACATACCCTTGATGCAAAGTTAAGAGCAAAACCCTAAAGCAACCAGACGAAAGTAAGTAATCCAGAGAGTGACCAAGCAGAGTTAAACTCTTTTTGCTCTGTTCTTCCCCCCAACCTTTTGCTAGATACAACATGGCAGCATGTCATTTTTTGCATGCAGTTCATTCGAGTCATGGAAACCCCTCAGAAGAAATACACAAGGAGCTGATCCCCCACCCTGCATTCCATAGTGATTTAAAGGGATTCTGTAGTACCCATATTTGCTCAGATTATTCAGGGTTCAAACTGCTCATTCTTGCCATGATCGAGACCATACAGTAGTCTCAGAAGAACATTTAACCCTCAGCAGTAAGACGACACTGTCATTCAGATGTGTGTCTTTACCCTGACCTCTGCTACCCAAAATGGAGAGAGAAAGGTCAGGGAATAAAAATGGGGTAATACAGAAATCACTGCAGAATGACACCACAGCTCATCAGCCCAAGGTCAAGCAAGTCAGGACTGACATCCTCAGGAGAACCAGAAGCTCCAAATTTGACATAGATCTTACTCCTCATATGATGAATTCTGGTTCCAAGGGTGGCTGTGCCACATAGCCTCCCTAGAGAGGGCAAAGGGCTGAATCAACAAACCCAGACCTGAGAAGCAAAGCACAAAGCACTTCTTCATCATCTGTGGATTGGTTTGTATTTAATTCAGGAAGGTGACCTTCAGTCTGCTGCAGCTACAAGTAAATGGAGAAAGCCTTGTGGCCTCGACATACTACAGGGCTCTGCTGGGAAAATGATTGATGTTTCAGACTTAAAAAGAAAGATAATCACTCCATGAACACCACAAGTAACTCCAGAAGCCCCACAGAAGGCCTGTACAGAAAAGGAGGAACGTGTCTTGGGGGGACAGAACCTAGTGGGGTCAACAGATTGATAAGGACAACTTTTCCTGACAGTGTTTTACTCAAGAACCAGAGGTGGTTGTTTTAGGGACTGGACATTTGTTCCTGTGCTGCTAGATGTTTGTGGATGCAGTAGCACAGTAGTAACTGTCCTTTTGACCATGCCATTCCTCTTGGACGCAGTGCTGGGATGGGAATGTCAGTGTTGGAGATGCACCTGGCTGCTCTTCAGTGTCTGAAGACCCATAATGCAAATGGAGCAGTTACAAAAGTCAAGTCTGTATGGACAGAAGAATCAGTTTTCTTACTCATCACAGCACTCCTTAATCATCAATAGCTTTCCGGGTGCTCCTCATAAAACAAGCTCAGAGCAGCCTTGCGTGTAAGGCAGAAAAGGAAATAAAAGTGAAAGCCTGGGAGATTCATCCAGAATCCCAGCATGGTGGGGGTGGGAAGGGACATCTGGGGCACCCACAGCAGGTTGCCTAGGATCACATTGGCCATGTAGGTTTGGAGTCTCTCCAGAGAAGAAGACTCCATAGCCTTTCTGGGCGGCCTGCTCCAGGGCTCCAGCACCCTCACAGCAAAGAGGTTTTTCCTGACATATAAGTGAAAGCTCCTGTGTTCTAGTTTGTACCCATTGCCCCTTGTCCTGTTGCTGGGCACCACTGAAAAGAACCCAGCCCCACTGAATGTAAGAGGTGTGCTGGACTCAAGAGACCTCTCTAGAAAAGACTCTTGGAGAACAGTGTTTGCAGTGTTCTGGAGATTAATTTTTCTCTAAGTGTGGTGTTGGGGTTTTTTTGTGCTTCTTTTGTTTTGATTTGGTTTGGGTTTGGGTTTTTTTTGAGACAGGTTTCCTTTTCTGCTAAGAATTCAGCTTCTGGCTCCTGCACTATCCTCTTGCTTCAGCAGCACACATTTCATTTCCTCTCCTGCCTAGTGGGATGCTGAGGAGATGTGATCTCAGAATTGGTGTACGTTTCAGCTGGCCCATATTCACAGCAAAATTGATGACCCATGCCAGTGCCTCTGCTAGCTGATTGGGTATGAGCAGGGAAATGGAGAAAGCCTCAACTCGCTGAGCTTCAAAAAATGAACTCCACTTACATGATGTATGGTTGTTTTGCAGCACACCTGGCTGCTGCAGTGGGGAGAAAAAAGAACAAAATACAACATTCATAAAAATGACTGAGAAGGGATGGGAGAAGATGGTTATTTTTGCCCCCACGTGAGAGAACATCCACAAAACAGTGTTTGCAGTTTCAGTCTGTGGTATCTGCTGCTTTGGTTGCACATGGGTGGATTGGTTGCCCACTAATTCCCTTTTAATCTTCATAAACATCTCCTCTACTTCACCCAACAGATTCAGATTGCCTGATGCTTCCCACATCACATGGAAGAAGCATCAGGAAATTATTATTGCTTTCCTTGTGACACTACATAGTGACTTCTTCAGACATAAAAGCTGTTTACATGGTAGGAGGGAGATTTGGGGTTCACTTACCCCATCGTACATTGTCAGCGTAGCTGTGCTGGGTGCATTGGAAAACAACTGAGACTAGAATTGGCTCTGGTTAAGAAAGAGTTTTTTCTGTGTAGCTTCAGCACAAAAAAGGATATTTTTAGGTAACTTAAGAGTGTTATGGGTTTAAGAGTTACAATGCTGAATGTGGAGCACAAGTTTAATTCAGCTAAAATCAGTTAACCCACATCATAACTGGGCAGAGAGAAGCAAGGGAGGAGAGGATCCAAAGGTGATCCTTTATCTGTTAAGCTACAATGGGAATCATAGAATGGTTTGGATTGGAAGGGACCTTCAATGGTCATCCAGTCCAATGCCCCTGCAGTCAGAAGGGACATCTTCAACTGCAGCAGGTTGCTCAGAGCCCCAGACAACCTGACCTGGAATGGTTCCAGGGATAGGGCATCTGTCATCTCTCTAGGCAACCTGGGCCAGTGTCTCACCACCCTCAGCGTAAAAAATTTTTCCAACTATCTAGCCTAAATCTCTCTCTTTTCTTTAATCCCATCACCCCTCATCCTGTCACAACAGACCCTGCTAAATGTCTGTCCCCAGCTTTCTCCTTGGCCCCTTCAAGTACTGAAAGGCCACCAGAAGATCTCCCTGGAGTCTTTTCTTCTCCAGGCTGAACAAACCTAACTCTCCCAGACTGGCCTCACAGCAGAGAGGTTCCAGACCTCAGACCATTTTTGTGGCCTCCTCTGGACTCATTCCCAACAGATCCATGTCTTTCTTGGAGGGGGTGCTCCAGAGCTGGATACAGTACTCCAAGTGACATCTCACCAAAGCAAATTAGAGAAGCAGATAATATAAAAATCTATTTTGTAAATAGAAAAGTAATGTCAACTGCAAAGCCTGCATGTGTGTGCCTACACCTGCAGGATGGCTGGGGCTGTGCACACAGAGAAGACATACAGAACATTTAGCAACAGGATATATAATGCTACAAGAAGCACTAGTTTGCTTTGTGCTAAGTGCTACAGAAAAGCAGATCCTGTAGCATATTCAGCGTGAGGATACAGATTGCATATCATTCCTTAGGGCCACACCAGCTCTTTCATTATAAGGAACCAAACAGAGCTGACTCTGGCTCTTATTTCCATCCAGGGTCCTGCACTCTCCACTGAGCAGTAGCAATCTGGGGACATTTTAATGCTTGATGAGTGTGTTAGAAGACCCAAGCACCAAAAGGAATGAGGTTCCTGGGAGAGCAGAGGTGCCTTGTGGTTGTCCATTACAAGCATGTAAATAAATCATAGATTCATAGAGTCGCAGAATGGCTCAGGTTGGAAGTGACCCCAGAGATCATCCACTCCCCCCCTGCCATAGGCAGGTAAGCCTCTCAAATAGACATGGCTGCCCAAGGCCTCATCCAACCTGGCCTTGAATGCCTCCAGGGAGGAAGCAGCCACAGCCTTCCTGGGCAACCTACTCCAGACTCTCACCACCCTTGTACTGAAGAACTTCTTCCTAAGATCCAGTCTAACCTTACTCTCCCTGAGCTTCTAGCCATTCCCCCTTGTCCTATCATTTGACACTCTTATGAAGTCTCTTTCCAGCCTTCCTGTAGGCAACCTGGCACATGGATGCTGATGTAAAGCTCCTGCCTCAAGTGTTAAAAGAGTTGGTGCCTAGCAATCCTAAATGCAGATGAGAAGCTTCACCTGATTAGTCCAGCAGTATTAATACACATTAATATACTACTCATCCTCACTGGGAAATGGGATGCCCATTTTGGCCTGCATTGTTCACGGAGTTCTCGTCTAAGCCTTTGTTCTTGGGAAGCAGAATCCATTATGATGTGTATCTTTGAAAGAATAATTATTCACCAGTAAGTGCTGGTCCCAGCAGAAATATATTCTGAATTGAATAGCACTTAACCACCCATCTCTCCATAGAGTTGGGGAGTTCTGCAATATTTCTCATAACTTTTCAATTAGCTTTAGATTTGGGAGCACCTTTGCCTCCTGCCATGGAGGGAACTGACTGGCAGAGTGCAATGAACAGTATGAAGGTACTTCAGAGTCCTTTTGGTTGGAAGAGGTTGTTAAGTCCAACCTTGTAGCCTCCAAACCCACTCGCTGCTTGAAGGTCAGCAGCAGGCTGTGGTACCTATCACCACAGGTTTAGAAGTACTAACATCAGATTTTCAAAATACTAAAGAAATGAAACCATGCTGCATGTGTTCCTTGCTGGGTTCCTCAATATTCTGGTGCTAGGAGAGGGCACCAGCACACCTGCAGAAAGAGCTCCTGGATTGCAAGCATTGCTCTCCTATTCGTGTGCCTTCAGTTGAGTGATTTGCTAAGTAAGAGCAATGCCTGAGACCGCAGTTGACATTCCCACTCCACGCATTATTCTGCCACTCATCAGAAATCAGGAGGTGACCAAATCCCTGGCAGGCTGAGCTGTGGAGACAGACATTACAGGGGATTACAGATGAGCGAATCATACCAACACAGAAAACACAGACAGATTCAAAATGATCTGCTGACCCCCACACTGAAATTAATTGGCTGGATAAGTCATGCACAAATAGTAAATCCACCGATTTCACCACTAATTCTTTTCGCTCTCAAAATGGAAGTGTGGAAAAAATCAATCTATCAATGTATGTATTTTTTGACACCTATCATATAAGAAATACCATTCACATGAGAGAAGTGGTGGAGTCCCCATCCCTGGAGGGGCTTAAAAGCTGTGTAAATGTGGTGCTGAGGGACATAGTTTAGTGGTGATCTGGTAGTGATGGGCTAATGGCTGGATTTCATTTTCTTAAAGGTCTCTTCCAACCTAAACAATTCTATGATTCTAGGAAATTATCATCAAAACATAGGGATGGGGCCAGACTCTTTCCAGTGGTGCCCTGTGATAGGACAAGGGGCAGTAGGTACAAACTAGAACCCAGGAGATTCCATCTGAACATGCAGTAAAGCCTTGGTGTGAGGGTGCTGGAGCCCTGGAGCAGGCTGCCCACAGAGGTTGTGAAGGCTCCTTCTCTGGAGAGATTCCAAACTCCCCTGAACATTGTGATCCTGGGCAAACTACTCTAGGTGACCTTGCTTTAGCAGTGGGGTTGAACTAGATGATCTCCAGAAGTCCCTTCCAACTCTCATTGTGCTGTGATTCTGTGAACAAATTCAGAATGTATAAATAATGGGAAAAATATGTTTCTACTTCTGATGGCTATCTGAAACCCTAAACCTGGAGTAAAGACACCTCCTTCAATTCCAGACATGGAAATCACAAGAGCTCATCACCACTTTGGGATCAGCACATCCTTGGTGGTTTTGTGGCAGTTTTCCACCTAAATCCTGCTGTGCTCTGCACAGTTGAATTGCTGCCTTGGACTACAAGTGCTTTCCCAAGGGAAATATTAAAAGTGCAATAATCAGGATAACTTGTTCTACAAGAAGTGACATCAGGCCTTTTCTGTCATTGGCATTCAACTTCACAGCCTAATTAATGAGCATTTGTACAGCACTTTGAAAATATGAAATGCAATTGAAGTGCTCCGTATTATTATTAATACCAGCAGCAGCAGCACCAGTCTGCTCTGCTGAGTGCATCTGGCAACAGACTTGCTGTAGAAAAAGAGCAATGGACCAGCCAGCTGAGGTGACACAGCATCAGCTAAAATACACCTACAGCTTCTTCCCCACATTTAGAGAACAAGCCTCAGGAGAAGTGGCTGAGGGAACTAGGATGGTTTAGTCTGAAGGAGAGGAAGCTGAGGGGAGACTCTACAACTCTCTCTACAACTCTTTGCCTGCTCTCTACAATTTCTTTACTTTGAGGATTGTAGAGCACTGGAACAGAGATATTGTGGAGTTTCTATCTGGAGAACAGATCTCACCAGGAGTAGCTGAGGGAACTGCGGTTGGTTATTCTGGAGAAAAGAAGGCGGAGGGGAGACCTCATTGCTCTCTACAACCGCCTGAAAAAGAGGATGGAATGAGGTGGGTGTTGGTCTCTTCTCCATGGTATCAGGTGTTAGAACAAGACAAAATGGCCTGAAATTGTGCCAGAGGAGGTTTAGGTTGGAGATCAGGAAAAATTTCTTTGCTACAGGAGTAGTCAGACATATGAAGAAGCTGCCCAGGGAGGTGGTGGAGTCACCATCCCTGGAGGTGTTCAAGAAATGTTTGGATATTGCACTTAGGGACATGGTTTAGTGGCCATGGTGGTGTTGGACTTGATGATCTTAGAAGACTTTTCCAACCAAAACAATTCTGTGATTCTTTATTTGATCACAGTAAGCCAAACAGATGAGACATCTGCAGAGCTGTGGTCTATTAAAATAAGAGATAATAAAGGGACCTCACAGAGCAGGATTTGTTCTGAATCTGTCAGCAAGGGAGATGGATAGATATTGCTTTGCAGGGTAGTTTAGGGATTGTTTATGAAAAGGACTCTGCGATGTTGGAATGCTACCTCTCATTTGTATGTAAGCAGATATGCCAGCAACAAAAAGACCCATCCTGCTTCATGAGCTCTTGTAATTGTAACTTTCTCCTTTAGGACAGAAAGTGCTGATGGTTAAAAGGCACAGACACTTCTAAACAGGCAGCTGATCCCTTTTGCCCTCAATTTAAACTGTAGCTGTAACTTGGAAACCTAAACAGCTCACGGGACACACCTCTCTTATTTCCATTCTGGTAGCTGCTGGTTCTGGCAGTGGCAAGAGGATCGCTGGCCTTAACCTTCTCCATCAGTTTTCTTTCAAAAATCAATGACTTTTTCCCCATGCTGGCCATTTGCTGCTCATGTGCTTGCTAGCACAGGCAGGGGTTAGCAGCTGCAGTTGACATTTCTTCACCTAAGCAGCAGATTTCTATTTCTGAGCAAGCTAACTTGTTCTGCTTGGAGTAATCTGCAGTAGGCAACAGCTAACTAGCACTTCTTGGCCTTAGGCCAAAGAGAAACTGAAAATGACTGTGAGACTAAATCATTAACTGCTTCCTGGGGTTCGCTTCTCATGAGGATCCCAATACCTGTCAGAGCCTGAGTGATACACCGGAGATGTCACTGTGTCCATGCTCAAGCTGACCTGGGGCAAACCTCACTGCAGAGGAGGCAAGCTGGAGCTGCAGGACCTTGTGCAGGAGCATGCTGGAAATCTTTCCTGACAGTCCTGTGTCCTTGTTTGAGTTATGCCAGAATCAGTTCTGCTCAGTGATTGGATTTCCCAGCTCAGGCTCTGCTCAGTGAGGCACTTTCTGCAGTTCAGGGCAGGTTTGCACAGCCAGAGGCGGCTGCTAGCAGTGAGAACACTGATCAGGAGAGTCACTGCCAAGGGCTGGGCTGCAGCAAGGCTCTGACTTATGACTTTCTACTGAGCAAACCAAGGTCACTGCTACATCTTGTACCCAACCTTGGGGTACAGGAAGTTAGAAGTGGCACCTGCAGGAAGGAGCAGACAGGACAGGTGACCCTCATCTGACAACCAAGGGATTGCATCCCATGGATGTTATATTCAGGATGAAGCTGAGGAATCACCAGGGTCAAGCCTCTTCTTCATTGGCTGGTGTCCCGGGAGGACTCTGTCCATGCTGCCTTCAATTCCAATCCATGAGTTCTTGAATCCAGTTCCAGAATCCAGCTCTTGAATCTGATTCCCACGTACTGCTGAGTCCAGTCTGGGACTTTCCAGTGTCTGCCCCCAGCATCAGTGGTGATGTCCTTGCCATCAGGGGTTGAGTTCCATATTGGTCTGTATCTCTTTGTCTCTGTTTCATTGAATCGTTCTTCTTTCCATCTCAGCTGGTTTAGAATAACTGAAAAGTTCAAGTTCATTCCTCTCAGCTCCTTCCTAAACATCAGCTGCTATTGCCACACTAGTATGAGAGGGAGTTTCATAGCTGCAGTGAAGTAATAAATGCTGTTTAGTTCAATAATGAAGAAAATGAGGCAACCAGGCAGAAAAACAGGTAATAAGAGTGTAAATCCTGAAGCAACAGAAGTCATGGGGCCCAAGACTGGTAGCCATGGGCAGGTACACACCCCCAGCACAATTGGGAGATGGGGCAAAGAAATGCCAGACTTTTGGGGGTGAGTCAGTTAATGGGGACAAGTTCAGGGCCCCTGTGATAACCTGGCTGGATGGTGGCTGGTCACTAGTAGTGTTCCCCAGGGCTCAGTATTGGGACCAGTCTTGTTTAATGTCTTTCTTAATTATTTGGATGAGGGGATTGAGTGCATCCTTAGCAAGTCTGCAGATAATGCCAAGTTGAACAGGAATGTTGATCTGCTCAAAGGTAGGAAGGCTCTGCAAAGGGACCTGGCCAGGCTGTATTGATGGGCTGGGGTCTGCTCTATGAGGTTTAACAAATCCAAGTGCCAGGTCCTGCACTTGGGTCACAACAACCTCATGAATGCTCCAGGCTTAGAGCAAAGAGGCTGGAAAATGCTCAGCATAATAGGACCTGGGGATGCTGGTTGAAGATGAGCCAGTGTGTGCCCAGGTGGCCAAGGCCACCAGCATCATGGCTTGGATAAGGATAATGTGGCCAGCAGGACCAGGGCAAAGTTTGTGCCCTCTTGTGAACTGTGTTCAGTTTTGGGTCCCTCACTCTAAGAAGGATATTGAGGAGCTAACGCATGTCCAGAGAAGGGCAACAAAGCGGGTGAAGGGTCTGGAGAACAGGCCTGGTGAGGAGCAGCTGAGGGACCTCGGGGCCACCACTTTCATTGGAGGTGCTCAGGAAGAGGCTTGATGGGGTGCTTGGTTGCATGGTTTAGTTGTTTAGGTGGGTTGGATTGGTTGATGGGTTGGACGCGATGATCTTGAAGGTCTCTTCCAACCTGGTGTATTGTATTGTTTTTAGCCCGAGGAGGCAGGAGGGAGAGGGGAGACCTCATTGCTCTCTACAACACCCTGAAAGGAGGTTGGAGTGAGGTGGGGGTCAGTCTCTTTTCCCTAGTATCAGGTCACAGAATGAGAGGAAATATCCTCAAGCTGCACCAGGGGAGGTTGAAGTTGGAGATTTAAAAAATTTCATTCCTGCAGGAATTGTCAGGCACTGGAGCAGGCTGCCCAGGCAGGTGGTGGAGTCACTGTCCTTGGAGGTGTTCAGGACATGGTTTAATGGCCAGGCTGGTGCTGGTTTCACAGCTGGAGTCGATGATTTCACAGGGCTTTTCCAACCCATAACAGGTCTATGGTTGTGTGCTAACAGCAGCTACTCTTCTTGAAGTCCTGAGCAGCAGATGAATCAGTATAGGCAGGTAATGTCCCAGAAACAGCCACAGCAAACCAGACTGACCTTGAACTGCAAGGAGCTGACAATTTTCATTTAAAAGACATTCTTTGGCCACAAAAGACAGTATTTTGGGATTCTATTTTTTTGTGAGAGCTTCACCCTCCCCTTCCAACTCGGCACCAAGATGTAGCGTCTCTTCAAGACACAGAATAGCAGAGGAGTAGAGATCTTAGGAGTTCCAAAGCTGTGTGCTGCAGTGTGCAGCCAGCGCTGAAGTGCTGATGGAGATTTGGCTGATGGCTTGTTGAATTCTGGGGATATTTCCAGGGCCAGGAGACAGATCAGAGGGGCTGATTCATAAAGCAAAAGCAGCTCCTTTATTCATCTCATGCGCAGGGCTCAAAGGAAAGACCCAGTGAAACTGTTACAAAGCACTGATAATACAAACCTCATGAAAATGAGGGGGAAAAGAGAAAATGCTCAAGAAACAAAGAGCCTCAAGACAGAAAAAAAATAATTTAAAAATCACATGATAAGCCTCAAGCCCTCTGTAGCCCTCTGTAGCTGGTCTTTGAATACAAGGCCGGCGTAATGCAGTGCAAACCTTCAGTCAGACAAAAAATGTCTTTTTGCATATAAAAGGTCTTTGTCATTTCCTTGCTATCATCACTCTAAGCCTCAGATGCACTCGCTTTGATTTAGTAAACAATAAAAGAAGAAAGAAAGAAATCCTAAGTGTTTTCTACAGATTTGTAAAGCCTCTTTAAACCAAAACGCTATTGCTGCTTCCCCCATCCCAGCTGCAGAGCTGCCATCCATGATTGCTTAGGTTTTTGCTGTTTCTATTTTCTACCTTTCTCTGCCCACCCCCCACGCCCCCCAATTCCAGATTTTTAGCCTGGTTGACTGAGTATTTCTAAGGAGAAAAGGGAGGGAAGGAAGAAGGACAGGAGAAACGAAGGTCAAAAACCCCAGGGGCAGAAGGGTGTAGTCAACAGGAAGCTATGCATCCAAACTAATTAATAAATTAATAAACCAGAGCTGGAGGTAGGGAGATTCAGGCTAGATGTGAGGAAGAAGTTCTTCACCATGAGAGTGGTGAAGCCCTGGAATGGGTTATCCAGGGAGGTGGTTGAGACCCTGTCCCTGGAGGTGTTTAAGACCAGGCTGGATGAGGCTCTGGCCAGCCTGATCTAGTGTAGGGTGTCCCTGCCCATGGCAGCGGGGCTGGAACTAGATGATCCTTGTGGTCCCTTCCAACCCTGACTGATACTATGATACTATGATCTACTACTTCCAAGTTCAGCCAAAAGAAACTATTAAGTGCAGTTTTTAAAGCACTGTGCTTTGGAATAAGCAGAGAAAGGGAGCTTTGTAGGCTCAGAATTCCTCAAGGGCAGAGCACTTTGAAAATTCCTAATGTTTTAGTTGTTCAAGATTTGTTATCAGTATTTTCCCACATTTGTATCTCTTTAGTGTTTGAAAGAGGCATGAAAAGGCTGCCAGGAAGAAAGGCAGTTCAGCCTTATGGTCCTTAATCTATACCTCTAAAATCAGAGCCCAAACTACAAGCCCCAGCCCAAGCACACAGCTGGGACAGTAGCTAAGGATGATGTAGTACTGAGATGTCCCCTCCCTGAAGCAACACCCTCTAGCCACTTGCAGCCCTTGAGCCATGGGATGCTCCTACCTACACCTTGCAGCTTCTGCCTGCTCCTCAGGTAGCAAGTGGTGACAGGTTGGACTCGATGATCTTTGAGGTCTCTTACAACCTTAGTGATACTGTGATACTGTGAAGTATTTGTGCATGACAAGGGGAGGTCTGGAATTCAGGTGGAGAGTGGCAAACAGACCCCAAATGTCTGACCCCTTAGCCAAGAAGTCCTGCCTGCGCTGCGACAGCAAAGCTGGACAGTCAGCATTTCATGGTCAACCCCACAAAGCAGCTATTATGCTTGTTTAATGTGTTTTCATTCCTTGATATGGTATCTTCAAGCCTAAGCAGAGTTCAAGAAGCTCATTTAATTTTAATGTATTTTATCCCTCTAAGCAGAACAATTTTTTCTTCAATTACCTTTAGCAGAAATCTAATCTAGCAAACAAGAGCAGCAACAAAATATGTCATTAGGAATTATTTTTACAATTTCTTTTGTTCCTCTGATTTATTATGGTGTCAAGGGTTTGGTTTGTAGGTTTGCCTTTTTTTTTTCCTAATGCTGTTTGCTGATTGCCCTTTGAGGAGGGGAAAATTAAATAATTAATATGTCTTTGAATTTGCAACAATTGCCAGCAACACACATGGAAATATTTGGAGGTAAAGAGGCAATTCCAACAGAGGGTGAAATACCTGCTTGGATACATGGAGTAATGAACTCAGGTCTGTTTACCAACAGCTTACAGAAAATAATACAACACTCTACAAGCCTATTACAATGTATAGCTGAGAGCCAGAATATAAAGTGGGATAAATACTTTCTGGCAAGGTCATAAAAGGAATCAGTGCTGGGAATTTAGTCTTTCATCACAGAACTATCAGATAATTGCCAAGCATCCAACAATATGCTGGCAATGACCATTTTTTTCTGTCCCCAAGAGATAGGGGCAGGTCTTCACCTGTAAACATAGTGTAAGAGTAAAGGGGCTGTGGAGGTAAATACAATCATAGGATTGTTTTGGTTGGAAAAGACCTTTCAGATCGAGTCAATTGTTCACTAACTCTACCAAGTCTGCTGCTAAACCACATCCCTCAGCACCACACCTCTGCCTCTTTGAAACACCTTCAGGGATGAGGATTCAACCACCTTCCTGGGCAGCCTGTTCCAGGGCTTGACAACCCTTTCAGTGAAGAAATTTTTTTTCTAAGATCCAACTTAAACCTCCCCTGGTGCAACTTGAGGCCATCACCTCTTGTCCTGTCACTTGTTACTGGGGAGAAGGGACCAGTTCCCACCTAGCTCCAACCTCATTTCAGGGAGTTATAGAGAGTAAGGTGGTTTCATGCTCATGCTATGGATGCAATGTCCACCAGATTTACGTTCGGGTTGTGCATTTCTGTCTGGGTTTATCTGGATCTTGGATATGGATGACTGCTCTTTGGAGACAGGTAGGTTCTTGGTAAGGTGTGAGACTGGGGCAAAAGGGAATGATCCCACATTTTGCTTCAAATGCACATCTTGGTCTAAACCAAACACTCTTACCTGCAAAGCTAACCCTTCCCAGCACTGCAATGCCCAGGTGTGATGGCAGAGCCACCTCCACGAATGTAAGCAGCACCCAGCTCCCTGTCCATTCCTGGCTCCTTATGAAGGGAGCAAAGCCCCAGGGAACACAAGCAGCCCCACACTGGCAGACATGCTTCTCCCTTGATTGCTCCTTCCACATGTGCACAGGGATGGACCCACAGCATACCAGACATTTTGTTTGACTCAGGCTGGATAGGTTAACCAGGCTGGCATGAAGTTCCTATTGCCCCCAACTTGACCACCAGACTAGAAGTTTCTCTTCTCAGAACAAATATAATTAATTACAACAAAGATTCTAAAGGCTCTGATAGCTGGAGAGCACCTACTAGGTGCCTATGTGTAGCTCTGAGGTTTTCTCCTTGCCTTGATTTCTGTTACTGCATCTTGACACAAGTGTCATAAAAGTAAAGTATTGACTTCCATTTCACATCCAGAAGAAACGTGGAATGCAAACCCCCACATATATTACTACTTCTTGAGATATAAATTTTTCTTCAAAAATGGAGATTGATAAATAGAAAACATTTCATTGACTGATGGCCACTGCTTCCACATTTTATCCTAGAAGAAAAGTCATCTTATATACAGTATGGGACACACAGTATGGGCGGGGAGAAGGGGAGGCCATGGGAAGTTCCAGGACCTGGCTGCTTCCTCTGAAGGCAACACCACGTAATAAGTGGTGCAACACTTACTGAAATGCTTTTCTGATCTGCTCAAGGGCCAGTGTCATTTTGCCATCCTGTGACCGGTTTAGGCTGTGCCTTTAAGAAAGAGACACTTTCTGAACACTCTGGGCGAATATTTTGATATTAGAATGAAAACAATGATATGCTAATTCAATTTCATTGGTGGGACCCGGCTGTAAATTTTTGTTTAGTCTTTCAGTCGGGGGAGTCAGTGAGCAGTCGTCTTCTTCTTCCCCCTGTACTGTGAGCTGGCTCGTTTCTCTCTACGATTCTTGCTAACCAGATAAGAGAAAACTAACTTTTGCATCCGCTTTGAGCTTTAACAAGTTTTCACCCTTTTAATTACCTTCCTTTCTCTCTCTCTCTAACCCTTTTAGGAAAAAGGGGAGGTAGGGAGGGAGAAGGGAGGGAAAAGGCCGAACCCCCCTGGCCGCAGGGGGTTGGGGAAAGGTTTCCTGTATTACATACATTGCTGTATACTTCTGTATATATTGTAAATATTGTATATTTTTGTACATATTCATTGCATTCCATATCTGCTTGTAAAATACAGCTTTCATCTGCTTCTCCGGCTGAGTTAGCTGTGGAATTCTTTTGTGTGTGGGGGGGGGAACCTTCCTACTCCACCACACATCCCAACTCTCATTTTGCCAGCTTTTGAATTCTTCATGCCACTCTTCAGTTCAGATTAACAACAGACAAGAGGGTTGTCCAACCCTTCCAGCATTCACCTTCCAGTTAATTCCAGTTAACTGCTCAAGTTGAATAAAATAACACAAAAACACCACCAAAATGAGTTTCTTTAACTCATTTGTGCAATGGCAAGAAGCATCCTTTGGTTCAAACTAAACCAGAAGTGCAATGCTTGCAACAAGCTGCTGGGGAAGAGCAACTCCACTCAATTAAACAAAACCTGGTCATCACTTTCTGGTGACTTTACCAAAGCCACTTTGTGGCAAATGGAAGATTTTTGCTTTGAAAGATTGAGGGCAGTGATTAATGGCATCAGCTGGAGCTTGAATTTCTTTATTAAAAGATTCCTTTATCAGGGGGAAAAAAACAACAACCAACACAAATCAAAGCTCAAGTCCTGTTTCACAGGAGCCTTTGTGCTTATTTTTTTTGGAAATTCATTTAAAGTAATGCTCATCAAAATTTTACCTCATGTGGTTGTCAGGAATTGTCTCTTTTCTGCTTCAAACCTCCAGAGGCAGCTCCTAACTATCTGAGTTTGGTAAATAAGTTGGATAAACAGTAGCAAAAAATTTCCTGATGAGTATAAACAAATATTTGACATTCAGACAAACTGTATTTATTTCTACCCAGATATATCAAGGTCATTTTGTGCTGTACTGGCTCATAAACCTAGTAATTCCTAGGCACACCTCCCAACCCAGAGAGAAAACAAAACTCCATAAGGCATCTTAAATACTCAAGGGTTTCTCCTTTGTTTAGTCCCTAAGTGAAAACATGGGGTAAGAAGCCATGTCTCTCAACTGTATTTGTTTTCCCTAAATCAGAGGAACCCAAAGGCTTTAAGAAATGCTCTTGTAGAGAGCACCTCATTTGTAGTCATAGAATCATTAAAGTGGAGAAAAAAAGCTCTAAGATCATCCAGTTCAACCCTCAACCCACCACCACCACGGCCATTAAACCTTGTCCCCAAGGGCCACGTCCACACATTTCTTGAACACCTCCAGGGATGGTGACTCCACCACCTCCCTGGGCAGCCTGTTCCAATGCCTGACTACTCTTGCAGGAAATATATTTGTCTTAATCTCCTACCTAAACCTCCCCTGGCACAATTTCAGGCCATTTCCTCTTGTCCTATCACTTGATATTAGCGAGAAGAGACCAACTACCACCTCACTGCAACCTCCTTTCAGGGAGCTGTACAAGTCAACGAGGTCTCCCATCAGTCTCCTCCAGGCTAAACAACACAGTTCCCTCAGCTGCTCCTCACCAGACCTCTTCTCCAGACCTTTCACCAGCTTCATTGCCCTTCTCTGGACATGCTCCAGCCCCTCAATGTTCTTCTTGTACTGAAGGGCCCAAAACTGATCCCAGTACCCGAGGTATGGCATCCTCAGTGCCCTGGTCCTGCTGGTCACTCTATTCCTGATCCAAGCCAGAATGATTGTGGCCTTATTGGCCACCTGAGCACACTGTGGGCTCATCTTTAGACAGCTGTCAACCAGCATCCCCAGGTCCTTCTCTGCTGGGCACTTTCCAGCCACTCTCTCCCAAGCCTGGAGTGTTCGTAGGGCTGTTGTGTCCCAAGTACAGGACCCATCACTTGACCTTGTTAAACTTCATACAATTGACCTCACCTCATCAGTCCAGCCTGGCCAGATCCCTCTGCAGTGCCTTCCTATGTTTCAGCAGATCAACACTACCTCTGGACTCTCTGGAAGTTGAACCATAGAAGGGAAGAAGGGTGAAGAGGCCAGGGGATACATAGAATTTCTCTTCCAAATTTGAAGAAGTCCTAAACTCAGCTCCTGTAGGGAAAAGCAGGGGAGGAGGGTGTTGGTAAACCATGCAAAATCAAGAGGTAATAAAGTTGTATCTTCAAGGGTCTCCACAGTCACCTGGAAAAGTAAGTGTAGATGTCTGGCAAAGTAAAAAATCTTTCACTTTGAACATAAGGAACAACAACTTTGATGTGAGGGTTCTGGAGCTCTGTACCAGGGGTGGAGTCTCCTTTCCTGGAGATTCCAAACTCCCCTGGACATTGTGATCCTGGGCAAGCTGCTGGGTGACCCTGCTTTAGCAGTGGGGTTGGACTAGGTGATCCCCAGAGGTACCTTCCAACCCCCATCACACTGGGATTCTGTGATGCATATCCCACTTCTTGGTGATAAATCAGTTCTGCTCCAAATGTCCTTAACTAAGCAAAGTTTTTCACTTCACGAGCAGACCCCCTGAGCATGAGGTGCCATATTCTTCGACCTTTGTCCATACCAAAGCAGGTTTGTAGCTCTTCACGTTCAACACAGACCATCTTTAAACACTTTCCCATGGATGTGCAGATTTGTTACTCACATGGGCACATCCCAGTGACAATTTTTTAAACCCTCCTAAAAAAAAAAAAAAAATAAAAAGCTTTATAAAATAATTGGGAAAAAGCTAACAAAGCAACTAGACAGATTCTTTAGAGAGCAACAATAAAACCTGAAGACACTGTAGGCTACAGATTTTTACTGCTAATCTAATGATGAATCTTAACTGCTAAGCAGCAGTTTCTGTTTGCAAACCAAAAGCCAACTCTTCTGCTTAGCCCTGCTCTCTAAGGAGCTGTTTAAAGTAAAGGTTTAAAGCCTAGAGATGCAGCATTGTGCCCCTTTGCAGCTAAAACCAATGGTAATGAACCTCACAGAGCCAAGCCTCCAGTTATTTGTTAAACCCAAATTCTCCTCAACAGATGGATATTTGTACCCACTTTAAAGCAGCTTCCCAAAGGGAAGTTCAGCATCTCCAGCGCTCATTGTCCCCAGGACAGACAGGCATCTAGATGCCTTTTTGTCCCTTCCAATTAAGTTTCCTGCTGTGCTCCCCACAAAATTCAAGGAAACTGGAGAAAGCCACCTCCCCTCTCTGCTGCTTGTATGTCACTCTGTGAGCAGACATCACACAGAGAGGGCCATATGTTGGTCCTGTTTCACTAAGTTCACTTTAGTGCTCCCAACGTTTTCTTAAAATAGGCTAAAAAAAAAAAAAAAAAAAGAAAGAAAAAAACAAACTAGAAAAAAACCACCAACAACCAAAAGCCAGCCAGTGTAGAGGCCATTCGGAAATGCCTGATAGCGAAGTGGGAGTGTTGGATCCCATACTACCTCTCATGGCAGGTGCCCAGGATACAGATGTCACGCCAGATTACAGAATGCTTTCCAGGACAGTTGGAGGTGGAGGTCACAGCCTCCTTCCCTTTGCTGTGGTCGTATAAAAGAAATCTACAAGACACACATAGGCTCTGGAATTCAACAGCCCTCAGCATGGTCTGGATGATACTAAACAGACAAAAAGAAGTAGAAGCGACAAAAATGGAAATCACAGAATGGTAGAGGTTGGAAGGGACCTCTGGGGATGATCCAGTTCAACGGCCCTTCTAGACCAGGATCACCTAGGTCAGCTTGCCCAGGATCACAATGTCCAGGTGGGTTTGGAATCGCCCCAGGGAAGGAGACTCCACAACCTATGTAGACAGTCTGCTCCAGAGCTCCGCCAACCTCACACCAAAGAATTTTTTCCTTCAGTTCAAGCGAAACCTCCTGGGTTCCATTTTGTACCTGCTGTCCTTTCTCCTAGCACTGGGCACCACTGAAAAGAGCTCAGGCCTATCCTTATGACCTCCAAACTTAAGATATTGATCAACATTGAGAAGATCCCCTCCCAGGCTGCTTTTCTCCAGGCTAAAAACTCCCAGATGTCTCAGCCTCTCCTTGTCAGAGAATAGAATAGAATAGAATAGAATAGAATAGAATAGAATAGAATAGAATAGAATAGAATAGAATAGAATAGAATAGAATAGAATTACCAAGGTTGGAAGAGACCTTGAAGATCATCGAGTCCAACCTGTAACCACAACCTCACAACTAGACCATGGCACCAAGTGCCACATCCAGTCCCCTCCTGAACGCCTCCAGGGACGGAGACTCAACCACCTCCCCGGGCAGCCCATTCCAATGACGAATCACTCTCTTGGTGAAGAACTTTCTCCTCACCTCCAGCCTAAACTTCCCCTGGTGCAGCTTGAGACTGTGTCCCCTTGTTCTGGTGCTGGTTGCTAGGGAGAAGAGGCCAACCCCTTTCCTGGCTACAACCACCCTTCAGGTAGTTGTAGAGAGCAATGAGGTCGCCCCTGAGCCTCCTCTTCTCCAGGCTAAACAGCCCCAGCTCCCTCAGCCTCTCCTCATAGGGCTTGTGCTCAAGGCCTCTCACCAGCCTTGTTGCCCTTCTCTGGACACGTTCAAGTCTCTCAATGTCCTTCTTAAACTGAGGGGCCCAGAACTGGACACAGGACTCAAGGTGCGGCCTAACCAAAGCAGAGTACAGGGGCACAATGACCTCCCTGCTCCTGCTGGCCATACTATTCCTAATGCAGGCCAGGATGCGGTTGGCCCTCTTGGCTGCCTGGGCACACTGCTGGCTCATGTTCAGCTTCCCATCAACCAGCACCCCCAGGTCCCTCTCTGCCTGGCCGCTCTCCAGCCACTCTGACCCCAGCCTGTAGCGCTGCCTGGGGTTGTTGTGGCCAATGTGCAGAACCCGGCACTTGGATGTGTTAAATCTCATGCCATTGGACTCTGCCCATCTGTCCAGCCTGTCGAGGTCCCTCTGCAAAGCCTCTCTGCCCTCCAGCAAATCAACTCCTGCCCCCAGCTTGGTGTCATCTGCAAATTTACTGATGATGGACTCAATGCCCTGATCCAGATCATCAATAAAGATGTTGAAAAGCATGGGGCCCAGCACTGATCCCTGGGGCACACCACTAGTGACAGGCCGCCAGCTGGATGTGGCACCATTCACCACCACTCTCTGGGCTCGGCCCTCCAGCCAGTTCCTAACCCAACGCAGTGTGCTCCTGTCCAAGCCATGGGCTGCCAGCTTGGCCAGGAGTTTGCTGTGGGGGACGGTGTCAAAGGCCTTGCTGAGGTCCAGGTAGACCACATCCACAGGCCTCCCCACATCCACCAGGCGGGTCACCTGATCATAGAAGGAGATCAGGTTGGTCAGGCAGGACCTGCCCCTCCTAAATCCATGCTGGCTAGGCCTGAGCCCCTGGCCATCCTGTAAGTGCTGTGTGATCGCACTCGAGATGACCCGTTCCATAATCTTGCCTGGCACTGAGGTCAGGCTGACAGGCCTATAATTCCCTGGCTCTTCCAATGGAGGACTGGACTGGATTCTAGGACTGGAGAGATGCTCCAGTCCTAGCTGCACCATCATAGCCCTTCACTGGACTCTCTCCAATAGTTCCCTGTCCTTCTTGAACTGGGGAGACCAGAACCGGACACAATACTCCAGGTGTGGCCTCACCAAGGCAGAACAGAGAGGCAAGAGAACCTTCCATAACCTGCTGGCCACACTCTTAATGAGCCTCAGGAGACCACTGGCCTTCTTGGCCACATATCACACTGCTGGCTCATGTTGAGCTTATTGTCCACCAGCACTCAAAGAGCTGCTTCCCAGAAGGTCAACCCCTCACCTGTAGTGGTACAGGTGATTCTTACTCCCCAGGTGCAGGACCCTACACTTGTCCTTGTATTTTACCTTTCCCAAAATGATCTGGCCTTTGACTACAGTTTCCCGTGGCACATTTTCAGACGTAGCTTTTATGCCCTAATGATGAGGCTGCCTTGTCCATTTTGCTTCAAGAGAAGCAGAATCTTGAGGGGTATTTGAACCTATTGTATGAAAATCACTAAGACAACCTCAAAGTGTTGTTTTCCTTCGAACTAGAGGAACTAAGCCCTTGTGACAATATAAAACACCAGCCTTGAAGGTCGGATGGTATGGCAGAGGGGCTGGTGAGGTTGTTGTCATCTTAATCAGAATTCCAGCAATTTGAGCGAAATCAACTTTGAAGAAAATAATTTCATTCCAAACCAGTATCAGAAATTTGTGGTGTGGAAGGAAGAGAACCCAAAAGCAAGCATAATTATTATGAGGATTATTATGACATAAATCAACACATCATAAATTACATAATCATGAGAGCCAGTTATGAGCCGGGCACTGCATTTGACACGAGCGATCCGTCAGACCTGCTCTGCAAGTACCACATTAGCAAAGCAAACATGCTGGAGAAGCTGGGATTTAAATTGACTGGGAAACAGCAGGACTCAGCCACATTTGTTTTTTGAAGCTTGATGACAGGCAGGCTGGAACAGTGGTTTTTAATGCCGTGATTTGTACTTGACAGCCAGCTGCCAGGTAAAATGAGAGGAGATTACCTTTTGGCAACTGCCCTCTCCATTTCCTAAACTAAATGACCTTCAAGCAGAGCAGCAGTGACAAAACACAGCAGTCTAATCTTCAGTGTGAACCCCGTGGTTAAAGAGCAGTGGTTCGTATTAGAAGTAGACTGCAGAAATGCCTTGAATCATCATCAGATTAGATGAAAAATGCCACTGTGTTCAAAAAGAGCAGCTATTACACAAAGAAATGGAACTGAAAAAGGCTTAACAATGCCACAAAGACAGGCTAATAGGCTTCCCCATTTCTTTCAGATTCAGGAAGATGTTGTTTCCCATGTTCACCTTCTCAATGCAGATAATTTTCTATAGATGATTTTTCACATCTGCCCTAATTAGATACAAAATGCACATGTTGGCTGCTAAAAGGAAAAGCAATCACATGAATTTCCACAGGTGAGTTTTGCACCCTGCTCCAGCAATCACCTGCGTCCTATAAGTCAAAATCATTTCTATGGCATCCTTCTTCCAGTTTTCCCAAGTGTGACCGGCAGATAACAGTCACCCAGTTTTAGCTGCCTGCAAATTATTGTTAGGGTTTTTATCTGCCCATCCTGCTTTGCTTCAGGGTAGTAGGACTTTGGGGTATCTGTGTTCAGCCTGGGAAAAGGAGGGCTAATCTAGTCTACTTGAGTATGGAGCACCTAAGCACTTTATAGCTGTGGGAAAGTTTCATGATCAGCTGGACATCGCTTCTCACCTCACTGAATTATAACCATTTGCTGTGCAAACAAGGCAGTGGTCGATTGTGTCTGTAACTGCCAAAAGCCCCCACATTACGTATCTGTGGGGACCAAGCCTCTGTGACTTTCCCTCCTCAAGCATCTTTAATAAGGCTGGTGATTCCCTATCCCCTCCCAGGCCATGGGTGTGCTTTCTGTGTAACAGCCTAAACCAGCAGGCTTGATCCTAACCAGAGGAGGTTTAGGTTGGAGATTAAGAAAAATTTCTTTGGTGCAAGTTTGGTCAGGCATTGGAACAGGCTGCCCAGGGAGGTGGTGGAGTCACCATCTCTGGAAATGTGTGGACATGGCTCTTGGGGACATGTTTTAATGGCCATGGTGGTGGTGTTGATGGTTGAACTGGATGATCTTAGAGCTTTTTTCTCCACTTTAATGATTCTATGACTACAAATGAGGTGCTCTCTACAAGAGCATTTTTTAAAGCCTTTGGGTTCCTCTGATTTAGGAAAAAAAAACACAGTTGAGAGATGTGGCTTCTTACCCCATGTTTTCACTTAGGGACTAAACAAAGGAGAAATGTGTGGAAATGGCACTTGGGGACAGGATTTAGTGGCCATGGTGGTGGCCATGTTGGACTTGATGATCTTAAAGGTCTTCCCAACCAAAGTGATTCTATGATTCTGGAATTCTATGATTTTAGTCAGCCAAGCAAAAGCCTTGATGCTACAGTCCCCCTGAGCAGTTACTGGGGTAGCCATCTGTATTGTGGCTTTTACAAGAAGGGTTCATTCTTTTTCCAAATTAAATGATCTGTGCTCCTTGGAGGAGTTGGAAAGGCAGAGCTGAAAGCAGGGCAGAGTTCTGCACTGCATCCCAAAACATCATAGCAGCTAGTGTGCAGCAGGGTCTCTCCTCTCTCTCCTCCCTCTTCAGATGGATGTCAGTTTTCATCTACCTCCTAAAATAGTGGTATAGGGAGTGTTCAACCACTGTGTCAGAGAACACATCCTCATCCTTGTGCCTCTCCAAACACATCTAAGTCAGAACATGAGGGAGTTTCTTGTGGCTACCTGAAAAAGCAGCTACTGAAATTAAGAGGAACTTCTGCTCCTGACTGTTGAACAAAAAACCATCTGAAATATGGGAAAGGAATTATTTCAAAGCTTAACTTAGAGCAGCTCATTGATGACCACATTAAAAATGAATGGAGAACACAGCAAATCATTAAATTGTTAATGACACCACTGGAAGACATAATGACCAAGGATGCATGTTTTGTGTGTGGCTTAGTGGTAGACACACTGACAGAAGTGAAGCAAAGCCAGAACTGAGGTTGTCTTCTAATGTGATTTTAAATGTCTGGTTTTCTGTAGGGGTTTCCTGTCTCTGCTCTGGGGGGAAAGTCTGCTCTCTTGAAGTCCAGGGTTGAAATTTTAATATCAACAGACAAAGCAGGGTGATAAGTAAACACTAACATGTCATGATCACTGCAACCAAGATTACCTCTAACCTTAACATCTACAACCAGTCCTTCTTTGTTTGTTATTACCAGGTCCAGCATTGCACTTTTCCGTGTTGGTTCTTCAACTACTTGCAGGAGGAGTTGTCAGCAATGCACTGCAGGAACATTTTGGACTGTTTGTGCTGGGCTGTGTAATCTTTCCAACTAATATCAGAGTGGTTGGAATCACCCATGAGCACCAGGGCACTAGATCTTGAGGCTACTTCCAGCTGCGTGTAGAAGGCTTCATCAGTAGCTTCTTCCTGGTTTGGTGGTCTGTAGTAAACACCCACAACTGTATCACCCATGTTTGCATGTCCCTTCACTCTTACCCATAAGCCTTCAATGCTTTCATCATCTCCTTCTGGGTTAAGCTCAACACATTCTAGTTGCTCGTTCACATAAAGTGTAACTTCACCACCATGCCTTGTCAGTCTGTCCTTCCTGAAAAGTACATAGTCATCCATAACCACATTCCAGTCATGAGAGCTGTCCCACCATGGCTCTGTAATTATGACAAGGTAGTAGCCCTGTGACTGCACCCAGATTTCCAGATCATCCTGCTGATTTCCCATGTGTCTTGCATTGGTATACACACACTTCAGAGACCTAGCAGAAGAGTATCTGTTACCATTGTGAGTGTCACATAATCCACCATCCCCTACAGCCTCTGGAATAGCAGTGGAGCTGGTACCCTGACTCACAATTGTCCTAAAGCAGCTCCTACTCTGCTCCAGCCCCCCTTTTCATCTTCCCAAAGCAGCCCCCTGCTCCACCCCCCCACACACCTAAACAGCACCTGCTCCACCACCACCCTTTTTGCATGCACCCCAGAGCCAGGGGCAAGACCCTCAACCATCCAAGATCCACACAGATGAGCTCAGCCCCAGTAAGAAGGCCCAGCCAGCACCCATAGATAATATTGGAGTAGCCATTAATACGCTTCCTACCTAACCGGGGGCCACCAGGCCCCCCGGCCTTTGTTGTCACCACCACCATCACCCAGTGCGCACCATGGGCACTCACCAGTGATGAGAGGAGGATCCCTCAGCCCAGATGGGCTCAGCTTGGAGCTCCCACCTTTCCTAGGGGGGATTAAATAGGGGAGTGGGCAGGGAGGGCCAAATGGCCACACCTGGGGTGGGAGGAGACTCCAACAGAGCCCAGGTGCTCTGGGATTTGAGGGAAAAAAGGGGGAAAATGGGGCAGGTGGGGTGGAAAAGGGGCAGATATGGTGGGAAATGGCAGGTGCTGGTGGAAGGAGGGGATTTTAAAATAACTTTATTTTCCATAAATCTTTCATAATGCACAACTGCAGTTCATGGGTTGCTTTGCCTCCATGCAAAAAGAACAAACCCATCAATACTTCATAAAATAAAGCACAATGGTGGCTAGTACAATGAAATCTTTCCATAATTATCATTTTACTTGGTGGGGAAATCTGTGCTTTTCAGATCAAATTAATAAGTTTTAACACCCTCCCCCCCCCCAAAAAAAAAAACACCCAAAAAAAACCCACAAAACAAACAAAAAAACCAAACCAAAACAAAACAAAAAAAAAAGTAAACTGTAAATTGCAACAAGATCATATCCCTGTGACCCAGATTTCTAGTTCATCCTGCTCATTCCCATGCTTCTTGCATTGGTATACAGACACTTCAGAGACTTAGCACAGGAGTATCTGTTACCATTGTGGGTGTTGCATAATCCAGTATCTCCTACAGGCCCTGGGATAGCAGTGGAGCTGGTACCCTGCCTCACAACTGTCCCAGGAATGTCCCTGGTGAGGCCCATTTTGGCCTCTTCCCCCTTGAATACTGCATCCAGTTCCAGTGTCTCCAGCATAAGAAGGACACAGCAGTGTTGGAATGAGTCCAGAAGAGGGGCACAAAGATGATCCAAGGGCTGGAGCACTTCTGCTATGAGGACAGGCTGAGGAAGCTGGGGCTATTCAGCCCGGTGAAGACTCCAGGGGAACCTTAGAGCTGCATTCCCATATCTGAAGGGATTCTACAGGAAGGCTGGGGAGGGCCTTTTAATAACGGTGTTTAGAGACAGGACAAGGGGGAATGGTTTGAAGCTGAGGAGCTGGATCTTTGGAAGAAGTTCTTCAATACAAGGGTGGGGGGACTCTGGAATATGTTGCCCAGGGAGGGGTTGAAGAAGATGATTTCTGAGGTGCTTTCCAACACAAGCAATTCTAGGATTCTATGAATTTAAGCTTAAATAGAGTTACAGCATCAAAGAGCAGAAAAAGGTGGCAGTGATTCCTTGCTTGATGCATCTGGTGCACTAGCACTGATACCTGCTGCAGCCCTTTTTGCTTGGAAAGCTGTGAAGCAGTTGGGGACATTCAATGTGGAAAGGGAAAAAACCCCACAACAATAAACAAAAACAAACAACAAACCAAACCAAACCAAAAAACCCCGACAAACAAAACCAGAGAAAATGACCACAGAATCATAGAGTTGTTTTGGTTGGAAAAAAACTATGAGATCATTCAGTCCTATCATTAATTTAGAGTATCTTTGGCTCTCCTACTTGCAGGGTGATGACCTGTGCTCACGCCCACGCTCTCCCTACAGCAGCGCCTACCTTCTCCAGACCCGCAGCTGCAACAGTCCCTACCAGTCATTACATCACCTAATTAGGATGATTTCACCAATTTGTTTGACCCAGACTCAAGGGGTACAAGAGTTTTGAACCTTTTCAGACCCAGCTGGATTAAAACCAGCAACCTGGTGTCAGGCAAAATTCCTTTAGTTGCACGTAATTGCAGCCCCAGGGGACCCACTTTGAAGCAAGTCGCAGGAATGCTTTATTTGGAGGACAAAGAATGCAAAAAGCTTTACTTCCACATGCTGATTCCCTGAGAAAACTCCCTCCTGGTACTTCTTTATTTCCTTTGAAAGAAATTACACATATTTTTCTTTGTTACAAAAGGCTAAATCTTTGTATCCTCCTAGCTTCAGCGAAACTCAGCAACAGATAAAGGATGTTCAGAAATTAAAATATGTGACTTGTATAAATGCATAAGGAAACAATTGACAAAACATTACAGAAACTAACATCCCTCCTGACAGAACAGAGAAACCAAAGGCCCTTTAATAAAACTAAACATTTGAGTTCTGCAGATGAGAAAGCTCTTCAGGGGCTCAACAGCATTAAGAGAAGAGAATTGACCATTGTGAACTTAATTTACTTAAAATCAAGAGTTAATCCTGCAACAGTCATTTATATTTTTCAGACTCAAAGGTGCTGCTCTGCTTCACTTGAATTCCCAAGCCCATTTCAGCGTAAGGGAGGTTAGATGTGCCTATGAGACTGTTGATTTGCTGATTTGTTGACTCGTGATGTGCACGTTGCACATTCTTAATGTTTACAGACTGGTCACTTTAAAAAATGAAATAATCTTTGCAGTGATGATCTGTGCTGGGGGGTAAAATAAAATATTTTTTCCCTCTTTTTGGGGAAGCTGGAAGAATCCATATGGCAGAATTACACACAAGGCTGCCATAATGGTTCCAAAAAGCACAGCAAAAGCCCTGTCAAACCCTCCTTTCCAGTGCTGCTGCTGAAAACAGTACCAGCTCTTCCAAGGATACTTCAGCTGAGCAGCGCTCTTGGCTTGGATTTTTTTTTGGCTTGCAAAGACCCACAACCTCCCAAACATCAATCTTTTTGTTTCCTCCCATGTCAATCTTTTTGCTTCTCCCTGTCAGGAAATCCAATTAGTGCTCATGGACTTTGCTGTATTTCAAAGCAGGAACTCTCACTACAAAATGGTACTTCAAACTTGGTGTGAGGCAACTGGCTTCAAAGAGGAGAAATTATGTATTTCTTGTGGGGTTTTTGTGCTGTTAGATTCACTGCTGCTCCTCACTTCCAGCTCAGCTGGAGTAAACATCTCATTTGTCCAAACAATGAATTTAAAGGCTGGATATTAGGAAGAAGTTCTTCACAGAGAGAGTGATTTGTCATTGCAATGGGATGGAGTCACTGTCCTTGGAGATCTTCAAGAAAAGACTGGATGAGGCACTTAGTGCCATGGTCTAGTTGATTGGATAGGACTGGGTGATAGTTTGGACTGGATGATCTTGGAGGTCTTTTCCAACCTGGCTGATTCTATGATTCTAAAGCATCAATTAAATATCTGCCCATTTGCTGCATCTTAGCTGGACATTTAAAGTAAAATTCCTCAAGCTATCCACAACAGCTTTTAAGAGACACCTAAAGATAACCTGCAAATGCCAGTCTACTTTCCAGAGAGAAATTAAACATGTTCAGTAGAATAATTTGCTGAGACCCCAACATCACCAACAGACAAAAAACGTTACCAACCACCTGACAGATGTGCAGCTTCCAAGTCCTGTCTTGTACACCTTTGGCGAGCATCTTCCCCTCATGCCATGGCCCAATACCTCTACAGCAGATCATAAATGTTTCTCTCCAAATGTCTGCTCTGATTAAGTGTGGACAAAACTGTTTGTGCTTTGTTATCTATCCTGAGGTTAATCTGGAGCAAAAGCCCTCAACACCCTCTGTGGTAGATTAGAAAGGTACCTCCTCATGAGGGCCTGGCTTCCCATCCCCCTGTGCAGAACAACGTGCCCTGTTACATACAGGCACAGGATTCTGGATTTTGCTCACCAAACCACCCTGTGCATTTGAGGGACACAAAGATCTGGAGTTATTTCATGAATAACTCAGAAAAACAAGTCACAAAAAAAATAAAATCATGCTTCTGGCAAGGCAGGTGAAAGGGGAAGGATCCATTGCCATGAGTAATTCTTTCTTCAAGCCAAGTGGTACAATGCTTTAGAAGCACTCAGTAGGTTGATCTAAGATAAAATAATTGCTTGGTTGGGTTGTGCTGCTACCCATAGGCTATGGCAGGCAGCACAGTCCATTAGGGATCCCTCCTGAGGCTGTGCAGATGGGACCAACACTGATGAGAAATGAAGGGGAGTTCATGGGAACCCCCTTACATCATAAGCATGGCACACTGGGATGCTCAGATTCTCTGAATTTTGGAAGGCCATCCCAAAGGTCCCCATTTGCTAACTCAGCCTGTTCCACACAGAAAATGTGGTTGCCAATACATCCAGCTCATAGCTAACAATTTCACCTCTTCTTTTATCTTACAGAAAGTGTCCTACTACTTAGATCATTTCAGCAACACCTCCACAGCAAGCGTGAGACAGAGAAAGAGGAGAGGAGTGAGGATTTTACAGTATAAGTGCCACAAATTCTGCCTTTGATTTATTTTTATAATTCAGCAATGAAAGGGAGAAAGTTAGGGAAAAAGATTTTGATATGGAATATTTCAAAAGGCAAGTGAGGCACTATGCATTGGTGGCAGGAAAGGAACATGCCAGGGAGAGCAGAAGCTGGTTGTGCTGGATTTCTCCTTTACTCTGTCCTAGGGAGGCCATGTCTGGAGCACTTGGTCCAGTTCTGGGCTCCCCAGTTCAAGAGAGACACAGAACTGCTGGAGAAAGTCCATCAGAGGCTATAAAGATGCTGAAGGGTGTGGAGCATCTCTGTGAGAAGGAAGGCTGAGAGCCCTGGGGCTGTTGAGTCCGGAGAAGAGCAGCCTGAGAGGAGTTCTGATCAATGCTCAGCAAGAGCTAAAGAGCAGGGAGCAAGGTGATGGGGTCAGACTTTTTTTCTGTTGTGTCAAGTGACAGAACAAGGACCAATGAGAAGTTCCATTTGAACATGAGAAAAAACTTCTCTCCTGTGAGAACCAAGTGCTGCACTTTGGCCACAACAACCCCATGCAGTGCTACAGGCCAAGCAGAAAGGGACCTGGGGGTACTGACTGACAGCTGGCTGAACATGAGCCAGCAGTGTGCCCAGGTGGCCAAGAAGGCCAATGGCATCCTGCCCTGCATCAGGAATAGTGTGGCCAGCAGGAGCAGGGAGGTCATTCTGCCCCTGTACTCAGCACTGGTTAGGCCACACCTTGAGTACTGTGTGTAGTTCCAGGCTCCTGAGTTTAAGAAGGACATTGAGACACTTGAACATGTCCAGAGAAGGGCAACAAGGCTGGTGAGAGGCCTTGAGCACAAGCCCTATGAGGAGAGGCTGAGGGAGCTGGGGTTGTTCAGCCTGGAGAAGAGGAGGCTCAGGGGAGACCTTATTGCTGTCTACAACTACCTGAAGGGAGGCTGTAGCCAGGAGGGGGTTGGTCTCTTCTCCCAGGCAACCAGCACCAGAACAAGAGGACACAGTCTCAAACTGTGCCAGGGGAAGTTTAGGCTCGAGGTGAGGAGAAAGTTCTTCACAGAGAGAGTTGTTAAGCATTGGAATGTGCTGCCCAGGGAGATGGTGGAGTCACCATCCCTGGAGGTGTTCAAGAGGGGACTGGACGTGGCACTTGGTGCCATGGTTTAGTAGTCATGAGGTCTTGGGTGACAGGTTGGACTTGATGATCTTTGAGGTCTTTTCCAACGTTATTGATTCTATTCTATTCTATTCTATTCTATTCTATTCTATTCTATTCTATTCTATTCTATTCTATTCTATTCTATTCTATTCTATTCACTCCTCCAGCATGAGCCAGCCACCGAGGCTTGCTCAGCAGTGCAGCCACGTACTGCAGCAGCTGATGATGGAAAGCAGAAGTTTAATGGGGTGAATGTGAACCAAGAATTAGGATAAATACCACCTTTGAAATAGAAAGCAAGTGACTAAATGGCTTGGGTAAGATGGGAAAGCAGACGTAGGGCAGAGAAGCAGTTCTGCAGAACCAGGCTGGCTTTCAGATGGCAGCTGAGTCATCTTCATCAGCCAGTACGACGACAGCCTCTGTCTGCATGGCCTCCTGCCTATCAGCAGGTGTGATGGGAAAGAACTACATGATCCACTTGCAAGATCTCATTTATTTCAGCAAATGGTTGTTTTCTGATCTCCTGGGTAAAGCTTCTTTTGATGAAACATTTCCCATCAGCACATGCCACCCCAGCTACCTGTACACATACATCTTCACAGAACTACAGACTGACAGCATGACGAGGATTGGAAGGGAGCCCTGGAGATCATCTAGTCCAACCTCCACACTAAAGCAGGGTCACCTACCTCTCTGGTCAATCTGCTGTTCTAGTATTTCACTGTCTTCATTGTGCAGAACTTCCTCCTAGTGTCCAACCTAAATCTCCCTGCTCCAGTTTCAAACCATTGTCCCTTCTCCTGTCACCACAAGCCCTTTTAAACAGTCCCTCCCCAGCCTTCCTGTAGGTCCCCTTCAGATACTGAAATGTAGCTCTAAGGTCTCCCCAGAGCCCTCTCTTCACCAGGATGAACAACCCCAACTCTCACAGCCTGTCCTCATAGGAGAGGTGCTCCAGACCCTCAATAATCTTCATGGCCCTCCTCTGGACATCCTCCAGCAGGTACACACCCTTCCTGTGTTGAGAACTCCAGAGCTGGACACGGTACTGCAGGTGAGGTCTCATGAGAGCAGAGGGGCGGAATCACCCCTCCCAACTTCCTGGCCACACTACTTTTGATGCCGCCAAGGATGCTGTTTGCTGGCTCATGTTGTTCAGCTTCTCATCCATCAGCAGCACCCCCAAGTCCTTTTCTGCAGAACAGCTCTCAATCTCATCATCTCCCAGCCTGGATTGATACCGAGGATTGCCCTGACCTAGGTGCAGGACCTTGCACTCATGAGGTTCTCCTGAGTCCACTTCTGTAGCCTAAGACCCTCTGGATGATACTAGTAAACTATCTTCCATCTTCTTTTAGGGCATGTTTGGTAAATGAGAAGAACCAGAAGCCAAGAAGCACACAGACCTCTGTGCAGCTTGATGGCCATCCACAAAAGTAGGAGGCCAAATTTTTGTATAGCTGAACGCTTCAGTAGACTTCCATACCCTGCCAGCAGAAAATCTTTGGCTGCTGTCTCTGGCAGTAGAGGCAGAGGAAGTGCCAGCTGCCATTCTGATAAGGCAGCTATTAATGGATTTCACTAGCAAAAAACCCTCACTGAAAGCTGCCCAGAGGTGCCTGTGTGGACAACATTCCATTAGCTGGAAAAGAGGAATTTCTTTGCTGTAAGAGGGGATTGGAAATGGCATCATTCCCACACAGCTGAAGGGCAGTAGATACTGCCCTGGTCTGACTGCTCTTCCCTGCCTCCAAATGTGGCAGCAGGGGTGCTGCCTTGTCCTGGCAGAGCTGACGAGGGGCAGTTCTGAATAGCTGTCAGACCTTTGGTGTCAGAACATGTAGGTAGTGACCTGATCCCATTTGGAAAACAATGAAGCACATTCTGTATTTGACATGTTTTAAAATGGATTTAAAAATGTCTTTGGGAAACCAAATACGAGTCAAGTGACTGAAGTCAAGTGCAGCCCTCGTTAATTACAGTTATCACCCCCTTTGACTGGACACAGAGGGGAAACTGCATTCAAATCACTCCCAGGTTTCTTTGTGGGATCAGTGAGACATGTTTGAGGAGGGAATTCCTGTGCACACCCCAGTGCCCAGCAGAAGGAAGACACTGGCCCTCTTTTTTAATGGCCAGGTTTAAGCAGCTAATTCCTCACACTCGGCACCGACTGTACAATAATCCTCTTGACAAACGAGCCGAGAGGCAGGGTGCTGCTGAGCATAAAATGCCTTATTGCCTTGTACAGAGCTAGGACACGGAGATGAGGGAGGATTAATAGTCACAATTAGGAATATAAAGGCAGACTGGAGACTGGGAAAATAATTAGTAGCTTCTGAAAAGAATTTCCAGCCCCACAAAAATGTTTTAGTGCAGAATACATTTCAAATGCAGACAATAAAAGAGGCTCAGCCATGTTCTTCTCATAATGATACCTTTGGGATTGTTAGGACAGGACTTGAAAGCTTGCTGGCTCCTTCACAAGGATGGCTCAATGCTCATAGCTAGCTACACATTGCAGCCCATGTTGGGGGTGACAAGCAGCATCTGGCTTCCCAGAGCTGTCTCAGTAGCTGTTTTCCTTCCTCCCTGTACTCCTGTCCTTCTTAGGGAACTGGGATTGCTTAGTCTGAAGAAAAGAAGGCTGAGGCTGCTCTCTGCAACTCCCTGAAAAGAGGTTGGAGTGAGGTGTGGGTTTGTCTCTTCTCCCTAGTACAAAGTGACAGGATGAGAGGAAATGGCCTCAAGCTGCACCAGGGGAGGTTTAGGTTGAAGATTAGGGAAAATTTCTTTACTGAAAGAGTGGTTAAACATTAGAACAGGCTGCTCAGGGAGGTGGTGGAGTCACCATCCCTGGAGGTGTTCAAGAAATAAGTAAACGTGGCACTTCAGGAGGTGGGTTAGTGAATTGAGGGTTGGACTTACTGATCTTAGAGGTCTTTTCCAAGCTGAAAGATTCTATGATTCTCTGACCCAGAGGAAGGATGGGGCAGTGTAGATGATTCAGAAGTCCAAGAAACAAGAGAAATGGAAAACAGTTTGTCTCTTCGCAGACGAAGCTAAGAAAAGGGAAACAGGGAAACAGGGACTCTCAGTTGACTCAGGGCTCTCAGGGTTCTCAGGGTTCGTGCACCGTGGACTCCTCATGGATTCTTCCTTTGGGCGCGATGTAGCTGTACAACACTCTGAAATTAAACTCTTTCAGCTAAAGTCAAATTTCTTTGTGGGATACACTGAATTTCACCATTCTCTTGCATTACCCAATAAGTGTGACCCGGACCTTCAGCTGAAACCACCCCTCGGACAGGTTTAGCCTCTCCTGAGGGAGAAAATACCCAAACAGTTTTACCTAACAGATTCTTTTCTCTAACAACAGGAACTCTATCACCTTCTACTTTCTGTAGCAGATCTGAGTGTGCAGGTCCAGCTCGGTTCACTGAACCTTTACCAGCCAGGTTGCTTGTGCTAAATGTTTTTTCCCAGTTTTTCAAAGATCCACCCCCCATGGCTTTAAGAGTGGTCTTCAACAAACCGTTGTAGCGTTCAATCTTCCCTGCAGCTGGTGCATAGTAGGGAATGTGGAATATCCACTCGATGCCGTGCTCTTTGGCCCAGCTCTTTACAAGGTTGTTTTTGAAATGAGTTCCGTTGTCCGACTCAATCCTCTCTGGAGTTCCGTGTCTCCACAGGATTTATATACCAAAACATTCGGCCAGAGTGTTCAGAAAGTGTCCTTTCCTTAAAGGCACAGCCTAAACCGGTCACAGGTAGGGTCCTTTATGCAGGAAGATGGTAGTTGGTGAAAGTTCCTGTGCTTTGCTGAGTGTGTTTGTTTCCAGCATCCTAATCTGGTCCTGCTGTGAGCGCTGCTAGTGATAGAAAAGGTGGACACTGCCCAGAAAATAGAAAAAGTCCTGAAAGGGATTAGAAAGTGATGTTTCAAAAACAGAACAAGTGCCATATTTCCTTTGTTTGACTTCTGGCATCAAAGCAACATGGTTTGTCTGAAGATGAGCTCCAAGATGCCCTCACTTTTGGGGGCACTGGGCTCAAGCAGAGGTTCTGGGCATTCAGAGACCTCCAGTAATGGTGAGAAGACGGGAAATGAGCAGTACGGAAGTGGCCAAACTTAATGGCTGTGCTGGAGCAGCCTGGCAAGAATCAGTGCTGGCAGAGAGGCTGAGCTGCAGGATAGCCAAGCTGTGCTGCTCAGTGCAAAGAGCCTCTGAGCAGAGCATGGAGGTCTTTATACACCAGGCACTCTGCAGCTGCTTTCCAGGTGGGCTGCCTCTGGGAGTTAAATAACTCAAGCACCATTAAAATGATCATGAGTCATGCTCACTGAGCAGTAAGGAGCAAGCCTGAACTGCTTTGCTTTTCTCTGTTTGAAGGTAAGAGGTGTCTGGTGCCATCGATTCCTTAAGAAACTGCAGAAATTTCCTCAGAAATCTGCCCTCTTTCACAGCTTCCAGAAGACTGGAACAGTAAAGGTCCTCTGAGAGAGCCAGTTAAGAAGATCCAGGGTGTATTTCTGATGACAAAAATTCTGCCAGGAGAGGAGCAGTAACGATCAAGGGTAACAGAATGGTCACAACACATCTCACCAATGAGGAAGAACACTCTCCCTAAGAACAGGTCTTCTGAGGAGAAGCTGAGGGACCTGGAGTTGCTTAGTCTGAAATAAACAAGGCTGAGGGGAGATCTTCTCAATCTCTAACACTCCATGAAAGGAGGCTGAAGCCAGGTGGGGGTTGGTCGCTTTCGAAGTAACAAGTGATAGGATGAGAGGAAATGGCCCGAAATAGTGCCAGGGGAGGTTTAGGTTGGAGATTAGGAAGCATTTCTTTCACACCAGAGCAGTCAGGCATTGGAACAGGGAGGTGGTGCAGTCATTGTCCCTGAAGGTGTTCAAGAAACATGTGGACTTGGCACTTTGGGACGTGGTTTAGCGGCCATGGTGGTGTTGGGGTGATGGTTGGACTTGATGATCTTAGAGGGCTTTTCCGCATTCCTTATTTACAGAGCTTCTGCAGAAGAGGGGAGTTAACAGCTTTCAGCCTGAGTTAGGAGAAAGACTGATGATGTGAAATTACCTGGAATATTTAATCACAGAGATGAAAAGGGGTTGGTTTGGGGTTTTTTTCTGTTGTGTAAGTACAGCCTGAAAAATCCAATTATTCCAATATAATTCCCATTGTTGCTGTCAGTGTGGAGTGTGTAAGTGCCTAATATAGCTAACACAGATGTGCCAAAGGGCTGCAATTAAATTACTCTGCTCTCATCTTCTGGTACCAATCAAGTTTTTCTCCCCTTAATGAGCAAACACATGCTGGTTTATACTGGGTCTGATTGACTGGTTGATATGAAAACACAAAGGGGGCAGGAGCTGGTGAGAAGTATTTGTCATTCTCTCTGGAGCTGCAAGAGACATGAGGAATTGTTTCTGATTGTGGCAGCTGCTCTCATACTGACTGATGAGTGCTACAGCACTGGCACAGAGCTTGTGTTAGACAGGATGGTAACTCATTTGTGAGGCCTTCACAGGTGTTGAAGTATCCCCAATATGTTTGATTATAAATGGTCAGTATTGCTTTGAACTGGCAGTTTTCTACTACCTGGTCTGCACAATTCATCTCCACATCTTTAGCAGTTATCAAAGAAGCCCTGATCCAATGTTAGAGCTCAGGAAACAGGCAAAGGGACACAAAGCACCTTCAGGCCAACGTAACCCATGCACTGCAGAAGTCCCTGTCTCTCACAATTAGTACCTAATTCAGGAGACTCAGATCCAAACTGAAGCCTACTTGTTCATCTCAGTGCTAGAAATAGAAGATTTTTTCCCAGAGCTCAAATATGTTGCACCAAAAGTTAAGGCTGCTGATGAAGGAAGGAACTTCGAGACACCTCTTCAGTATCTATGTGCAATCTAGGGATGTCAATGACCATCACTCTGTACTATTGATCCAAAACCACTGTGACCAGGATCTGAGCAAATCTATCTTGTTTCTGCATAACTCTTAGATAACAGTCTGTACTGGTAGAAAGCTGAGTTTGCCTGAGAAAGAGAGTGTCTACAGCCATCTGAAGCAGTGTCCATCATCTACATATCATGCAGAGGGTGAGAATCAGGAAGAAAACACATTGCTTTGAAACAAATGGAGACTGATGTAGGAGTGCAGTACTTATTTTAGAGGGAAGGTGAATTCAATCCCAGAATCCCGGCATGGTGGTGGTTGGAAGGAACCTCTTGGGATCACCCAGTCCAAGCACCCTGCTAAAGCAGGGTCACCCACAGCAGGTTGCCCAGGATCACAAGGTCCAGGTGAGTTTGGAAAATCTCCAGAGAAGGAGACTGCACAACCTCTCTGGGCAGCCTGCTCCAGGGCTCCAGCACCCTCACAGCAAAGAAGCTTTTCCTCATGTTCAGGTGGAACATCCTGGGTTCCTGTTTGTGTCCACTGTCCTATCACTGGACACCACTAAAAAGAGTTCATTCCCATCCCCTTGCCCTCCCCTCCCCCCCCTTTAGCTCTTGCTGAGCAACGAGAAGATGCCCTCTCAGTCTGCTCGTTTCCAGGCTGAACAGCCCCAAATGCAAAACGATACCAAAGCCAAAACCATTCTTGGGAAAGACCACCAAGAAAGCAAACCCCACAGAGAGAGCATGAGAGAAAACATCAAAACTGAATCTGAGCATGGACTGAATTGTCTACATTTCACTTACAAGCACTCAACTTTCTTCTCCTAAAGCAGAATAATAAACTTTCCTTGAGCAAAGCACTCGGAACAAGGGCCAGAATAAAGTGATAAACCTGTGCCCATTGTAAAGGAATGAAACAAAAACAAACCCCCACTTAACAATTGCCACTTGACAACTAGCTCTGCCCAGAAAGGCTGCTTTCACAGTGGGCTGCAGGGGGACAATTGCATTAAATTCCTCAGCAGATGATCATGGTTTTAATAGAGTTTAAAATGTTGCTGTGCTCTGGAGAACTCTGCAAGTTTAACTGCATTTTTTCTGTCTTGCTTGAGTTTATTTATTTATTTGTTTGCTTAATCTATTTTTGTTTGTTGATGGGAATTGCCAAAGTTTGTGTAGATATTTAAGCCCAAGACAGCATCTTAGCTTAGCCATCTGTGAAAACAAAACCTGTGTAAAAATATAGCTTGAAATAAATGAAGCACTGAGGGAATTTCAGACTCGATATAAATAATTGCAGCCATAGCTTGTTGCTATGCGGTTAAGAGAAAAATGCTTCTCTAATGCTTGGTGAAGACCCATTTCTTTAAAAGGTTTCACTTTAGAACACAAAGACAAGGAAATGGTAATACTTTTCCATCTTCTACAGTTGAGATCAATGCCTTGATGTCTGGTTTGGTAAGAATGAATGCAAAGGCTCAGGAGAGAATCAGAGAATCATTCAGGTTGGAAAAGACCCTTGAGATCATCAGGTCCAACCATTAACCCCAGTCTACCAAGTTCACCACTAAACCATACTGCTAAGTGCTGCATCTAAATGACCCTTAAACACCACCAGAGATGGTGACTCCACCACCTCCCTGGGCAGCCTGTTCCAATGCCTGACCACTCTTGCAGCAAAGAAATGTTTCCTAATATCCAACCTAAACCTCCCCTAGCACAATTTCAGGCCATTTTCTCTTGTCTTATTAATTGATACTAAGGAGAAGATAGTGACACCCACATCACTATGATCTCCTTTCAGGTAGCTGTAGAGAGCAGTAAGATCTCCCCTTAACCTTCTCTTCTCCAGACTAAACTACCTCAGCTCCCTCAGCTGCTCCTAGTATGACACCCTTCAAACCCCTCACAGACCTCACTGCTTTTCTCTGGACATGCTCCAGGACATCGATGTCTTTCCTGTCCTGTGGCACCCAGAACCGAACCCAGTACCCAAGCTGTGGCCTCACCAGGGCCAAGTTCAGAGGCACCATCACTTCTGTGCTCCTGCTGGACATGCTGTTTTGGATACAGGCCAGGATGCTGCTGGCCTTCTTGGCCACATAAACCATTCTGGGTTTCTTGTGGGAATTTTCAGTCTGGATGTCTCCATTTCTGACTGTGAAGGGCCTTTTTGGCTCACTGCTTTAGACCTGCTTTGTGCCCAGTGTTTCACACCAGTCTTTAGCTTTCAGAGAGGCCACAGCTCAGTGACTGTGTGCTTGGAATGCCTGTATCTGCGTATAGCGGAAGAGTGAAACCAAGAGCTTTCTTCAGCCCCAAAGAAGCTCACCACTTCTTGCCTCCTGTTTATCTTGTTTCCCAGAGGAAAATAAAAACAGCTTGGACTTTCTTGGCTGAAAGCTGTCATCTTCAGTGAAAAGCTGATTATACAGTAGAAGTAAATAATAAAAGTAGGATTCTGTCTGGTTGCCTGGTCTAAATTAATGAGAAAAAAAAAACCCAAACCTCGGTTTGCACTCCGTAATTTCTTCATGAAAAGCAATGTTTTCTTAAGGAAATAGTGACAATTTGTCTCAGACCAAAGCACTGAAGACATGATCTCTCTTCACACTGAAGATGCCAAATTTGCATGTGCCTAATTGTGGCACGAGGGCTGGTGGTGTCACACAGCTTTAATGATGGTTTGCAGCCAAAACACTAAGAGAACAAACACCTGCTCTACAGCTTCTGTGGGTTGCCAGAGTATTATTATTGGTTCTGACCTTCTAATTGCCTCCCTCTTTTCTGCTCCTGGCTGCACAGTGAATAACACGAGTGCTCTTTCAACTCCTACGTGTACCCCCCACGCTCCCCCTTCCTCCTCTCTCTCAGAAAATAAGTAAACTACCAATTTAATGACTAACTAGTTTGTATTCTCTGAAGAGTTTCCTGAGCTTTTGTTAAGCTTTGAACATTTTTCAAATAGAAATCAGTGTTTTTTGTCCCTCTTTCTCTTAACTTTCTGTACATGCTGGTGAGAAGCATTTTAATTAGAGCAGTGTCTGCACGAATCTACAGCCCACCTGCCTCCTTCCTGCTGCTAGCAAGGAAAAATGCTGTAATGGTTGCTCATCTGGAGGTAGCGCAGCAAACGGCTTAGGAAAGAGTAGGACTGTTAAACATCCAGGGGCTGGGAGCAGCTTCTGGGTTCTGGTCGGTCCTTGGGTTGAGGATGATGCAGGCAGGGTGCTGCAGGAAGAATGCTGGTGGGAAGGATGTTGCAGGAAGGATGCTGCTGGGAAAGATGCTGTGGGAAGGATGCTGACAGGCTGCTGTGTATCTCTCGGTATCTCTGCTGAGTCTGTTGGGACTGCGGGAAGTGCTTCCCGAAATATACCGTCATGTGTGCAATTGGCGGGGTAGAGGCAGCAGGAACCGAGCTCCCCAATGCCACCCGCAGCCCTCCCGGGGCCGGTCCCCTCTGGCTGGCCGTGGGGCGGCTGCAGTGCTGCCGAGAGCCAGGAGATGTCAGCGCTGTCCCACACAACAGGAGGAACGAGCTAATTTGTCAGACAGACCAGAAAGATTGAGATGCAGCCACTTCGTGCCTTGCTTTATCACCCTCCCCAAACTGTCTCACCTGAGCTCCTTACTTGTCCCCATCTCACGCACCTCTGCTGCCAACACCTTGAGTCCTGTGTGCAGAACCTGATGTGCTGAACTCACAGCGCCTTTGGGGCTATGGAGATGATGCAGAAAAGCAAAGCTTGCACAATACTAAAGCTCCTACACTGTGGCTGCTTTGTATCACCTGTTTCTGAGGAGACATTTTTCAGTCATTTTTCTGTCATTTTTCTGAAAGTCTCAAGTAGCAACTCTGTGCTGTTCAATGGGCACTTGCTGGCCAGCAGGCCAGTGTCATCTCAGGCTGCATCAAAAGAAGAGTGGCCAGCAGGTCAAAAGGGGTCATTCTGCCCCTCTTCTCTGCACTGGCAAGACCACACCTACAGTACTGTGTCCCCCAGCACAAGAGAGACGTGGTCCTGCTGGAGCGAGTCCAGATGAGGCCATCAAGATGATAAGACAGGCTGAGAGAGTTGCAGCTGTTTAGCCTGGAGAAGAGAAGGCTGCAGGGAGACCTCAGAGCTACATTTAAATGTCTGAAGGGGATCCACAGGAAGGCTGGGGAGGGACTGTTTAGAAGGGCTTGTGGTGGCAGGAGAAGGGAAAATGGTTTGAAACTGGATGTGGTGGAGTAGGAAGGTTCCCCCCCACACACAAAAGAATTCCACAGCTAACTCAGCCGTGTACAAAATGTTCTTAATGTCTGGACCATCTCGGACAGGTCCCAGACCCACTGCTTGCACTACCTCTTGCTTTATCTGGTCAAAGGCTGCTTGTTGTTCAGGTCCCCAGTGGAAATGGTTTCTCTTTCGAAGTCACATCATACAGAGGTTTCACAATCTGACTGTATCCAGGAATGTGCAGTCTCCAAAATCCCACTATCCCCAAGAAACGTAGAGTTTCTTGCTTGTTCATGGGATTTGCCATGGTAGAGACTCTGTTTACCACATCCACTGGAATGTGTCGGCGTCCATCCTGCCACCGCACTCCCAGAAACTGGATCTCTCTGGTAGGTCCTTTCACCTTGTCTCGCTTGATGGCGAAACCTGCATTCAGAAGAATGTCAATGATTTTGTTACCTTTCTCGAAGACTTCCTCAGCAGTTTTACCCCAGACGATGATGTCATCGATGAACTGGATGTGTTCTGGAGCACCACCTTCCTCCAGAGCATCGTGGATCACTGCATGACAGATGCTTGAGCTGTGGATCCAGCCCATGGGCAACCTGTTGAAAGTGTACTGGATTCCTCTCCAGGTGAAAGCAAACTGAGGCCTGCATTCCTCTGCTATGGGAATAGAGAAGAAAGCATTAGCAATGTCTATGGTAGCATACCATTTGGCCTCTTTGGATTCCAGCTCATACTGCAGTTCCATCATGTCTGGTACTGCTGCACTCATAGGTGGAGTTACTTCATTCAGGGCTCGGTAGTCGACTGTTAGACGCCAGTCTCCATTCGGCTTTCGCACAGGCCACACTGGACTGTTGAAAGGTGAATGAGTTTTGCTGATGACTTTCTGACTCTCCAACTGACGAATCAGATTCTGAATGGGCAACAAAGAGTCACGGTTGGTTCTGTATTGTCTGTGATGCACAGTCTGAGAAGCAACCGGCAATTTAATGTCCTGAATCTTGTGTTGTCCCACAACTGCAGATTCATCAGAAAGCTCAGGTCTAACAGACAGCTTCAGCTTTTGTCCATCAGTTTCTACAGATGCTACTCCAAAAGCCCATTTGTAACCTCTAGGGTCTCTGAAACGCCCTTCTCAGAAAATCAATTCCCAAGATACAAGGTGCATCAGGTCCGGTCACAACTGTATGCTTTCTCCACTGTTTACCAGTTAAACTTATATCAACCTCCACCTTAGTTAACTCTTGAGATCCACCAGTGACTCCCAGAATAGTTATAGCTTCTGATCCCTGATAATTTGATGGCATTATGGTGCACTGAGCTCCTGTGTCAACCAAGGCCCTGTACTTCTGAAATTGTGAAGTGCCAGGCCACTGGATGTACACATCCCAATAGATTCTGTTATCTCTGTTACCCCTCTCCTCCCCCTGGCGGGAGGCAGGGCACCCCTAGTTATGGGGAACATGCCCACATGTGCAATGAGCACATGGTGCGGTGTTAGAACTGGAGCGGGAATATTCAAAAGAATTGAGTCACTTTCCCTCTCCGGACTGAGACACTTTCCCAGAAAGTATTTTCTCAAATCATCCCATGAAACAAAAAATAAATTAAACCCTTTCTCCTGTCTATTGACTAACTTTTTTCTCTGTGTGACCTACAATCATAAGCAGGTAAAATGTCAAGATAAATTACACCAGAAAGACACTTTACATGAAGCTGGACACAACATTTCTGAGGAAGATTTGTCAGGTCTCACAACAACCAGGCTCCAATCCTGTTACAGTGATAGAATTGCAACAGCTAAAAGGAGAACACTTTTAACAAAACCAAATCCTGTCACTCTCCCATTATATGGCTTTATCTCCAAAATGTGTTTATATTAGGCATAGGACTTTTCCAGCCAAGATCAATGGGCAAGTACAGCAAATGGGCTGGCTTAAGACATTAAAATGCCAGTTTGGTTTATGCTGTTATAAATGCATCCTATCATGTCTTTACATTTTATGGCTTCTATTTTATTTCTAGGTAGCTTCACATATGACACATCCAATTACTCATGTCAAGAAAGTAAAACTACCAGTATTCAGTAAAAAGTGCCTACCATCATTTATGACAATTATTTCTTTTTTTTCTTGACCCATTATTTCACTAAATGTAGCACATTTTGTAAGGCATTGACATGTGAGGACACTTCCACTATAAACTACATTTGTCTCTGAAAAGATATATGCCAGTACGATGCTGTCAATAGGAGCCACTTTACTCAATTATTACTTATCTTCAACAGAATGAAGCTCTCTTCAAATTGTGAGCATTCATTTGTGCCCTCTTTCAAACTAGTGTCTGACACATTGAAAATGCAGTGCTGAAGTATACGCTACTTCGATTTTTGTGAACATGCAAGCATTTCTTCTCCAGTATTTATAAACATTTAGAAACAAAATACAAATTAAATCCTTCTCTGTGCAATTTTATCTTCATGAGCATTTTAATCTGCACTATCTGAGTGCTCTGAAACAACAAAGAGCAATGCCCCAATTTAGGGTTTCTTTAGCAAAAGTCAATTTGAGGAGTTACTCCTGAATTATTAAATCATGTGGAATCACTTTATATTGTTGGTTTCAGAGAGTTTTAATTGCTACACTTTTTAAATTCACAGTGAACAGTAGCAGGATTAAGTACTAAACCTTCCTGTCATCACTCACATCAGAGGCAGCTTTGAGATCAGCCAGGTAAGACTGGCTGAATCACAGAAGCACAATGAGTAAGTTCTGCTCCCACTGAAACCAACACAAGGTTTGCCTCTGATGTCAGTAGGAGCAGGATTAGATCCAGGTTTATCACCACAGGAGTCTGAACAGCTCACACTTTTGGTCAAACACAGGGTAAATTGAGCATGTAAAAAGAAATTGATCTCTGAAGCAGTATGGATTTAACTCCAAGTTCAAAGGTGCAATTACTTTGTTTCTTTTGTCCTTTTCCTCCTCCTTCTGCCAAAAGCAAAGCAAAGCTTTACCAGCTAGGAAGGCTTAGCCAAGGAAAAGCAAGCCTGAAACATGATCTAAATGTTTTATTAATATGTCCTAGGTACATAAACAAACATTACTCCTCTGACTCAGCAAGTTTACAAGTCTGCAGTAAAATACAATTATATCCTGTTCTTAGACACCCTTGAGAAATATGATAACTTAGGAGTCATACTCTTAAAACACGGAGGGTCTGAAATGGATCAGATTGCTACTTTTAATTAAAAGGATGTAACTTTAATAGATTTGTGGTTTTTTCCTCGTGGTTTGTTTTGTTTTGTGGGTTTTTTTCTTCTTGCTTGGTGAGTTTTGAAAGGCTGCAGCAGTTTATTTTTCAGAGTGCAGATTTCTTCTCTGAAATTTAGCAGTTATTTTCCTCTTTCATTTCAGGAGGTGACCCGAGCATGGCAGCTTTCCTTCAAAACCAAGGTATAAAGGCTCAACCAAACCATCACCAGCCTTGCTTCAGTTTCTGCTGAACTCTGTAATCAAAACTACAGTGATTTAACTGGAAGAACAGACAGCACCCTGCTGCAAGTGGGAACCATAGTTACAATCTTTTTCTGACCTTGCTTGTATAGGGAGAACCTCACACACATAGGGCAGGCATTTATGCTCACACTGGGTGCAACTACACCCTCAAGTAAGAGCCTGCTCTGAACTAAATTTGTCTAACATACATTGCAAGCTCTCCCTTTTATGAAAACTAGAAGATAAGATTGAAATGCAGCATCAGAGCATGACTAGCCCTTATCATTGGATCTAATTTTATGAGATCTGAGCATACTGAGTGATCCTGACCCCAGGCTAGTTCCACATAACTTAGGGTTCAATCTTGTAAGCGCTACATAAGCATTAAAATCCACACAGAGCAGAATGTGAGCCAAAACCATGGCCATCATAGTGTGCCCATAAGCTTGCCTGTAAAGCTTTCCTCCAGCTCAAAATACAAATAAGGGCTTCTCTTATTCTTCAGTCTTACCTCCAGTAGCAGTGCACAGCCTTGCTACCATTTACACATTTGTGTGCTGTTAACAAGCTACTCAGTCAACAGCAACACCCAACCAGGAAAAGCTATTTTGTTGTGCTGTGTTGGAAATTTATTTCATCTCCAGGGACCTTGCCTCCTTACATATTTTGTTGTTCTAAAAATTACTTTGTCCTATTTCTATAACTTAAAAGAATCTCTTTGGCAAATACCCAGAAAGGGAAAATTGAACATACCTGAAAGCACAAATAATACAAAAAGCACATGCCGAAGAGAGGAAAAGGGCAATGCATTACATTAAATGAAGTCTAATAGCTTGAACTTCAAATTCAGCAAGATCTAATAGTGAGGGACATTTGGTCAAAACTCCCCTAATAAATTTGCAATTAACCAGCAGAAAGAAATGCACCAGACAGACTTCTATTCTGGGTGAAATTATGTAACAACCAAATAATCACAGTCCTTGAAAGAGTGTTCTATAAATGCAAGAGAAAGAGATTACAAAACTTCATGCCTTATCTTTGGGATTAAAATGCTGTCTGTTTCAGTTCCCTGTAATTTATGTAACAGAATATGTATTAGTGGAAAAGCAGCCAATTATATCACTGTGCTTACTTTTCAGCAAGTGCTCTACTACACGCATTTTAGTAGAAGCTGTGTATTTATCAAATGTGTGGAAATTTCCACTGCTAGTGAGATACTGAACAGCTTACTAAAACATACCACTAATTACAAAGCACAAAGGCTAAGTTGTATGGACACTGGTTGCTATGGTGTTCAACATAGGCTTGACTGTCTGATGCCTGCCTGAGAAACAGTAAGAACTCTTCTCTTCTACCAGCATGTTTCTGCACAGAGTGCACAGAGACAGTGGTTGACTGAATTTTACACAATGGAGTTCCACAGGTACCATGCTTGGTTAGAGCTCTGTAGCTAAAGTAGACCAGAAAGAAAGAAAGTGTTAAAACCTAACAGTTATGCCAGTAATCTGTCTCCTTTTTTATTGTCTCTAAACAAAAATAATGAATCTGCTCATTATACCAAAGATTCAGCATCTTAAGACCTTTTATTTCCTTGAACAAGTGTGGTGTAAGAAGCATTATTATTTATATTATTTTCTGCTTCCAGATATGGAGTTTTTGGTGTGAAAGATACTCTTTTTAAAAGGAAAGATAAAAGATAAGATCTCTACTGAAGAATAGTTCACAGTGTTTTAGTTCCAGCTTTCCCCATTCACCATGATTTTATATCATTACAATTAAACATATCATCACAGTGCACACTCAAAATAAGTGTCATTGTATGAGGAGAACAGTATACACAATTAGGAGATCAGACTGATTTCTAAAGCAATACAGTGATGCTGGAGAGTCCTTTATAAATGTGACCTGGAACTAAGCAGATCTTCGAGTCTAAGTATTTTCTTCAATGTTCAACTGAACCGGGATTCAAGACGCATCACTGTGCCACAGAAATCACTACTTCCATTGCTATCTCAGGGACACCAACAAGCAATCACTGTGAACTGAAACAATCATTTTTTTCATGAGTAGCTGTTCTGGACAGAATTACAGTCACAAGGGAAGCCAGAGAAGCCTCAATGCCTCAGCAGCACACCCTCTCCACCCTAGCTGCAGCAGAAAGGTTGCAGTTGCCAGGTCTGCCTTCAGAAGGGTGATGAATACTTTTACAACATTTCAGTCTGTTTCAAGAGGACAACTGCCGAGATTAAAACTTTTGCAATACAGCACACACATTTTCATAGCAGATTGTAATATATTCTTTATTACCTTTTACTGTGTGGGCTCAGTTGAACTCTGTGCCTTATCAAGGTATCTTTAAAATCTCACTAGTCAACATTAAATTGTTGGCAGAACCAGGCATTCTTCATCTCATGGCAACAGCTGTTGCAAAAGCTCACTTTCCTTTGAAATTGGGCTCCAAATCAACTTTGATAATTTATTTCAGCTACTTTAGTTTGAACAGAGGCTTGTTACTTGCAATCCACATTTTTCAGAAGTGAGATGCATTTTTTTATATGCTTCAGCTTTGGATTGTTTTACATTTGAAAAGAACCATGTTTTCCCAAGGCTAGAATCAAGTCAATAAAAATGACTTTGGAAGTCATGGAAGAGGAACGAGATGTGGGCATTTATAGCCAATAACACTACCCAATATGTACATCTTAGTAAGTGCCATTTTCAAGGACCATCTTTCTTGGTCATACACAGAACCTTGGTTTTGCTTGTAAATATTAGTAAAAGATGACTGAGAGTGGTCCAAGGTATTTTTATCCTCAAAATATTTAGCAATTTTGTTATCTATCTATTAACTCAATCAACAAGATATATATACCTACTCAACATAGTAGACATTTTGAACATTCTGACACACCTATGGATGTGGTCCCCGAATAAACCTAACCGATGTCCTCTTCTGACCACAGAAACTTATGTGATCTAGATTTCCTATCAAGTTTCAAACTCTGGGTTTAAGTTTCTTCCTTTCTGCCTCAGGAAAGTTGACACCCATATATTAAACCACCTGTTCAGGACTATAACTGCCCAACTTTTTCATCGAGTCTGACTACTGCAAAAATAAATTCAGTCAGCTGAAAAATTTCTGCAGATCAATGGTCCCAGCACTCAGAGTGAGCAAGATCTGAAGTGGTTCCTCTCCAAGGTCAGCTCTTGTATTTCATAGTTATAGAATGAAATGCCATTTCAGTCCTTAGTACAGGAACCAGAACACAGTGTTCACTTCCTCCAAGATGCCTGGGTCTCCTTGCAGTATCTAGCAAGCATAACCCTTTATGTCTGTATTATTGATATCAAGTCGAGAAGCAAGGTGCACTGAGGTTCAGAAAGGTACATGGTGATGCTTATATTATTTTTTTACCCTAATCCTTGCTCAGCACTTTCTACAAATCAAGCTTCCTTGTGGAATTTTTTGCTGGACAAAGACAGAGCTTCAGAAATCACTTATTGAAAACCATAGCCTTATTTTATTAAACTATTATCTTCTACTCCTCAATGCATGTGGCTACTAGATAATCAGATAAGCACAATCTCAGTAATAATAAAATAGATCTAAACCATTTGCTGACATTAAACACTGCAGAACCGGTATAAGCATGTTTTCTGCTTAGCAGTTCTGCAGCCAAATAAGCAAAGTCTTGCTCCCTGGTGACAGCGGGTTATCCTCAATTATCATATCAGCTGACATCAGCATTGAACTGATGTCCTGTTTTTGCAGTCAATAAGGAACCTGCCATTGCTTTATTATTTTTGTCCTTTTTTTCTTTAATACAAAACTTTACAGGTAAAACTTACCTGTTCTGGCTAAACCCAAGAACTAAATCCAGATGTCTCTTAATTCATCCAAGAATTTATGCTATCGATTTTGAAAGATAACAGTATACATGTATCTTGATTGATCACTGCCAAGTGATTTCATTGTGTATGTTTTAATGCTTATGTTAAAACTGTAGAGTTTCAGGCTTCTGCTCTTCAAATGAAATATTATTATGAAAAGGTGAGCCATCAAAACAATATTCAGATCAGTCCTGGGACCAGTCTTGTTTAACATCTTTGCTGGCAACACAGACAGTGGCATTGAGTGCATCCTCAGCAAGTTTGCTGATGACACCAAGCTGTGTGGTGCAGCAGACACGCTGGAGGGAAGGGATCCATTCAGAGGGACCTTAACAGACTGGAGAGATGGGCCATGACAACCTCATGAGGTTCAAGAAGACCAAGTGCAAGGTCCTATATTGTGGGTCGGGGCAATCCCAAGTACCCATGTAGGCTGGGCAGTGACTGGCCGAGAGCAGCCCTGAAGAAAAGGACCTGGGGGGTGCTGGTGGATGAGAAGCTCAACATGAGCCAGCAGTGTGCACTTGCAGCCCAGAAAGCCAATCACATCCTGGGCTGCATCAAGAGAAGCATAGCCAGCAAGTCGAGGGAGGAGATTCTCCCCCTCTACTCCTGGCTCTGGTGAGACCTCACCTGGAGTACTGCATCCAGGAGCCCCTATTACAGAAAGGATCTGGATGTGCTGGAGAAGGGCCACGAGGGCTGGAGCACTTCTCGTGTGAGGGCAGACTGAGAAAGTTGGGGCTATTCAGTCTGGAGAAGAGAAGGCTCTGAGGAGACCATATTGTGGCCCCAGTATCTTAAGGGGACCCTCCAAGAAAGCTGGTGAGGGACTTTTAGGGTGTCAGGTAGTGATAGGACATGGGGAATTAAAAAAAAATAGAAATGGGTAGATTCAGATTGGATGTTAGGAAGAAATTCTTCCCATGACGGTGGTGAGACACTGGAACAGGTTCCACAGGAGGTAGTAGAAGCCCTCCCTGGAGGTTTTTAAAGCCAGGCTGGATGTGGCTCAGGGCAACCGGATCTAGTGAGAGTGTGACCTGCTCATGGTGGTTGGAACTAGATGACCCTTGAGGTCCCTTCCAATCCTAACAATTCTATGATTCTATGTTTATCTGCTTGGATGAGAAAAGAGGGAAAGAAACAAGACCCTTCATGTATGACTCTTCTGCTATTCACAGAAAAAGCCTGATACAGTTTCCCTGGATACTTCCAGCATGCACCTTAGAATGTGGTTTGATTTTCATGTATAATTTTTTTCTCCCAGAAGCAGGTGATATGTCCTATTATTTGCTAAGAATAATGGGATGTGGGTGGTTTTCCTGGCTTTCTGGCATCTACTGTTCCTGGAAAGATTGAGATGCATCTTGAGTCTCACAAGGCTAAAACACTTGAATAACAGTAATTATCTCAGCATCTTGTTCAAGGGTTATAGATTGGATTTTCCCTAAATAGGACTGCAGTGAGTTACCTGGACTGTGATGCCAAGGACAAGCATGAAATCCTTATGGAATCAATTCCACCTTTACGTGTTTGTCTGAGAATTTTGCTGACGCAAAATGTGTTTCTTCTTTTCTTCAGTAGCTTGGGTAAATAATCACCTACTAGATCCAAGGGTTTATAAATGGAGGCCAGAGGAAGAGAAAATGAGTAAAAAGAGAACAGAGCCAATTTAAAAGGAACTTTCACTTGATGGAGAACTGCAATTCATATTTCATGTACGATTCAAATTGGGACTAATCTAATAAAGAAATAGCACTTTATAGATTTAATTTGCAGCCATTTCTAAACCGAAGGAATGCAGTTCATCTATAAAATCTTTGTTTTGTTCATTTGAAGGGGTGGTGTTTATGGTTTCAGAGATTCTCCTTCCCCTCTAGTCTGCCCTGGTGAGGCCGTGTCTGGAATATTGTGTGAAGTTCTGGGCTCATCAGTTGAAGAATGACATCAGGGTACTGCTTGAAAGAGTCCGGCGCAGAGCCACAGAAATGCACAAAGATATCTGAATAAAGATTAAAAATTCTGTGTCTATAATAACCTAGATCAGAACAGTCCAAAATTAATGTTATTTTTTCTTACTTGCCAAAGTTGGATATTCCTGAAGTTCAGTTTCATACAGAAAACAATACTGATGAAATATTTTACAAGCGCTTGTAGTGATGGGACAAGAGTAACAGGATGAGGATGAGCTGAAGAGGGTAGATTTAGACTGGAGGTTAGAAGAAATTCATTCAGTGAGTGTGGTGAGACACTGGAACAGGTTGCCCAGGAAGGTTGTGGATTCCCCCTCCCTGAGCTATTCAAGGCCAGGTTGATAGGGCCTTGAACAACCTAATCTTGTGGAAAGTGTCCTACCCATGGCAGGGGATTGGAACTAGATGATCTTTTAAGGATCCTTCAGCCTAAACCATTCTATGAATCTATGAAATATTTTAATCATGTTTGTCTTTTTTTCTTTCAAAATCTGAGGCAGCCTGATTCTCCTAACAAGTGCAGAAGTATGGAGCACTCATATGTAGGACAGAGGGAGACAAACCTTTGCCCTGCTTCAAATTGCCTTAAAAATGGTATTCGAATTAGGTAAATGAGGGGTCCTGCTACTAGTTTTCCTATCCATGTGGGAAAGGGGCATGTAATTATGTCTCACCCTTTTGTTTCAGGAGCTATTGCTTCATCTGTAGTTTACAATAACCATTATTATGCTGTTTTCACCAAAACACTTTCTTTTGCAAATGCTAATTGCTTCTTGCTACAAATCTTCCTTACAAGATTTATGGATTCTCTCAACTTTCCTTTCTCTCCCTACACTGAGACATTTGTCCCTGAACTGTGTCCTAATTCCATAAAAACAGGAAAATGGAAAAATGTTCATGGTGAGCCCACAGCATAAGCCATGTTTTTCAAAATTGCATTGACTCGCCCACCTCAAATGACTCAGCCAGTGGGTAGCAGTGGAGTCATTTTAAGTGGCTGTTTTCCAAATCAGTGATTACTTCTACATTTCACTGTGGGCTGACTTTCTTCTCACAAAAGGTGTATTTTAAAGCTCAGACACAAAAAGGTAACACCAGTCTTGAATCACAACTGCTATGACACATTCATGTCGTTAAATCCTGCATGGACATAGCAAAATTTAACTCTCTTCTTGGAAAATCCATTGCTCCTTAGATTCATAGAATGGTTTAGGTTGGAAGAAACCTTGAAGATCACCTAGTTCCAACCCCTGCCATGGCCAGCGACACCTCCCACTAGACCAGGTTGCTCCAGGTCTCATCCAACATAGCCTTGAACACCACTGAGGAAGGGGCATCCACAATCTGTTCCAGTGTCTCGCCACCCTCACTGTCAAAGAAGTTTCTTCCTAATCTCCAATCTAAATCTGCCCTCCTCAAGCTTAAAGCTGTTCCCTCTTGTCAGGGTGACATCAGGTACAGCATTTTCACAGAGGGGTTTCTGATGAGACCCTTCCAGGAGTGGAAGGACAGAAGCTGTGCTGTAAGCTAGACTTTTGTACTGTGAGATAGACTATTGCCTTTTTAGGGCAGCACAAGTCTCCCTCTTTTGGAGCAAGAAATTGTGGTAGTTTTTGCTAGAATGCACACTTAAGACTTCCCCAATACCCACAGATGTCAGTGGAAATGCTCCAGGATGAAGCAGGGCATGGAGCAGTCCTCTTTTTAAAGATATTAATGATACTGCATTGATGATACAAGATGTAGAGGTACAGATATGACTTTTTGAGTTTTTGCAACCAGAAAGATCCCATAAAGCTGGAGAAGCTGTAAATTTAGTTTAGTTTTGGAGGCAGTGTATGAATTCAGTAATGTTAATTAAAGAAGAAGTCTTCGCAGATTTTAACATTCCTAACATGCTTTGAGGGTTGATTAGTAAGGACAGTATTTAGCTGGCACAATGGAATAATTTTCATGGAATCACAGAGTGTTAGGGCTTGGGAGGGACCTTGAAAGATCAACCAGTCCAACACTCCTGTGAGAGCAGGATCACCTAGAGTAGGTCACACAGGAATACATCCAGGCAGCTTTCGAATGTCTCCAGAGAAGGAGACTCACAGCCTCTCTGGGCAGCCTGCTCCAGGGCTCTGCCACCCTCACACTGAAAATGTTTCTCCTTGTGTCACCTCCTCTGCTTCCACTTGCAGCTATTGCCCCTTGTCCTATGACTGGACATCACTGAGCAGAGCCTGGCTCTCTCCTCCTGAAACTTGTCCCTTGAACAAGTTAAGCTTGAGCCCTTGGGATTAATCAACAGATGGTAAAACAAACACATCTCATTTCCTGAAGGGCTGAACTTGTATAATAAAGCATGCACTTGGGAAATGATGCAAACCAAAGGAGTGGACTTGAGTGGCTTGAAGGAGTTAATGATATGTTCTTCAGCCCTGGAAGATTACATTGAAGCTAAATTATCCTAGATCTATCTCTTGCTTCCAAATGTATGCATCCAAAAGATACCTATTCATCAAAGCATCATGGCCAGCACGTCATGGAAGGTGGTTCTGCTGCACTACTCTGCTCTGGCAAGACCTCACCTGTACTACTGCATCCATCTCTGGAGCTCTTAGCACAATTAAGACATGGACCTGTTGGAGCAGGCCCAGAGGAAACCATAAAAATTACCCAAGGGCTGGAGCACCTCTGCTGTGAGGCCAGGCTGATAGAGTTGAGGACGCTCTGGCTGGAGAAGAGAAGGCTCCAGGTAGACTTTCTGGTGCCTTCAGCAGTTAAAGGAGCTCGTAAGGAAGATGGGGGCAGTTGTTTAGCAGGGTCTGTTGGGACAGTACAAGGGGTGGTGGCTTAAACTAAAGAGAAGGATTTATAGACTAGATACAAGGAAGAAATGTTTATACTGAGAGTGGTGAGATGCTGGCCCTGGTTGGCAAGAGAGGTGGTAGCTGCCCAATCCCTAGAACCATTACAGGTCAGGTAGTTTGGGGCTCTTAGCAATCTGCTTTCATTGCAGATGTCCTTGCTGACTGTGGGGGCATTGGACTAGATGGCCTTGAAAGGTTCCTTCCAACATAAAGCATTCTTTGATTCTCTGAGTCTATCTGTGATGGCAAGGTTGACAAGGCAGTCCTGGAGTCACAGCAGCCATCAAACTCATCAGTAAGTAAAGTCACTACGGCTCTTGAGGAAGAGGGACTTTTTACAAAGTCATGGAGTGACAGGATGAGTGGTAATGGCTTCAAGTTGGAAGAGGCTCAATTGAGATTAGACATTAGGAGGAAAAGCTTCCCATGGTGGTGATGAGGCACTAGAACAGGTTGCTCAAAGAAGTAGTGGAGACACCAAATATGGAAGTGTTGAAAGCAAGGTTGAATGGGGCTTTGAGCAAGCTGGTCTTAAAGGATGGTGTCCTTGCCCATGGCAGGAGTTGAAACTAGGTGGAGATTAAGGTTATTTCCAACCCAAAGCATTGCATGTTTCTGTAATTCTGTAATTCCTGACAATTAAAAAGGGTGGCACAGCAATAACAGAGTGGAGTAAAATGAAATGGCCCTTGAGGTGTCACTCATCAGCCTGTTAACTGGGCAGTCTCAAGAGCAGGAAGGCTGAAAACCTGCCTGACATTGTTCTGCAGCTATTTTAATGTGTCTGATTTATGGATTTGTTATTTTGTTTAGAGGATGAGAAAGAACAGCAAAGTAAACATGATGGAGAGGGCATCCACTTAAGGCTAAGGTCAATTACT